>JAVXUO010001794.1:0-112997 GCA_033065855.1 Escallonia rubra
CTTTTGAGGGTAGTTTCCTTTCCCTTTAACAACATGATGTTAAATTTTCCTTCAATTTGATATGGGACTTGTGGAGCAGCTTAAGAGCAAAAATATAGGAGAACATGGACAAAGATTTGAAAATAAAGGAGAAAGTTACATACTAGAAATTGACAATTTTCTTTCATCCATACTTCCATCTCTACGTCCAGGTTGATCAAGTAAATGGTAAGGTTGCAGTCCATGTAAGTACATCAATATGAATGCAATACCACTACGTAATATATCCCTTAAAACCAGTACCGGAGCCAGAGAAATTCTTTGAGGTGGGCACCGAGAAACTAAATATTATTCAACAATCAATTAAATGCAAGAGTCAGGGACAAAATAACACAATCTCTCCCTCTCAGAAGAAGTCACTAGTTTATGCTACTAAAGTCACAAAAATATTGCAGAAAACAGAGTGTGTTAGAGTAAAAAAAACAAATAGTGAATCAATAAAAAGTTTTTACATATTAAACTTTGCTATTATTGATGCAATAGCCAATAGAAGATATAATTGGTAACGAAGCAGTGAGGAGACTGGTTAACAAGAATAAGGCTTTTTATTATTATTATTAAGAAGATGTTTTATGAGGTGTGAGATGGAGAAACTAACAAGAAGGACTTGAGACTTGGAGAGGAAGGACCTAGGGTCTAGGGAGAGAGATGTGGAAGCCATAGATATGCAAAATAGGCAAGAAAAAAGGACTACGGCAGAACCCTCATGCTCTTCCTCTTTTGTTGTGTCTTACGGTGAAATGACCAAATATAGTCTACCTAGTTTGTAAAAGTCACATCTTCAGAAGGGCACATTCGTCCCTAAGTGCTACACTTGTAAGGTTCAGCTTTTGGAGGACAACAGGTGGGCACGTGCCCCCTTGTGACCCCTGCTGCCTCCACCACTGCTTAAAACTCTTGGTTGCATCTTCATTGAAACTCATCACAACTATATCTTCCATGGGTTGGTCTATGTTTTCATCAATGGCTTTCATATAATTAGTAGTAATCATCCTTAATCTTTCCTTAGGTACAGAAAATCCAATAGGAATGAAAAAGAGGGGCAGGAACTCCTTGGACCAAACCAAACTAGTGGGCACATTGAGAGGGAGTATCACATATCTCTCAGAATTGCATACTGCTTGAGGACAAAATAGAGTCGACCACCAACATGTAAGAACCTACCACAAAGAAAACTAGCTTAAACACTCCTAACAAATTCCTTCATAAGCAAATATCATCAGAAATATAGGAAGGCAGTTCCTAAACCAAGATGGACCATATGATTGCCTTAAGAAAGGATGGGCATTATACAATGACATATAGAGCTTTATATGTCATTTTATAATGCCCAAGGAGAATCAATTTCAATTGGTTAAGAAGGGAGTTGTTTTCACTGGGAGAACATGAGCAAATTCTAGGAAGTAAGCTTGCAATCAAAGTTGATAAAGCCAAAACGGGTCACTAACATTTGTGCATATCCTCTTACTGACCATGACATATAAAGCTCTATATGGCTACCTAAAACAAGGGGAGCTAAAGCATAGGTTTCCCTTAAAGATAATGAGCAGGCTAGATTCAGGTACTCTTTGTTCAGAGATAGGCTGGAAACACAAAAGATATGCTTAGATAAATCCAATGGAATGCGGAGGGCTCAATGATGTCTGGTTCTATCCTAGCAGGAGGTTCTTTGTACCTACCAACTGAAAACATCAATGTACTTGGTTGTTGTTTCAAATGTTAGATTGAAAGGATTATGATTGGTTAAAGCATTCACGTGCTCACCAATAGGCATTAAGCCATTTACAGCAAATATATCATAATAGGAGACGTGATTTTGGCTTTGAACAAAATAGCATTAGTGATTTTGACCAAAAAACAAAGGATGACCCCAATAATCACTCCTCAATTTTCGGAGGATGTTTGGACATAAAAATGAGTTCATATATAAGTACATTGCTTCCTCCATTGGTCTTGGTAAGCAGTAGATAATCGATCCTCCCAAATCTCCACTTTACATTTAGTACGCTGGCCACTATTGAGTGGGGCATCCAGTAGACGACTAGCCTTTCCATAACAAGCTAGGTTCTTTGAATAACAAATTTTTCCCTCCACAGTCAATGGCTATCCCTAAAAGAACGACAAGGAAATATGGGCTAATAAATTTAGTGGTCTTCTTGACAGGAATGAAGATATGTTTGTTTATGGCAGTTGTATGGAAATTTAGCTGAGTATGCTCCATCTAGGGTTTGGAGATACTGGAAAACCTCATTCGTTGTCTTTAGGAGGTAATTGCTTCTTCTTCCCCATGGAAAGCGTCTCATGAAAATTGTAGGTATGGTATGGAATTACCTTAAGACGGCAAAAGAGTTAGATTTAGGGAAATACGAGGATTATCGATTAAGTGAGCATTCCTCGTTCAACACATAAATGACCTGAATCAGATGATCATGTGGGAAGAGGTATCCATTGAAAACCGACTCATAAATCAAACAAAGAATTTTCTTCAAAGATAACCATTGAGGGATTAATAATATTTTTGAATGTGCTAATCTGGCAATAGATATTGTAGGTCTCTAACATTTCACATTGATGCTTTCGATATGGTTTTATCCAAGCGTACCTACCATCATATATTATTTTTATCTTGTTAATCGCACAAGAGAAAAGGTAAAACCTCTTTTTCATTAAGTATCTGTTAGTTCACTCCTTTTTTCTAGGTGCCAAGCAAATATGCTTGTTATCACCATATTATTTCGTTCCCCTTTGGGAATTCCACAAGATGAATAAAAAAAGGAAAAATTGCGTAAAATACCCCTGTGGTGGGGTTGTTGCAAAAAACCCTTTCCGTTACAAAAATTGCAAGAACATAATGTTTAAAAAGTGTTACATCCGTCAATAAATCCTTATGTTTTAACCGCGTTTGTGGTAAACGCGCTAAGTGGCAAGTGTCGCTACTAAATAATTTTTTAAATGTCGTTTTTGCCCCTGGATACCTCGTTGGACCAATATAACTGTTGCAAGCAAGAACCCTACGCATGAAAGGATGCTCACAGAAAAATTGGTGCCAAAGAACTTTGTTCGGCTTGATTTTTAAGCTCAAATTGAGGAAATTGAAGGTATGAGACCTTGTTTTGTGTTCAAAGTAATTGTTTTCTTTTAATGTTCTTCTAGTTTTGTTTTTGCACACCAAGTGTTTGATGAAATGACACAATGGCTAGGTAATGTCTTCTTCAAGCTCATCTGTTCAACGTGGGCATATGGTTGACCACTTGACTCTCTTGCACAAAGCAGAAATCGACGGCCATGATGTATCCTACATACCTCCGTCAGATACACCGAACAACATCAGATATAAATTGGTTGAGGGCGTTGAATTAAGAGAGAAGCTTGTCCAAAAACCTTCCAGGAAAAGAGGGGAAGCCATTAATGGCACACAGAAGAAGCACAGCTTCCTCCATATTGGAAGTGTTCTCACTAAACCCACTTCCGTACCCAGTTATACTATTCCTGTGCGTGATCTTCATCTTTCTGGGAATCCAATGGTACGTTTCGTACGAGTCAGTGGTTGAAGCCGCTGAAGAGAATATGGGCTGGGCCCTCTTGGCCGCACCCTTACTTATACTCTTCGCGGTGCGCTGGCTGTCCACTGTAGAAAACCCGGATGGCCTCTTTGGGTGGAACCGCCGTCGCCGGACAAATTACTTGCAGTCGGAGGGAAGCTCGCCGTGGGGTGTGGCGGCCTTGATCTTGGTCTTGCTTGTCATGGTGCAGTACCACTCAACATTTCTTGATAGCTGGTATGGGTGATAACTATTAGGGTATTATGTGTTTAGTCTGTACTTATATGGTCTGTCGTGTGTGTGTGTGTAATTCGAGTCAAAGGTCTTGAGTATAGTGTTTGACAAACGAGACCAATGTGGCTATATACAGGAATAATTTAGGGAATTCCTTAATTCCGTAACAAGAGTTGACGGAAAACCTCTTTTTCACCAAGTATCTTCTTGCAATTTTTGTAACGGGAAGCAAATTTGCTTGTTAACCATAGGGGTATTTTACGCAATTTTCCACATATAAAAAAAGAATCGCAGTATTTTCACCTTACCAAAAAAAAGGAAAAAATTACAGTCCTTTTAATCTCAGGCCCTGTTTATTTCACAAAGAATCTCTTTTCGAAAAATATATCTGAGAAATAGCATGCTCCTTAAAGTGTGTTCATGAAGTTATTTTCAGTTATTTGGACGACACACGGAAAAACGATAGAACTACATATACCAAAAAACTCTAAGGACCTCTTTCAAAAAACCACAACACCACAGTAAAAGTTAATAAATAAGCTATTCAATCACCATCACTCGTTCCTCATCCAAAACCTCCAACTCCATCGGCAAAACCAACACCTACTAACCACTTATTTCGACCACCACCAGTCGCCCACACACCACGGCCACTACTACACCACTATACCATGCAAAATCGGCACTCAGTGAACACCCAAAAGCAACGAATCAACATCTCAAACCGACCATATGTTTGATGCCAAAACATCACAGCACTCACTGTTGTGCACCCACAACTCTGAAACCACCAACCTCCAAAACACCTACACAATTTCTACCCGCCTCAATCCACGACCCAACATTGTTGTTGTAGCAGCCTGATCACAGTCCCGATCAGTAGCCACGAGCCCAATAACCATGGCCGTGCATCATCACCGCCACCTTCCACCCAACATTCACCGTAAGGAATTTGCAAGGACGCAGATGGGCCGTGGGGTGGAGAAGGCTGTGCTAGCCATGGTGGTGCAATGGCGACGAGGGCGATCATGATCATTGCTGATATGAATGTTTGTGCGTGGGCCGTGTGCTCGCGCCATGACGATCATGAGAGAGAGAGAGAGAGAGAGAGAGGCTTTGAATCAGAAAATCCCTTCCCTTCTTTATTTTCGTATATCATTTTTTTGAAAAATTTGCTTTCTTTTTTATGTGAACATAAACATTTTTCGTAGATAGTCATCCAATAATTACACCAACCACCAAAAAGTACGGAAAAATTTTTGCGTGAAAAGGGCCTCAATCTTTTACTAGCTCCCACAATATATATTGGTTGCTGAAAGAGCTGCCCAACTGAATTAATGAAAAGTATACAAGGACAGCACAAAAGATGAGGTGATACATTCTCCCAGCCGCATACAAGTTCATGTTCTCGGAGAGTGTCAATCCCACACACTCAGATAAGCAATGGTAAAAAAGTTCATTTGAATCCGTCAGTGAACATTTCATTTTATCATGTACCTGAGAATGCTTTTTGAACGGAAACACTAGTAATACATTAACTGATTCTCTCCCCAACTTATCTAAACCCTTGAGTAATTTACAAAGGTGACACAACTAGCTCCCGCAAGAAAACCTTACCATATAGTAGATGCATATATTTAAAACAGGGAAAAACAAAAAATGGGAGATGGATTAAAGAAAAAGAATAATGACTTCTACAAATGTTTGCCTCGTTCCTTGGATCACCTCTGAAACTGGCGAAGATCCCAACTCTGAAACATAGAAAAACATAAATTTAGCTGGATGATGAAGATTGTTGTATTTAAGAATGCACACGGCAGCAAGGAACTGCTTTGTTTGTGCTGACCACCTTAAAAATTGTGTAAGCGTGGCATAAGGTAACTTTAGATTCTCGATTTGCTATCCTGCAAATTTAACACCCAACAAAAACATCATATCGAGACAACATTCTCCTCCACGATATCATAGTGCAGCATGCACGCGGGATTGCGTGTCAAGACACAAGTTTTCCTCACCTAGTTAGTACTTAACGAAATTCATCATGGTACTCGTAGTCTTCATCTTCATCATCGTTAAAGATAGCACTGTAGAATACATACGGGTTCTCAATCATCTCTGACAGGGTCAACCGTCCGTCTTTATCCTTATCTGCCTGCAGAATGTATAATAGAAAGGTTAAACAATCGAATTCCATGCCAATTCTGAGATGCAAAATGTTAAGCATGACATGCACCAAGACACACTTGTCTTTTTTGGTAAATAGTAGAAACACTATACTAACAATAAGAGAGGACTCGTTACAAGAGAAGGATTCTCCTTGGGGCCGAACATATCTTACGCCATTGGATTTAAGCCACTTTCCACAACCCTTATTAAAAGTAAACTTAAAACGGTCTGTAGTTATTAAAAGTAAACTTAAAAGTAAAATGACATGAAAATAGCCACAGAAATAACTCAGCATAGTCGATCCAAAAGAGAAGGCACAGAAAAAATAAATATCAACGACATGTCCTGGTAAAACCAGATGATATGGTTTTTCTTCCCTTTGTATTATCCTTAGTTGCGCAAAGCGGGGGCGGGAGCGGGAACGGGGGCGGGGGCGGGGGATCGTAAGCACCACGAAGAATCTGAGGTTGGGAGCGGCTTGAATAAATAAATGCGTAAAGAGTATTATCATTTGTTTAGTATAATTTACATAGCCAGCAACAACAGACAAGGAAGCTTTAAGGACTTGAAGGATGAGAGAAACAAGGAATTGAGTTGAAAAGAGCTTGATTTTCAGGTATTCTCTCCCTTGTTCCATGCATCTCTATCCAGCTAACAGGATCAAGTTCCCATATTAGCTTGGGACAAGATCCCATGGAGCTCCTAACTTGGGATCGCAAAAGCGAGTTTCCGAGAGAGAAACGTCACCTTATTAGGAGTTTCCTGCAACTAAGGTATTATCCTTAGTACTATTACACCAAATGCAGAATATACGAAGAAACTCCGCTCAGAGCACCATTATGAAAGCAGTACCAATTGGGAAGAGACAGATCACTGCCCCCAACCCCAACCCCCACTGGACGTGAAGAGGGGGAAGGGGGGGAAGGAGAGAGAGAGAGAGAGAGAGAAAATTAACGCTGTGCAAGTTCACCCCTCTTAATTGTAATTTGAGACCACTATATACATTTGTCAAGTAAGCCATTTTTTATGCTTTTCACCCGAGGACCTCAAATTTGATAAAGAATGACCACATTAAGCATAGTAACATTGTTGAGTCCATTCTCTAATAGTTTAACCTTTTAGAGCAAATGGTAACTGAAAATGCTATCAGAGCTCGCGTGTCGCAAGATCTTGGATTAGATCCTTCCCGCTTGCATATTTGATCCCCCATTATACTGGTACACTTTACACTTCGCCTATTTGTGCACTTGGTGGTGGTGCACCCTGATTTTTTTCTGATTGATTTGTCTCTCAATATGCAGCGGGGGCTAGCAAGTGAGGACAGTATTAAGCATGATAACATTGTTGGGGCCATTCTCTAATAGCGTAAGCTTTTATAGCTAATGGTAGCTTAACAGACCTAGGGTTACCAGGACCAAGTACGAAATGGAACTTGACAATTGTATATGATCTACATAACTCAAATTCCTAAACGACAAGGTACAAACATAAGATTAACAAGTTTAATGACCACCTTAACAAATGAGCAATGCAAGTGAATTGATGCAGGCACTCAAAATTTTGACTGGAAACTATTTGTTCCTTCTAATATCAAAGACCTACGCGAAAACCCTGCGAGCTCCGCATTAGGTGGGGTCGTATGCAGGTCATATGAATGGAAGACAATAAATCTCGAATCCCACTAAGATCCAAAAATATTCAAGGTGGGATGCATGCTTAAGTTTTATAGCTCGGAATTCTGTTCCACACTTGGTCGAACGGGGATGTAAGCACTTTTGCTGATCTTGGTCACTACACAACTAACATACTCCTGTACTAGTCCCCATAGCAGGGACCACACGTTATACTGGCCAAGATAGAATGTTGTACCGACATAATTTCAAATGCTTATTCTACTTTTAGTGTTCTCTTTCTTTTCTCTCTATACAATAACATTTACATTTTATTATAAATAGACAAACTATGTTACATGGACTCTTCAAAACGCGTGAAATACCCGTGTCGGACACTCGACACTTGGACCTGGGTATAGGGTATGTGTCAGACACATCTCATAGAATATGCCACTATAAACACTATCTTATAGTGTTCCTTTTAATTTGTTATTGCTTTGAGATGAGACAAGTTCTCAATTAGAACCATGTGCATCACAACAAATACCATTTTACCTCGGAAAAAAATAAAAAGTACCAATAAATAGAATTATTTTGCCGTGTCCCCGTCCTGTGTTCTAAAAATTAGAGGAATCCGACACTTAGACACGTATCCTACCCGGACACTCATACCGAGTCCATGTAACATAGTATACAAATAAAAGACAAGTTTGAAGTTGGTTTTGCGATAGGTGTGCCTCTTTTTTTTTCTTCCTTTTGAGCTCTCTAGTGAAGTCCAACTTAAGCAGGTGTCTTCATTAGTAACTACATTCTTTATAAATAATTGGACTTAATTAAGAATATTAAAGTAACCCTAACCAATTTGGACTGCTAAACAAATTAGTAAATCACCATACTAAACAAACTTATTTCTCACGCTTCTTCGCTCCCTCTTGTTTCCTCATTCTTTCTTCTTCCTCCATGATCTAAACCAAGAACGGGGAAGTGAACAGAATATCATCTTACAGAAAATCTTCTCTATACCGCCTCATCCTTTCCCCTTTACTTGTGTAGGTAATCTTCCTTTCTGGCATGCTTGCTTCTGCTAATTAGTTGTTCTTGTTTGCTTAGGTCATAAAGCAAAAGGAAGTAAAAACTAAACCATAAAAGATGCTGCTATATGACTTTCTTCATTACTATATGATGCAGGTACCAAATTATATTATTGCAAGAACATATCCCTACTGTGTCCTCAGAGTAATTATATGTAGTTTTGCTTTGAGAAGGGAAAAACACACACGCACGCTTCAATACGACATTTTAACAAGCAAAGTAATATTCTTCTCCGATGAAAGCATCTTTTTTGCCATGCGAATATTTGTTAGTTTTCTGATTTGTTTGCACATAAAGTGTTCAAAGTAATTAGGTCTGATACCATAAATCAAAGGAGGTGATGAAATTAAGCCACAAATCATACTATATAAGACTAAATGAAAAGTAAAACTAATCAGTTAAACATACTTTTAGCAAAATAAATAGACCAAGGGGTGTGAACTAAGCTAAAGAGGATTTGGGACTACACTAGAAGGTATATTCACATGAACAGAAAGTAGCTACAAATACAAGGTTTGGTGATTATCAAGTTGCATAAGGTGGCAACTACTTGTTTTGTTTTGGTTAAATTATACTCAGCAATTCAAGACTACCCCAATGCCTTTTTAATTTTTAGCGGTGCAACCTGCTTTACTTTTTGTTATATTATCTGTAATGACCAATTTCTCAAGTTGACGATCATATCAGCAACCTATGCTTATCAATACCTACAATTAGTATCTTAACCTACAATAGACAGCCATATCTGGGGGATGGTGATGACCTTGTGTTACGTGACGGTCTTGATGGAGTTATTTACCATGGCTTATTGCACAATTTTTTTTAACTTGTGTAAATAATATTAATTGGATTCCTATAGCTCACCTTCGTATTGTTTTATTTATATCCGTTCACGTCATAGGACAATTTTACAAGCCAACAAGTAACATTGCATTATATTTATACGACTATCTTCTCAGCTTGGAAAAAATCATGTGTAAGGATTATATGTTACAAAAACCAGAAATTTGTTTTAGCTGTACCTTGAGTGATTTTGTATGCAAGAAAGAGCATTGATTTGAACACACTCAAACTTTTTCAATATTAAATAGGTCATTAAACTGATATGGAAAAAAAGCCTAAACAAAGTTTTCTATGGGCAATTTTTAATTTTCGGTTTAGACACTTTAACACCAACCTTGGATGTAGTGGCACAAAGTTTGTGGGGTAAAATTGTCAGTAGGGGATAGAAGATAAGCGTGTTAGGGCCAGATCGTGCATTTGCCAAAAGCCAAATGGTAGCTGTTTGGCTGAAGCCCTCAGAGTTTATCCCAGAACTAACACCTTCAACTACANGATTTAACATTATATTTTCACGTAGCTAGGACACGGAAATTATATTCAATCATAAGATCTTATTTATCTTTAAAATAGTCATAGTACAAAGGGTAAATTGCGAATTTGTATCTGAATCTCACTGGACCCACTAGGGTATCGACTGGAACTCTCAACCCCTAAGATTTTAATTGAACCAAGTGGACCCAAATTCTAAATTCACATGAGTTTTGGCGGGGTAAAGTTGGAACATCATAATATTAAATCAACAGTTCTACCAATTTAACTAAAGAAATTACTATTACTCCCTTTTATCACTGCTCAATTTTATTCCTCATTCTTCTCTTCCTTTTTCATCCAACCCACCACCTGAAACAAATCCAATTCACCGAAAGCTAGAGGGAGAAGAAAATTCCACCATACAATCCACCACCACTACCATATCACCACCATCTCCTTTCATCACCAATTACACCTAACATCTCCAAACACTCAAGCTGCCGCCGCTGCCGCCCACATCCCAACACCACTGCTCGTAAAGCTGTACCACCACCACTGTTACCCAAACAAACATTCTCAACTCCACAAGAAACCCACCAACGTTCCACCCAACTTTTCACTTAATCTGAAGATTCGAACAACAGTGGGAGTGATGGCCATGAAAATTGGTCGTCTAGCCTCCACGGCCAATTTCCATGGCCATCGCTTCCACCCCAACTTTGACTACAACCAAACCTCCACATGAATCAGCAATCGATCTAAACCCTCCAACCCTTCTCCATTCAACCCCATATTCTGGAAGCGATCAACCTCAATTACATCAATAAGAAGCCCTCCTCTATGATGTCAACGACACCAGCATCACAACAGAGGGCTGTTGGTGGTGCACTTTAGGGCGGGATGGGTGGTCGATCCGGTGGACGCAGCACTGTTGATGGGGTTCCCGGTAAGGGTGGCGAATGCGGTTCTCGGTATGTACATGTCTCTGTGCATATGGATGTTTATATGTATATGGGTTTGAAGAAGAAGAAACAAAAAAGGAAAAAGAAATGAAAAGATAAAAAACAAAAATCAACTTTTGAAATTTCTTTGAATAAAAAAATGTTTATAATATTGTCTTCTTTGGCGTTAATTTAGTTGTTTGAAATACTCAAAAGTTCAGCTGTAGCAATGGGACATATAAGCAGCTCTTTTCGGGTAAGGTTTGGAGGAAAAAACAAGCTGGAATTAATTCCTACTGCATGAGATGAGACAGTTAGGATGAGGGAATTCCTGGAGAATTCTTTTATTGGCTAGTATTTATGATGATTTTATATCAGAATATACCATGGGGGGTTATTTGCAATTTACCCTAGTGCAAACAAGTATTGTGATTGCTATTTCCAAAGTTAAATATTTAGCTTTAGAAAAGATTTGGCTTGCAATAGAGTTTGGTCAGATAGATTCTGCTAAAACCAAGATTTAAATAGTACGTTGAATAAAATTGTTTTCTTTGCATCTACAAGAAAAAGAAAATTAATACCAAGAGGGGGAGCACTGAAATATCAGAGCCAAGCATTTGATACCCATAACAGAGAGTAGTTAGTTTGTTAACTCTGTATCAAAAATGCAATTCCCGTGTATAACAGAAACAAAAACAATGTTGCCCCTCAACAAGGGAGGAGCACCAATGGAACTTGAGAAAAATGAGAAAAATGGGATAGAAGGGGTGTGGTTCAAAATGGGATTCATAAAAAGTGCAGAAGAGTTCCACCAGACAAAGTCAAAAGCTCAAAAGTCATTTAGGGAGAAGTCTTAAGTTTTGATTTTCCAAAAGGCTCACTATTAAGAATACCAGAATGTACAGCACGTAGACATATCAGGATGCATTTGTTTGTGTGTTATATATTTGGAAAGGAATGGCGCGGATCTCCATCCCGACCTGCACCATCCTCCCTACCCCTCCGACCCTTCTATGGCATAAGGCACCCTAACCCACCCGCACCACCTCCATCAAGGCAATAAGAATGCAGTGTGCGAACACATACCCCCGTGTAGAAAAACATATTCAACTCTTCACTTAGAATACTACTACTAATGCTATTTGCACAAACAGAGAGAGAGAGAGAGAGAGAGCCTGGTCTCTGAAAGCTGACCCTGCAAGAATACCAATAAGAGTAGGGGTGGCAAAATTTAGGATGTCAAGATTATTTGGGTAGGTCAGAACATAAGGAAATCCATTTCAGCCCAAGTCTTATGGAGTCATCTGCCCCAACTCCATTTTAAGCAAAACCACAGTAAAAGACAAAAGGTGCAAATGGAGTCCCCTAGTTTTTGTTCCCATATCTTGTTTTGGTGGTTACTTTAAGTTTAAAACTATACTAGTTTTGATCCATATATCTTGTGCCATATATTCATAATCAAAGATAAACACATATGGACTTTTAAGCCTCCTGGGAATCTATCATGGACATGGTGCAAAATATTGAAGATCAGAGAGCAATTCTCAAAGTTTTTCAAATACAAGGTGGGGGATGGAAAAGGAACCTGGTTATGGTTAGATAAATGGGTGAAAGAAACAAGCTTAATTGAAGAGTATGGCCAGAGAATCATATATGACTCAGGATTGGACCTAAATGCAAAAGTAAGTGACATTTTGCAGGATAATGAATGGAGATTGCCAGCAATAAGATCTCAAGCTCTAAGAGATCTTAATGACACATTACAAACACTGCCAAGACATACTGCGGTGGGAGAAGACAGAGTTATATGGACTTTAAATGCCAATGGTGAGTTTAGCATAAAATCAGCTTGGAATGGCATCAGGACAAGAGCTGAAGTTGTGCCATGGGGAAAATTGATATGGTTTACAGGGAACATTCCAAGATGTGCTGTAATTACATGGTTAGCCTACAGAAATGGTCTGAGAACAAGGACAAAACTGAAGCAATGGAACTTAATACATGAGGATAGTTGTGTTCTTTGCTCCACACACCCTGAAACACTAAATCACCTTCTAGTTCAATGTTCATATGTAAAAGAACTTTGGAGAAAGGTAGAAGAGAATATTCCTCTGGAACTGCAAATGACATCTTGGGAGCATATGAAGCAGGAAGCAGCAACAAAGCTTAGGGGGAAAAGTAGCAGGAAAAAGCTGAAGAAATTGGTGTTTGCAACCACAATATATGGGATATGGATGGAAAGGAACACCAGAATTTTTTAGAATAAAAAGACCACAACTCAAGGATGTTGGCAGATGATCACAAATTGGATAAGATGGAGAATAAACAGTTGGAAGATGGAAGCTACAACTGAAAATAAAGAGCTGTGTGCAAAATGGGGGATAAATGAGAGAATACTGAACAAATAGGAAATTATCTTGATGAACATTGTTGTTTTTTCCTTAAGAGTTGATAGTATGGTGAGTTAGTAGTCAATTTTGTTTAAATGGCAACTGTGGATGGGCAAGCATGCCAAGTGTACACGGGATACTTGTATGCCTAATAACAATAACAAAATTGGTTGTTACAAAAAAAAAAAAAAAAATTAAAAATTTATTTTAACCTTTTTATATGAGTTTTTTTACATTTTTTTTTCGAAAAAAATGAACTTGAGTAGTAATTGCTAACTTTTAGCAACAAATGAAGATGAAAAATAGTACATGGAATGATAGAAATAATCTGTCCTGGCTAATAGCAATAATAGTGATAATTCTAACTATAATAACTCGTGCGTTGAAGTTTGTATTATTCAAGGCCATCAAGAAAAGAGTAAAGATATGTAACAAATGATTGAAATAAAATGGGAGAGTAAACTATGAATATAAACTTGTCATGAAATAAAATGAGGGAGATTATCTTAGGGAGAAAAACTGATAGAAAATGCTGGACTAAACAATAGAAAATATTTAAGATTAAGGGAGTACATAGAGAATTAGTTTTGACAAAATCTTAGGAATTAATGAAATTGCAAAGATATAAGTAAAATTTTTAAATGAGACATGTTGACATAGAAGAGAGAGAAATATAAAATCTATTTAATTGGTTGAATCTTAAATGGTAAAAAAGAATTCAAATCAAATTGAATAAGAGAAAGGGAAAGAGGGAAAAAAAAAAGGAATAATCATTATCACAAAGGCAAATAAATTTAAAATGCTTTCAAAATAGGAAAGTCCACGTGGCGAGCTAAGAGAGTGTCCATGTAGACGGTGACATGGCCACTTTCTCTCAGCTTCGACTTTCATATATATATATATATATATATATATATATATTTGGGGGTTGTTGAGTGTAACCTCATTAGCTAATTAAAATCATTTATGACGCACCAATTGATTCTCTTCTTGTAAACATATAGCGATTTTTATGTTTTTGGTTGCTTCAAAGAATACGCATATACATGTAAAGCATATACCAGATCCTTTTTTTTTTTTTTTTTTCCTCTTTTAAAATACGGAGAAAAACTGCTTCACTTTCCACTAGCACCGAGCCTAACAGTTGAAAAGGAAAAGGAAGATTTCCATAATACAAGGAAACTGCGTAAATCAGACTAAAACAGCAACGTTGCCAAAGTACTACTGTTTCCAGCAAGCAAATTCATGATCCGACATCATAAACGGAACCTGAGCCCACAAATCAAAGCTAAAAGCAGGTTGTTGTGCACCATGTTGGTTTTTGTTATATCACTGGTTTCGCGCTTGAGCTCTAAGAGAGAAACCTCCACCTGTGTGGAGTGCAATACTACGTAAAATCCTTGAGTGGGGAGGGCATATACCTATATTCAATCTATACAAGCCAAATACCAGTTCATGTCACGTAAATTATCTGTCAATTCCATATGCGAGACTTAATACTTTCAGGTTCATATGGCGAAAGCCCTTGAACATATACCTGCGATATGATGTAATCTGCCTGCTGTTTAGCATAGTAACGCTCTGATGGATGAAGTTTTCCAATAACAGGCAACACTTCCGTCTCGGATAAGTATCTACAATGATAGAATGGAGTTTTGGTTGATCTTTAACTCTCAGAGAATTCAACAGAGAAGGTGGATAAAGGGAGAAAAATTCACAAAACCAGTAAGGGAAAGAGCCCAAGTACCCATCGCCATCTTTATCAAGCTCTGCAAACAACTTTCTAGCTGGGGCATCCAAGGAATTATCCAACAGCTGCGAAGCATTGTGACCCTCTTCATCGTAGTTTCTTACCAAATCAAAAAGCCCGTGGAAAAACTCTTTGAAGTTAACTTTCCCATCTTTGTCGGTATCTCTTTCCCTGAGAGAGAGAGAGAGGACCAAATAGCACTTAGCATAGCCAAGGCAAAACCTATACATACATTACCAAGCACAAAAAACAAAAATGAAGGAAAAGCAAAACTCGCTACAACTGAATTTAGAATAGGAAAGCGATAACAAGCCAACTGCACAAGAATAAGACATGTGTAATCAAAATAGCCCGTTTTCTTTCTCTATATCATGTTATTTAGTCTACGTTCATGGATGCTTTACATGTGTTTTACTTGCTTGAATGTATACATAAGCTTCAAATATATTGGTCCAACACTTAAGATAGTAGTTACTAGACTAAAAAGCACACTCTTGATCAAACTGATGCAAAATATGCTGCTGTGATTTTCATCGTTGTCACAAGGAATTAACCCATCTTGAAGCACACCTTTACCATTCTAAATACAGCAGGACAAAAGTTTCTTAATCGTGGGAGTGAGCAACGCAGAGGCCAAAAGTACCATCCACGACTAAATTAAGGCCCACTGCTACAATGAACTCCATGTACCTAATCCATGATAGAAATAACTAACTTAAACCAGGTGCAAACTCTTTCATGTTCCTAGTTCTTGTGGATTTCATTACCATCATCACCATTATTTTAATCGGGAAAATTCCACTGACCTCCCTTGAGGTTTGACACTGGTTCAACTAAACTCAACACTATAAGAAAATAGGCACAAACCTCCCCTATTGACTATTTGACCAGTCAAATGACACTTCTAACATTGAACAGATTAAGTACTATTACAAAATAGGCAAAAAACTCCCCTGCAATGGTGTGACTTGTGATGGCAGGTAGAGAGACGGAAGGAAGGAAGGAGAGAGAGGGATAGAGAGAGAGAGAGTGACAGACAGACAGAGAGAGAGACAGAGAGAGACAGAGAGAATCAGTCATATCATTCTTCTTAATTTTTTAGTTTCTGGACATTGGTGGTAGGGTAAATCAGGAACGCCATGTTTTTATGAAAGGCTAGAAGTGTCACTTTTCTGGTCAAAACAGTCAACAAGGGATATTTTTGCTAATCACCCAATAGAAGTGGCTTCAATTGAACCAGTACCAAACCTTAAGGGAAGTCTGGAATTTTCCCTACTAAATGAAAGACTTGTTCTTTGAACCAAAAAAAAAAAATGAAAGACTTGTTCTACTGAAATGATGGTTTCATCACTTCTATTTAAAGTTGCAGATAAATGTCAAATAACATAATCTTTGCTTACCTCTATGCAGATTTGAAAATCGCAGTCGGAACTTTTTGGAAGATTTCTAGAAGAGTAATACCAAGCTACTAACTTCTACTGCCAACTTTTCTATTTTTGTTATCTTGTGCATATCATATTTAATAGTTATATGTTTCTATTGCATCAGATGCCCCCCTCACAAAGAAAAAATCTGTTTCCAAATGTCCAAAATTTTATGTCTGATGCTTCCTTTGAATGATGTTGAGAAACTTGCTTCCCTAGATGAAGGGTCTTTATAAGTTTTAATCCTACCAAACACATACAATCATAAGTTCCATGGCTCTTGCAATATTGTTTTTTTTTAACACAAGGAAGTTGATTGCAAGTACATACGTTGCACCGGTTGGCTTCTAGCACAACTTTTATGTTCTTTCCTTCTCTTTTTCTTTTTGTTAAGAAACCTAACTCAGGGAGCGCCCAAACACAAGTACTCGAATCGAAACTCCGATAAGAAAAACTAGATAAATACTAGATCAAGGAAAATAAAAATCCTGATAACGTACAACTCTAAATTACACTGGGCAGCTATTCCTCCATGATTACAAAAAAGGTTTTCTTTAGAGGCAAGTATTTATACATGATTACTTAGTAAAAGCTTTTTGGCTTCAACCCTGTTCAATTAACTGTCATAAAATTTCCTTTTGCTGCAGGAATAAAGAGTTTCTTCTTTTGTGCAAAATACAGCAGCACCATTAAGCTTCCACCAGAACTGATGCAGGAAGGCCCATAGCCCAAAAGCTCTCATGAAACAAAAGTTTTTGCTTCCAAAAACTTTGCATATATCGGCCAGTTTTGTCCAGATATACTTGGTCTATCTTTTATTTGCAACAGTAGTCTGTTAAGGTGCGCTCGCATACCGTCAAAGGGGTGAACCTCATTCTGGATACACTAAAGAGAATTTGACCAAGTACTTGGAAGCAAAAATTGGTGTATAAATAAAGCTCCAGGGTTATGTGCCTCGGTTCTTCTTGCAGAATGGGTTAACTGGTAGTGTAAAAAACAACAGTGGGGGTGCAGTGCTACCTTAGTAACAGAAGAAACTTGCTATTGGTGCAGTAAATGTAAATCTCCACAACACTTTGTGGAAGAGTGGAATCTATGAACAACATACTTTCAAAAACTAGCAGCGTGTATGCATCATGTATGTGTGTGTGCGCACATACACCATAAACATACACATGCACAAACACATAGACATACACATACACATACACACAAACATATATACGCCCCCTCTCTGTTGAGATATATATATGGAACAAGAAGGAACAAATCATCATCATCATCAACATCAACTAAGCATTTGTCTCAAACTAGTTGGGGTCGGCTACGTCAATCCTTTGCTTCCATTTTTTAGCAATCAAATCTTTTCTCGCTACTTCTCCCCAAGGTATTCTTTCTCTAGCCATACCTCTTCTTACCCCATTAACTAGGTGTAAATCATATTCAGCGGGCACCATCTCAAGGGATACTAACTCATATTTTCCTCAACTGATGCCAACCCCACGTTCTTGCAGAAGTCACCATTTGCTAATCCACTTAACGTTCACATTTCAAGCAAGGAACAGATGCGCCTCATGATTTTGGTACTACATTGTTAAGAGTTTTGTTTTTTTTTCCTTTCTTTGATAACTACTGATTGTACTACAGAAACCCAGGAGGGGAGGCAACCCGAGTACAAGCACAAAGAAAAAGGTCAAAAGCACCAAGTAAGCGCTCTGGACTTGCAAGAAAACACAAAGCCTCCAAAGAAACGCCTCCTGAAAACCACTCAGTCAACTATATAGCTAGTCTAGGTCGTAATCATCCAAAAAATCTATCAATGCACAAGCTGACATAGCGAACTCCTCCTTAAGCCAGAAGAATTGAAAAGACAGGAAAGAAGAAAGCAACAAACTGATCACGAGTCTCCCCCTATCAAAAGCAAACTTGTTTCCCGCCCCCCTAATGGACCACGAAAGACACAACAGTGCTAACCTCCACCTTTTCCATCTTCGCCCCTATCAAGCTCAACAAAAGACTCTTACCCAAGCTCGGCATCATCCAAGCACACCAAACAAGGGAAACAAAAGGCTCCAACGACTCCTTACTGCATTAGTAGCATATTAACTAATCAGTTGAGAATGCTCTTATCTACTTTTGCTTTATACTATTGGTTTGCCTACATCTATGGGCACTCGAAATGGATTGATAGCTATAACAAATTCAATGCTAAGTATCAAGATGTTATATTTCTTTCCTAACTTAAGAGCTTATTCCTTCCTAATCTTCCAACTTTTTAGTTCCTCCTTTAATTGTCTAGTCTCTGTTCTTTCTTTCCCCTTCTCATCAACCCATTATGCCTCCTCTCTCTTCATTCTCCTACCGCTTCGACATCATCCAAATGATGGGAATCAAGAAGGGGCGGATTCCCTCGCAAGATGATCCATGTCTACAAACCGCAGGAGCAAACCCAAGCCCACTAAAGCCTATATAATGAGCAACCCTAATTATTCGACAGGAAATTAATACAGCTCCTGCAAGTATCAATTAAGGGCCATCAGCATATCAAGGAGCTGCTCGGTTCTGAAGAATCCAATCACCACTTCAGAGTCCCCATCATACGAAACCCTTTCTCTCAAGCAAATTTGGCCCCAAAACTTAATTTTACTCATGAATGAAGCCAAATACCTACTGATCTAAGTTTCTAAGAAGAACGTCACCAGTTGCACCTTCTGAATTAGCTTTTCGAGCAGAGGATTAGTTGGCAGGCAATACCATCTGCCAGCAACAAAGGAGTGCGCTGGAATGACCACGCTTGTACCTTTTTTCCTTTAACGTCAAAACAGCCGATCCTGATATAAGGTCTCAAAATGTCAAAAAGACCAGTATATGTTCTGAGGACCGGACAATTACTATAATGTCACGCTTATTTGCATGATGAGGCTAACCACCAACTGGAAACCACATTCTCGCCATTCACTAGAGCTCTAGTGCTGTAGAAAGTAATGAACTCTCTAATAATTCACCTACATATACATTAACTATTCACTTCCAAAGGGGCTAAAATTCACACCACCAACAAATTGCATGACCAAGACTATGTACTAACAGGAAGGATGTGAATCTATGATTGGGTATCAGAGTCTAATTCAGTTCTATCAACCCGCGTCAACGAGTCTGTCAGTGCTGATGAAGGAGACATCTTGTTGTCCTCTTTCAGGTCGATACCAGAATCACGGACAGATCCACATTGGCTCTCAATTTGGCCTTCAAACAATCACATTTGATCTGTGATATCTACCAGAAGTTTGAAGTTTGCAGTTTACAGATGGGTGGATAGAAAGAGAAGAAACACAGGGGCAAATTTGGACAGAGATGATTAATTTTCTTGAGCGGTACGAATACAGCCTAAAAGGGTACGGAAATGACCGCATCCCAGAGATATGTAGAATGGGTATAATAGTAAATCAGGTACCCATCTTTAGAACGACTCCATGAATATAAAAGAAATGTACGAATTTTATGGGGATAAAATGCACCACCCATAAGCGCATGCGACATATCATACATATTACTCAAATATGACTATGGATACAAACGTCCTTTCAATACAATCTAGATCTTTATTGGAAAGACCCAGACCCTAATCCTTGATGGAGAATTATTACAATCCCTTATGCTAACTATCTTTTAGGGGGTCAACTCCAACTAGAATGAGGCAACCTCCCTAAGCTCCCTATAAATCCCCAAAATCCAAGGGAAACCTAATCTCTCAACTCTACAAATAGTGTTTCACTTATTCAGCTTCCTTCCTCACACCTGATTTAGGCATTGGGGATCCCTCGCCAGATCCCCATCTGGCAAGTCGCCGTTTGCATGTTTTGTATTGTGCAGATCTGCTGGTGCCCTCATGACGGTCACTCCAGATTTTCTTCCACAACAGCATGGAGGAACACGTGTTGACAAGGAAAAACAGAAAGGTTGCACTTTTATGCATCCGCAGATACAGTCATGATATTTAAGAATCATATGGCCCAGAAAATTTAGCATAAGTATAAAACAGCCTGAAGATTCTTATGGTATGACATGACATTGTGCAAAGATGATCTCTTTAAGGGAAGGTCTTCTGTGCAAATTAAGTTCGAGATGGAAACAAAACAGCTGGATGAGGAAACAAAGAAATACATTCTCGTATAAGCAAACAATCATTTCTGAAGGTCATTGCACCTGATTTCCTCTTTGCAGAGCCACTGAAGTAGTTTGGGGTTATTGCTGTCAGCAGGGTGCAGAAAGCTAGAAATCACAGAGAAACAAATTGCAGAAAAAAATTAGTGTTACTAAAAGAGAGAGCAGGAGAGAAAAAAGAAAGCTATCATTTTGGCCAAAATGTCAATATCCATCCAAATAAACTTACTCATTGAACTCTGTTATATTCAAAAGACCATCTCCATCTGCATCCGATGCATTGAAATGCTCCTCTTTCCACCAACCCATATCATAGCCAAAAGAACTGTTATCTGGTTCAGGAAATAACCATGAACGAGTATTCAGACTAAGTTATCTGACCATGTGTAGCAAAATATAGATGCTAATATGAAACGCCGCAGATATTAGTCCCGTAGGATCAGACAAGTTACCCCTTTTAGTCTGCATAAAAAAAGTATTTAAGCCCAAATTAAGTAGCAATATGTTCACAATCATGACATCTCCTAACACATGCCTACTGAATATGCAGACCTCACTGGATTATTTGACCAATGACCAACCTGTTTGGTTACCTACTAACCAGCTAAGTTCCACCCATCATTGGTACAACGTAAAAACACTATCACTTTGCAACCACCAACCTACACCACTAGATACTCTCGCATATGTAAACAAGGCATAACTAATTACTCGCTCCGTCACACTTTTTGTTCCTATGACTTTCAGCAAATTTATAGGATACAATTCGGGCATTTAAACACTTAATTGAGCTCAAACAGAATTACATATCATATATATATTGTTTGACAAGCCAAATTCGGTCAAAAACAATGGTAAGGCAGACAAATTCTTAATAAAAACTTAAAAGGAAAAAAGGATTATAAAGCAGAGGGTGGCACAAGAATTTTTTCATCACAAAGATTGTTACTTTCAGAATTACCACTAAGTCTATAGCAACCCAACAATCTATAGCTTCTAAGCCCTAAATCTAGTACCAATTCAAAGTCATACAAAAATAAAAAGCACATAATCATGTCAACAGAAGACGCCTTAAGCAGTTGACCAATATCTTGTCCCCTTTGACTTTTGTTGAATTCTTAGAATAGAAATTGAACTTTTAAACATTGACTTTACTCATTGTTTTTACCCTACTTAAAATCGTCAAAGAACAGCAAATTGAGTTGTAGTTACTATTCCAGTTTAATTCACTCTTTAGATGTTTAAATCTTCCGCTAGGAATTCACAGAAGTCAGACAGGACAAAAAACTATGAAACAAGAGTACACACTTTAACCGCATGCAAAAACATAAATAACTTATCAAAAAAAACAAGTTTTGAACCAGTTTAGCTAAAACCCTCCAATCCAGGCAAAGCTCAGTTAATTTATTTGGCCATGAGCTAAGAAATCCACCCACCATTAGTACATTGCAAAAAGAAAAAACTTGGTTTCTACCCCAGTTGGAAGAATCTTCCTCCTACCCCCCATATAGCAACAATCAATCGTCTCTAAATGTTTCTAGTGACATTTATTTAATGACACTAAAAAAATGCTGCTAATAATTGTCACTGAAAATGTTAGAAAAGAAGCCACTAAAAACATTTAGCGACTATTAATTGTCACTGTAAACAGGGTTAAAGGAAGATTCCTAGGATAGGAGCCAAAGTTTGTTCATCGCAAAATACTCCGTCACACGTACATACTGGCAGCCACATGACTAAGTTCAAAAATTTCCCTGATTACATCACAAAGATTGCAACTTTCAGCATTACAAAGTATAGCTTCGAAACCCTAAAGCTAACATCTAATTCAACACCACCGAAACAATAAGCAATGAAATCAAATCGCAAATTCGTTAAAAGACAGACATTTTTCACCTGAGTTTGTCACCCAACTGGGAGGATCATACTCCTTATAGGAAACGAACCCATCACGATTCTTGTCATGAAGTTCCATCTCCCTCTGGGTCCTGTGCAAAACCTCCTTCTGGGACTGATTCAGGTTCCAGTCGGTCAATTCCTTCTCACTCACAAACCCATCAGTCGGGTCAACGTCAATCTTTGGGAACAAAAGCACCAGCCTACTTGTCACATTAAACTTGTCCTCGTCATTCAAGTAATCCTCAGCGTTCATAAAGTCCTCCCACTCGGGCTGCGACTCGGCGGCAGGCGCGCTCTGCGCGAGCACCTCCCGGTGTGAGTGCTCTAAGTGGGCCCTCTCCCATTGCTTATCCTCGCGCCTCCGCTCGATTTCGGCGACTAAAGGGTCGAAAGGGACGGGGTCGCGGTGGTTGACGGTGCTGGTGGTGCTATTGGTGAAGTTGGAGCGGAGCTTAAGGCGGCGGTGGCGGTTGTGATGGCTGGAGGGTGTCTTGGGGGACTGGGAGATTAGGAATAAGAGGAGAACTGCTACTGCAATGTAGATGATTACTGATGCTTGGCCCATCTCATTCAATCTGTTAGTACAATTTACACACAGTCACACACACTGTTTTGGCACAGAGTAGGGGAGAGATCTCTGGGTACAATTGGGGGGTGTGTGTGTGTGTGTTTCTTTTTGAAGGGAGACAGGGAACAGAGGTGGCGTCTGACGATTTGGACTGAACGACGAACTCTTTGAGAGTTGGAGAGAGAGAGAGGGAGAGAAGACAGATTTGGATCTGTTTAATAGTTTTGTTATTCAGTTAAACTGCCTATTTATTTAAGGACAGTTTCACTATAAAATATTTATGCCAAGAGTGGAGGTTTTTGTTATCTATTTTTACTTTCATTCTTAATTTTTAGTCCAATTCATGGATGAATGGTTCATTTGGCATTTATTAGGATTTGTCATCCAACACGTAATGTTACGCCATTCTGTACGGGTCACCCCAATTTGTTTTTAATTTTTTATGTTTAAACTGGTCACATTTCTTAAAAAAAAAACTATTTTTCTTTATTCTGATTGTGGTGGCGGAGGAAGTGGCTGCCAATATTTGATGGCGGTGATGAACGGTGATTGGCAAAATTCTTTGGCGGTAGCGGGAGGCGGTGACTGCCTGAGTTTTTCAGCAATAGCATGCGGCAAATGGCGGTGGCTGTCGAAATTTTTCGATGGTAGGCAATGGTAGCTGTTAGGATTTTCATTGGCTTTCAGTGGTGATGACTGTCGGCAGAGGTGGCAGTGAACGAGGTTGCTTGCCAAAATTTTCTAGTTGCAAGCGGCGACTAGAGGTGGGCAGCAATGGGCGGCGGGTAGTGGAGGCAGGCGGCTGTCATGGTGACCGCTAACTAGCGGCTTGTGTGCGAGATAAAAAAGAACACATGTGGGGTAGGACGCGGGACAGTGCTCTAATTAGGCCCCCAAATTCTATTGCTAGTGGTTGGTATTACAAGCAGGGCACCTTTATTAGGATTTTTTATTTTTTGGTAAGGAAATGACTTTATTCATTTAGCGGATGGCCTATATCTTATGATGTGGTTGGCATTACTAAGAGCCCCTTGCTCGAACCATACAGAGAGAGATTTAATAAAAAGCTTCCAAACCTAGCTATATTATGAGCAACTTCGTTTCTAGTTCTTTGAACCGACGAGACATTGCTCATTCTAAACTTTCTTCTATCCTCCTTGATCACTTCTGCAAGGCTCCCAGTAGTAGATAAATCTTCTTCTTGCATGTTATACAGTGGTGAGTTGGATATAGTTATTTTATTTCTGTCTAGATAGATAGATCGGTGGTTGCCTCAAGTCTCTCCTACTCAATTACAATCTTTTCGTACCAACCATAATTAGCTTTGACATATTTTTGACCTGTTTTTCCTGATTCTCGGATCTAGAATGTTACCGTTTTACTCGACACATTCCCCTCATCAACCATAAGCTAGATATTGCAGCTTGTACTTTTGCCGTTGCCGAGTGAGGATGTCTATTTCTGGACTTATAAGGTATTTTTTCAACAGTGGATACATACATATATTTGAGTGGGCTTAGCACTCCGACTCCTTCCTCAGCCTCCTCAGTCCCTTGTAGAGTCTGGACCAACCTCTGGAAATTCCCAATTTCGGAGAAGCTCAAGATATTTATGTGGCAATTTTTGCATCAACAACTTTTTGTCTCCTCCGCCCTTACTAAAAGCAGGAATTGCCCAATTCCAGACTCTTGTCCCTTTGTGCCTACAGTTCTCTGAAACACAGCAACACCTCTTTCTTGAGTGCTGTAGGACTCAAACACTTTCAGGAAGACATTTCGCGCAAGTCCCTACCTCGCAGTCACTTTATCTTTGGTTAGTTGGATAGTTTAGCAAATCGATTTTTTCAGGCAAGCAACTCATGTATTATATCTTATGAGAGTTGTTGTGTTCCTTTGGGCCATTTGGTGTGGCATAAATGCACTCATATTCCGAGGCACAAAGTATTTTGCTTCCAATTCAGAGGCTGACATTTAGCATTGCAAACACCCCCCTGTTTCGGCAATGCATTCGAAAAATAGAGAAGAAACATCATTGGGGGTTTAGGCCAAGTATACAGTGCAATTCGAGCATTTTTATCATTCATTAATTCCTATTATGTTTTCTCAAATTTGCGTATGTCGTTACCTGCCTACTATTGTTTTCTGTGCTCTCTCGCTCATGACTCTGTTGTCAGCTCTAACGTTGATCCTACCACAAGCTCTAACCTCTGCATGAAGTTTGGTGTTGGTATAATTCGTTTTAGTTGATTATGGGTTCTAATTGCAGCATACACTAATATTACATACTCAACTGATGAAGGTAGTGCAATAGTTGCTGCATTATTACTAGCTACAGATTGGCTTTCACGTCATCTTGGCTTATACATCATCATTCTTTTTGCTAATTCCGAATTGCTTGTGCAAATGCAAACTAATGAAGTTAGGAATGAATTGCTTAGTCATCTTTCGTGTAACATAGCTAACTGCAACCAGGAAGCGCATTTCATGCATCTCGCCCAAGGGACATCTTGTTTATTAAGGTAGCATTTGACATATTTTATTTTTCCAATTTTCCTCTAATTTTATAAATCGGAGAAAAAAACGCGTTTAGCAGACAGTTTTCGTTTTTTTTTCCTTCAATTTTGTAAACCAGTTTTTAAAATAGAGCTGAAAACTCCATTTTTGAGTTTTGGATTTTCAGTTTTGGTTTTTGTTTTGAGATATAACCTTTAAACTTCATTAGAAGCAAAAATTGAGTTACATTTAGTTCACCTCCGAAAATTGAAGCAAAAAGACCCACCGTACAGAAGAAGAACCACCACCAATAGCAGACCAGGACCTCTGTCACCACAATGGTCACTATCGTCGCCCCCCCCCCCCCCCAGCCCCCCAACCTCACCCACCCCACGTCAAGACACCACCACCACTTGTTATCACCTTCGTCCCCACCATGGCCACCATAAACTCCTCCTGTCACTGCCGCTAACATCAATTTCACCTCCAACCCTCGCCCCCACTGCACACACGCATCCATCAACACGTCGCCACCATCGCCCCTACCACACAAACACGCACACACCAACCGTTGTTTTCACCACTGCCCCTACCTCCAATAACTGATCAAAATCAACTCGACCGCTAACCATTAGCACTAACCATTAGCACCACCGCCAATAATCCATTTTCACATTTATTTACAACTAACCTAATCTAAACCCAACGCCGCCACATAGTCGCCTCCCACAAATCTGTAGGTTGTCCATCAAATTCTAGTGCCTAGCGCGTCCACCACCATCAGATCTATAGATTATAAGGGTCTTTGAGGGCTAAAAAATGATGGTGTTGACCGGCAGTTGTGTGATTTGGGTGGTGGTGTTAATCGGCAGTGGTGCTATTCACTGGCGGCGGTGGTTGGCTATTTGGTTCCATTAGAGAAAAAGAGGATTTAAGGAGAAATGAAAAAAAAAAATAGAAAGAAAACTAAAAAATAAAAACTGTTTACCAAACATTTATCTGTTTAATACCACAACTAGTTTTGGTTTTTATTTTTTAGAAAACCAAAACTAAAAACTACAACTTTGTCAAACAGACCCTAAATCTTTCCTCAGCAATGGCCTCTTTTGTTTTGAATTCAGATAGGAGTGCACGACAAGAATGGTTTGCAGATGTACAACAGCTACTGCATTGTTTTATGTGCCTTAGTAGTGTTTTGTTCCTAGGCTAATGTAACTTGTTTAGTTTTACTATGTCTTTCATTTTGGCCTGTATCTATGTTTTGATATTAACCGGCAGGCTGTAGCATTCCTATCATGGTATATATTTCTTCATTCTCTCAAAACAAAAAACAAAAAAGAAGATAAATCTTCTTGCTCTTTCCCAATGGTCGTAATGACCCAACGATGAATCACTCTTAATCACAACATCCCTAAATCCACTTTCCAATCCAAAGTTGACTGCCAAATTGCTGCTTGTGCTTCTGCTTGGTCTCCGTCTAGGCCCTAGGGTACGACGGAGTCTCTTAAACATGCATGCATAGAAACTGCCCTTCCCATCTCTAACCACCACCCTGTACCAATCGAGTTGTCTTCTTTATCTTATTTAAGTATAACAGCGTCAAAATTTATGTCGTGCCACTTGTTCAACGATGGTACCCAAACCTTACCGGATTCTCGTTCTAGGCTTGATCGCTCCTTATGTATTGTTCTTAATATAACATCACTCCACCACGAAGTTATTTGCATGTTAAATAGTATATCTTGATAGCGTTGGAAAGAAAACAATGTTGAATGCTGTTTTATTTTTGCATTTGCGCTCGTAGGCAAACTGTTAATTAACGTGTGGATTCTTTCTTGCCTCTTATCGAGGACTTCTCTATAATTGAAAAAACTTAACTAAAAGATTGCAGTCCCGAAAAAGACAAAGAACATCTTTTGACTTAATGATGAGTGTGTTATAAAATAGAAAGATTCCAAGTTTGGAAATAAAGATTCCAAACAATGTACGGCAAAAACTTTAAACATGAAAGGAAAAAGAAGAAAGAAGTTGAGTTGTGTTATCTTTAGTTGAGTTGTGTTATCTTTCTCTCTTTTCCTCCTTTTATCTTTTTCCAATGTAACTGCTTTGTTTGAATTCCTCATAACCGCTGAGAACCGTCTGTTCATATCATCTGTAAATGTTACTGATTACTTCTCTTTTATTGACAGCTGTTCAAAAATTGTCACTAATTTCTTTAGAAAGCAGGTCCCATGTCCTTTTAGTCTTAATTGCGTTTACTCGCCATTGTAGCTGCCTTTCATTAATAATCACAATAACCACTCTTAAATGGAATGACATGTAACTTAAATCTCTAACTTCTTTATTGTGTACACGTATTCATATCTTATTGGTCACGTCATACTTTTCATTTCTATGTGCCAATATTGCCTCCCTTTGACTCTTGCAAACTCAGTCATCGTCCGAGTAAATTAGGCTTCTTCAATTTGAATTCTAGGTTTTAGGCAATGAACTATTTTTACTTAACCACTCGATAAATTTGTATTTAAGTCAAATTGTAATTCTTCACCCAATTCATAAACCTTGTTCCCTTTAGTCACAACCCTCCTTACAACTTTGATTTTCAATTTTCTTCCACTCTCCATTGTAAATCATGAGGAAGAGAAGCATATATCTGAACGGTGAGGAAGGAGAAGATGTCCGTCATCAATGAAGCCTGACAAGTCTTATCGATCACACAACTCCCATGTATAAAAAACATCCCGATTCTGGTTAAGAAAAACCTTAAGCTTACAAAATTCTGTTTTCGTTTTTGTAATGATGATAAAAAAGATGTCTTTTTCGTGTACTTTTATATTTTTTCAGTTTTGTTTTGGATAAAAAATCCAAATAGTAGCAAAAAAAGGGAAAACACCCTTAGGGTGTTTTCACCTTTTTTCACAATTGGTATTCTCTTGTCAGAGCTCTCCTTTCTCTGTCGGCTAGCTCTCTCTCTCTCTCTCTCTCTGATGATTGATGGGTTTGGCCGTCCTTCAAGATCCGCCCCTTGTAAATCTGCCTCTACTGACAGCGTCACCGGCATAGATCTCTGGATGGGTGGCAGCCCGTTGGTTTCCGGTGCACCGGCCTCTTGCCGGCAGTGGATGACCAGCCGTTAAGGCTTCAACCTTTGGGCGGCAGCGCTGTTAGGGCATCTTTCGGTGACGACGACTCTACGATGGCCGTGGTGAATAGAGGTGCTGCTCGCGGTGGCCCTCGTGGTGGCTGGCCCCTCACAATGGTGTTGCAATTTCAGCAGCGATGGGATTGACCGATTCTGTTGTCGGCAACTATGGAGTGTTGTGGCGGCAGCAACCTTGTTGCGAACGTTGACCTGCAACGGTGAAGAAGAAGAAGAAGAAGAAGAAGAGGACCAGGACCCAGAAGAGGAAAACAAGCAAGTCTTCCGGCGGCGCTGATGGACCTGAGCTTGTTCTGCTGTGGAGGACAAAGAAAGTTCCGATGTCGAGCTGCTGCGTCGCCCTTGGCTCCACCGTGTACAGCATGGGGAGCCGACACCCGCCCCTCGATCAAGCCGTAAACATGCACCGTAGCAAGATTTGGGTCACGACCAAACCCTAGATACTCGTGAAGGGGAAGGGGAAGGGGAAGGGAACAGGGAACATGGAAGGGGAAGGGGAAAGGGAACTCGTGAAGGGGAAATGGAAGGGAAGGGGGACACATACATATGGGCCACGGTAGAAAATACTAGAAATATAAAAATATATCCAAAAAAAGTTGGTAAAAACGAAAATAAAAACGGTAAACGTACAGAAAAAATTGAAAAAATAAATACAGAAAAAAACAAAAGTACATGATACGATTTTCGAACTGAATACTAAATTCTGGAAAACAAAAACAGAATACAAAATACAGAAAAAAATCTCGTAAGCGTACAGCCCCTAAGTTTCTCAGTCCTCGACTTTTATGTCCTTCCTTCAAAGATGGGGATACCCTTACCTTACCAGGATATTCCATGGACACTGAGACTGAGAATTTCTTGCTTCGTGAGCCTTGTTTATCCTGGATGAGTTGGTCAACTAGTGGTTTGTCGATTCAATCTTGGCCAACTGTACTAAACCCTAATTGGCGTGTTTGGGTACATTGGTTGTCCGTCGTTTATGCTAATCATTGGAGAAATCAAGGGATTTATGAGCTCATCCATATGTCCATTCAAAGGTAGACAAGTGGCTTTTAAGCTCATCTATTTGTTTTTGGTCAACCACAAACGCCTTTATATTTAAGGCAAAACTAATGGTCCCTACGATTTATGATGTATGTGCTTTAAAAGTGCTATTGCTAGTGGGTGCAGATGATAAGCTTTATCCTTTAATAATTCTTTTAGCAACCTCAAAAAAAAAAAAATCTTTTAGCATATCTCTTGAATTGTTATCCGTCCCCTCTAAGTACACCGATGTTTTCAGCTGATGGTTTAGGGGTTCACAGACTCTAACTGAGCCTGATGTTTTTGAACTGTCTACCTTCTTATGGATCTGGTTATCTAGACAAGTTCTCTATGTTTCTAGCCTGTTTTAACCAAAGACTATCTCAATTTAGCCATTGGCCTATGAATATTACTCTCTTGTGCCCTTTGGACTAGGCAAAATGTATAGATCCATGTATGTTATAATCACACAAAAAAAAATATTCCACTGGAGTGTAGGTGGTCCTTTCTTGGCTTGTACAACTCTTATTGTAGCCTTAGGGTTTCCAGAATTTAGTCCCTCAATCCCAAATGGTGTTCCTTTTCTCACTTAAGGCCATTAACTATCGTCACTACAAGAAAAGAGGTCTATAGTGACGAAAAAGCCAACGGTACACAAGGGCCCGTAGGCACAAGTGTTGTTATGCCAACGGTAATAACAGCCCGTGGGCACAAGTGTTGTTATGCCAACGGTACACAAGGGCCCGTGGGCATAAGTGTTGTTATGCCAACGGTAACAACGGTCCGTGGGCACAAGTGTTGTTATGCCAACGGTACACAAGGGCCCGTGGGCATAAGTGTTGTTATGCAAACGGTATACAAGGGCCCGTGGGCACAAGTCTTGTTATGCCAACGGCAACAAAGGTCTGTGGGCATAAGTTTTGTTATGCCAATGGATACATGTATTTGGGTTCGATTGATAGCTACTATGCTTCCAAAGTTTTAATCTAATTTCTTAAGATTTTTAATTTTTTCTTAAAAGTAAATATTAGTTGTCACAAAAAAATTGGCTAAAATTATGACTCTAATCTTTGAAATAATAACTACCCATTTTAGCGTCTTAAATATTGACCACTACTATACAACAACAACAGCAACGACAACCTCATAAATTGTAGTCACCTCAGTCATGATCACCGCCAATCGACCTCCACTTGCCGTCGATTACACTTCACTGCCCATCGACAATAATCGCTACTATACCGCCACAATCAATACTCACTACCTCCACTAGGCACAAGCCTACTACCCACTAATCGCCCAACCATGAGCTCCATCAACTAATCACCGATGACGGTGGTGATAGGCTCGACGACCGCACAACCACCTCTACTATTCTGAGAGTTATTTCTTCCCTCAATCTCCTTTCTTTCCTTCTTACACATAGCACACTGCACTTAATTCTTCTGTGATGGTGACCGGCTAGTCTCCAATTTCAAACAATTAGGCTGTGCACGAAAGTTGATGGTGGTGATCAGGTGGTTGGAGGGAGGGGCAGACAGGGTATTTATGTGTCTCTTTATGTGTGTATGGGTGGTTGGGGGGGGGGGGGGGTTGGTGGATGATGAATAGGGGGTGATATGGACGTGGGGTTGATCGATCGGTAGTTGAAGGTGGGTGAGGGATTGTGCGGTGGTGGAAAGGTGGTAAAGAAGGGGAGCGGGGGGCATGCATGATGGTGGGGGGGAAGGGTTAGGAGTTGGGTTTTGACGAAAAGTCAACGACCGTTGATACAAGTGTTATTATGCAAACTGTTGACTTATATTCCAGATGATTCATGAGGGTCAAAGCCCGCGGCTCACAATCGTGGAGAATGGAGTAAAATCGGCGGGTTAATTAAGCGGGCATGAAAACTTAAAAAAAAAATTAGCAGGTTAATCAGGCGGGCATGAAAACTTAGAAAACAATTAACGGGCATAAAATTAGGAAGCACATATTAGTATGAAAAACATAAATTTGTTTTGATCATATAAACACGACTCACAATCGTGGAGATTGGCGTAAAAATTGGCAGGTTAATTAGGCGGGCATGAAAACTTATCAAAAAAAATTAGCGGGTAAAAATTGGAAGGTTAATTAGGCAGGCACGCAAATTAGTGGGAAAAAATTGGCGGATTAATTAGGCGAGCATGAAAACTTATCAGAAAAAATTAGGGGTAAAAATTGGCGGGCATTATCAGAGAAAACATGAAAATTAGGATGTACGTATCACAAATTTGCTCTTATAACCAGATATGCTCCCCATCTCTCTCTCATCACACAAACACGACGCAGCCCCTCTGTCACACGCCGTCTCCGCCACTGCTCTTCTCGCCGCCGTCACTGCTGCCGCTTCTCTGCTCGCTGCCACTGCCCTCCTCTGCTGCCGCTGCCGCGCTGCAGTCCACCACTTCCGCCTCTCTTTCTCTCTCTCTCTCCGGCGCTGCCACATGTAAAAATTCCGCCTCATCCCAGTTTCAATTCCACCCATTTTTTGCAATTCTGGGTTGTTTGTGAAGGTGGGTTCGGATGGGGGTGTGAGATGAGAAACGATTATGTTAAGCACATTTTTAGATCACAATTATGTTTGTGGAGGTGGGTTCGTTTGTATCTTTCGTTTTAGTTTTAAATGGCGACAGCTATAAATCCCCAATGCTATCCTTTTATTGGAAGGTCATAAACCTTTCAGGTTCTTCATCTTCCAATAAAGGAAATTGGTATTCTGTATCCAATCCTATGAAGTGATGTGTTTAGGTATGCTTGTAGCTGTGCTTTGCAAGTTCAAGGAATTAATACTTTGGTTTCTAATTTATGCAGTTATTTTCTTGAGCTTTTGGGCAGAGGTGCATTACAACTCAATTTATCCGGAAGCAGGTACTGCAGAAATTTTGATTTTGTTATATACTACTTTTATACATTATGGTTTCACATACAATGTGAATCCTTAGCACTTTTGAGCTATATACTACATATATCCCGATTTCCCATATTGTTTTCACATGGAGTTCCCATATGTCAAGTCGTTTTAGCTACTTTTTGCTTTCATTGTGAGAAGATTTTATTGTTTTTCACTATCTTGCCCAGCATATTGGATTACCTAAAGAAGCTGTACAATGTTTGTTCACCTTTGTTCTCCCTTAGCATCATTGTGAATTCCATATGTAGCAACAACTGCTATATACTCTTTTTGATTGCGCCGCCTCTATGCTCTCAGGCCAAGAGAAGATGATCTATATCATTGTAGAAACGTTACACGACAGACCATTCGCTAGCGAAAAAGCATATATTTGAGAGGCTTGACAGCATGTGGAGATGTGGAGATGTTGGAGGTATGAGTTAAAGCAAAGTACTTTGTGGAGGGTGATCGAGCAAAATCTCTGCATAATTTGAATGATCCGAGGGTGGACAAAAGCCAGTGGGAGGTATTAGTTAACTTTTGGTTAGCTGATGAAGCAAAGGTAAGTGATCATTTGCATGATACATTTAGTGACGTTTATGCTTCGTGTACTAACGTGAAAATGAAAACCAGAAAGAGTCGACAACAAACTCAAACAACCGAAGAGGAAACTTCATAGGGCATACATTAGGCTTAAAGTCTATGCCAAGGAAGCAGCAAGAACTGGTAAAAACTTTGTTAATACGTGACAAATGTATGTCATGTGTATATGTGGATCAGTGACGTGTACTTACTTGCTATTGTTTATTACTTGGTAGTACGTGAAAGATGGAAAGATTCGTTCCCGAACGGAGATTTACATAGTCTCACGCACTCACAAGGGTGGGACTGTCCTCGAGTCTGCAAAAGGAAAGCTAGTAAGTTATATACAACATCTCTTCATTGCCTAGAGACACTTGTTCTGTCAACTAGTTATATTCCATTGCTTCCAGCTTCTAACTTTGTCCGTTCCCATTGAACGCTGCTCATCACTGTAGGAAGTTAAAATTAGCATGTTGCTTGAGTCACAGTTATCTTTACATTTTCTGGTTGTAGCGCCCCGTACTTTGTGTATGTTTCTTCTTGGAAGACTGATCCTCCAATCTACATTGTTGTTGGGTAATTGTTGCACTTTTTTGCCAATATTCATCAAAGTGCTGGTCAAGTAGTCATCAAAAACATGTTCTTTTTGTCATGCGCCTAAGATAGAGTTGGTTTTCTGCCTATACTGAAAGCAATCTAGAGATTTCATATAGCAATGCAATTTTGTCATCAATTGTAGCAGGATGCAAAATAATAAAACCTGAGTTATATCGTAGGTTTCTTTTTTACAGCAGGTCTTCGGTTGGCATGCTGACTTGCCACCCAACAATACTTGAGTACACTTAAGCTTGCAAAAGTCACTTGTTGCCCAGATTACAGGCATACCTCAGTACCTTGTGGCCGTTGCTGATGTGATTTTCAGTGTGGAGTAAGTAGTTAGTCAACTTGGAAGGCAACCTCTGAGGATTTCATACATTTTTTTTATTGCGTTGATACCTATTTTTGTCATGTTTGGATGGTTTTACAGTTTGTCCGGACCTTAAGTGCAATGTTACTTCAATATGGTCTGGTGGGAGTTTATATACCATGTTGCCTACGAAGGTGCCCTTCCACCATGCTTGATTGATAACATGGAGAGGTAGAGAGATGAGTTGTTATGTGATTGGTTAGTTGATTAGTGACATGGAGAGGTAGAGAGATAGTTGTTATTTGATTAGTTACTTAATTGGTGACATGGAGAGGTAGAGAGATGAGTTGTTATTTGATTGGTTATTTGATAAGTGAGATGTTACTCTTCGCCTCTTATTTCTTATTTTTCAGCTTATGTTCTTTTTGTCTATGAAAAACATGATATACAGTCTTGTTTTGTACCACTTGAATAATAAGTAATTAGCGTGTCCCATTTTGTAGGACGGTTATGATGGCGAGGAACAAGAAGCAAACAATGCAAATGAAGACGAGTTTCCTTGAGTTGTTCGTGATTTGTACTCGAGTGTGGTTGGTTTATATGCTTCATTATTAATAGGTTATTTCGTGGACATGAAGATTTGTTAGAGTAAAACATGAAATTTTTTAGAATCTTCATCAAGATGATGGTGGTGAAACCTTTTGTGATGATATTGCAATTAATGGCCAGATTGATGTCTTTTTTATGCAATTAGGTGTTTGAGGATTATAATATTGTTATGGTGTGACGATGTTTATTCTGTGCACTGTTGTGAAATGAATTAGATCTAATAATTAGTGACAATAAATATGTATCCAGGAATGTCGACAGTATATCCGTTGTCAAAAGTCTTAAAAATTGTAGGTACAGAGGGGAAAAGGCCTGCTGTATATTCGTAGGCAAAAGTCATAAAAAACGTAGGCAAAGAGGGAAAAAGGCATGCGGTATATCCGTCGCCAAATGTATAAACACCATTGGCAAAGAGGAAAAAAGGCAACGACATATTTGTCGCCAAAAGTCTTAAAAACTGTAGGCATAGATAGAAAAGGCTATGGTAATTCCGTAGGTAAAAATTAAAAAACCGTAGGCATATGTCTAAAAGGCCTACGGTGCAGCCGTAGGCAAAAGTCATAAAATCGTAGGCATAGAGGGAAAAAGGACTACGGTATATCCGTAGGTAAAAGTCTTGAAAATCGTAGGCACAAAAGGCGAAGAGCCTACGTTACATCCGTAGGCAAAAGTCTTGAAAACCGTAGGGAGAGAAATGAAAAAGCCTACGGTATATCCGTAGGCAAAAGTCTTAAAAACCGTTGGCGTAAGGGACTTATGCCAAACTCAACATATGTATGTCCCTACGGAACATCCGTTGGCTTATGTCTTTACTTCCGTAGGCATATGTCTATGCCATCGGAAGAAGCACCCACGGTATACTACTGTAGGCATAGGCTATGCCTACGGTACTTTTGAGCTATGCCAACGCTTTAGTACCGTAGGCATAAACCGTTTCTCTCGTAGTGCGTTAAATGACATTTGTCCCCACACCTTTGGTTTTTTTTTTTTTTTTTATATATGTTCTTTTTTATTTCATACAGATCGTGAGATCGCACCCTTTTTCTTAACCAATTCTTTGGCCCTACCTGGTTCAAGGAGTTGCCTTCACATATTTCTTATGACATGCCCATTGAAAAATAAAAGTTTGTAAAAACTGTACGTGCAACCTTTCTGTAGGCACCTCATGTAAGCTCTGAAAGGATTCGACATACAAGCTCAATATGAATATCACCGAGCACCTGGACATCATATGGAGAAACGTATCACCTTGAGGCATGCTATTCAAGATCTCATCGATAGTATTGGTTTGATCAGTCCTCATGGCGAGACCACTATGAAAGAAGAACTTCTGTTAGTGCACGAAGCAAGCAAGGGTGAGACATCTCCTCGGGTACTAGATCTTTCCAATGTCTGATCAAAAGGGGGACATTGTATATTCAGCTAGCCAAATTACCACTAATTAGTCAATGTTCAAAGGCTTTGTCAATGCCGAGCTGAGTACAGTGGCAAGCCAGAACCTTAGTTTTAGTTTTATCTCACTTAATTTTCCAAGCACTTCTTAGATTATTATTTTTGGACTTGTTTTGGTTAATGATGTTTTTTGCTAAGTCCGATGTACTTAATAAAAATAATAAATAAATAAATAGAAAGTCAAAATTAGTTTTGAAAAAGCTCAAAATATTTTTTTTTTCAAGATAACGAGCTCTGGCATCAATACAAAACTCTAGTTTTAGGATACAGAAAACTTAAGTGGATTCCAATGGCAGAAATATTCCCTTAGCAAAATCATCTCATCCAAAACCTTGGTGACCTACGAAAGGATTTTAAAGCATGAAAATTATGGGACTTTGATTTGAGTTAAAAGATTTTAATTGTTATTTTTGGGCTTTTTCTCGTATTTAAGAAAATTATTTTTAACTCAAAAATATTCAAAAATTCATATTCTTACTTATTATGCTGTTTTAAGTTATAAAAATATTTATAAGCATTTATTATATATTTTAGGGTGTCTTAATGCCTTATAGAGAGTGTCGGGTTATCGGTTAATAAGTTGGCCATCTGATATATACGTTTCATTTTGGTTTAGTTTGAGAGTATCGAAGTGAGTAATTAACATATGATTTATAGTGTTATAAGACTATAATTTGTTCTAATAATTAAATTACCAATTTAGGTAACTCGAGGATTTTGGAGCAAGGTTGAATAGCGGCTTACAATTGGGATTGAGGTAAAGAATTTTCATCCAAAACCAAACTCATCATAATTGATTTCATATGTTCTTCTGATTTATTATTTCTATTCTTTTGGATTCTGTATGTTTATAAAGTTGCATTGTTTGCCTTTAAAACCTTTCATTGAGCCTTAAAATGTTCATTGAAACTCTTATCGATACTTATTATTTATTGTCCATTGAGTATTGAATAACATGTTGTATTATTGAATTGTTGTCACTTGTGTATATTGACATGAGATTCTGCATTGGTGTGTTTTGTCGGGAGTTGGTGTGTATTGGAGGATTTTGTGTGTATTGGTATGGGCTAGTACCTTGATGGAGTAACCGGTATATTAGTGTGGGCTAGTGCCTTGATGGATTGGCCAATGTAAATATACGTATGTAGTAATCAGTGTTAGTGAGCATCGTCTTTGTAGCTTCGCTAAGTGATTACCATGCATTCACTGCCTGTGTTGCTTTGCAATCACTCATATTTAATAGTACTTGTGATTGTTTGTATTGTATCTAAAGTCATTAGGATATTTGCCCGAATTAGTTATGATCATTTTGAAACTCTTGGAAAATCCTCATCGAATTGCATCTGTGAATTATTTCGAAATTCCTATTTTTGAGTGATCTTACTGAGCTTTTAAAATGTCATTTTCGTTTGACTTCCATTCCACAAGTGATAACTAACCATGAATCGCATTGGATATGGATTAAAGCCGAGCGAGAGAAATTGAATTTAAGTTTTGTATTAGTCATTAGAACCCCTGCATGGTTTTATATTGTTATTTAGAATTTTTTACCTAGATTTGATGTTTTAATTTTGACAGTGCACTAGAGTATTATATTATACAATGGTTTAGTTGCTCTAACGCCGGTGATACTAATTAAACTAGAGCTGATCCATATCATGTGATATATCCTTCTTCATAATCGTTCATATTAAGGAGTCTGCATCTCCCTGGACTCTTTTTTTTTTGCTAGTGACCACCCTCCTAAGCTTAAACCTCCGTAAGTTGGCTTGGATTAATGGTTGCATACTCGCCAGGACTAATTTCAGATGGCGAACCAAAACCAAGATGCTTTCCATGCCATACTGGAATTGAGAGACGAAACTACGTATCTTCATTACTTTAGGACCAAACAAGCTTGGAGGAACCATATATGTAATGTATTAGGACACCCACAAACATCCAAATTGTGCCGGGTATGCTTCCCATGCTATACTGGAACCGAGATGGCTGAAGTCCGACAGACCTGAACAAAGAAATCGTCAGCCGAGATGAAATACGCCAACGAAATAAGGGAGACGCTGACGATTCAAACAACTCATTATCTGGGATCTGCGGGCCAAAAAGACTGAAACCAGAGATACTTGAAAACTGGATTCGAACTCTTAGCAACAAACCGACCCAGCGTAGCTTTACCTTTCATATGGGAGCCCGATTAAACTTTGGCATTTCCTTTCTTGGTGCAGAAACTACAAGCAGAAAGTTCACGTTTATCGATTTCAGGATTTTGCAACAAAGTCAAATTCCATGCTTAAATAACTCTGTTTATAAAGAAGTTGTTTAAATTGACAAATACCAGAAAGCTTAAAGGTTTAACCAGCAAATAGGCAAAATAAAATTTCAAGAGGAAGAACAAAATATATCATGACCAAGGTTCACACCTCTCTCATGACGACATATTACAGCTAAACAAGATGCACTCAGGCAGCAGCTTTTCTAGTAATTGATTGCAGAGAAGATGCCATATGAAGAGAATGATAAAACATCTAAATGTGCATGTTTTTTTTCGCAAGCACTTCAATACTTGAAAAGAGATATAGCCATTAAAAAAGTTCACTTCAAGTCGAAAATTGCTGAGACTCATGCTCAACGTTACAAAGTTTTGGTAGAAAATGCATAGTGAGAAAAGCACAATATCGCCATGATCTTTCTCAGACAAATAAAGCTGGCAAACTCAAGAGATACGCCAATTAATTAAACAAGCCAAGAATGTGTCATGATTAGAAACAAGCTTTCCACTAATCATAAAGTAAATTTTTTGGTTTGTTGCCATGAGCTCCCAAATAACCAGGACTTACAGACCTAAAATGACGCCATTTAACATCAGAACATGACAAGGACTGGAACTCAGGGCAAATATCAAGCGCAAGTATACGAGTTGGGCCTAGGATAAGGGAGCTATATGTAATGCAAAAACGGACTTATGGAGTGTTTTTTACATGGCTCAGGACAAACACCCTGCCGCAAGATATGCAAGTCGAACCGGATGTGGTGCTTCAAGTGGCAGACAGAAAGAACCTCTTGAAATAGAGACTCTCCTCCTTCACAACAAGAGAAAGGGTAAGCTGAAAAAGAAAAGGATAGAGAAGAGGCAGCAAAGGTTTTTAGAGATGCAGAATCTTCTCTTTTCCTCTATCCACTATCCATCTCGTAAGAGATTATAATCATATCAACTGCAGGAGAAGGATTCATGATGCTGTGGGCTCGTTACATCACATAGCAAGAACTTGTATTTGCTAACCAACTGAAGAATAATTTCTAAAATTAGAAATATTTTTAACTTGTGTAGTGTTGGTTATAAAAAAGGCATATCCTCCAATAAACCTAAAACACCTCGCAGCAACTCTAGGTGGTTCATCAGTATGAATGATCTAAAACTTTCTTAAGTTACCAACGCAATTTGCGTGTATCAAGTTGTCAATCCTACTACTACACGAGAATTTGATGTGGAGTAACAAGTGCAACAGTAACCTAACGTTTTGACTCAAGTCTGGTTAAATGTGCCAATAGTCATTTTCAGTTCATACCGGCAGTATGCTGAGCAACGAAATGGGTGGTTTGGCTCGTGATCTTTACAATTCAAACGATAGAAGACTGCTTTCACTGGCAAAGTTTTACAGGAGCAGGATAACATCCACCATCTATATCACTACCTCTCACTAAGCAGCATGGAGAGAGGACTCCCATAGGAGACAATCCCAGCAATTAAAGAACATAAACATCAGCTAGCAAAACTATGTAAGTGCAACAATAATTCCAACATATTCTTCGAACAAACAAACATTCATGATTCTAATTAATAACTTGGTATTCAGCAGAAAAGTTTTGTCAAGCTTGGCATACCAAATTGCAATCATATCCTAAGGAGACTGTCCAATTAAGACGTTAGTCCCTAAGTTTCGTGTAATTTTTGTCAATTTGACTTTTTTCGAATTCCTAGACGAGAATATGAGCATGTAAGCACTCAGTGTTTTCGTGCTAGTTTGACTTTCCAAATTACTACCATTCAATTTCTCAAGATGCTTGAACCCTGCCCTGTCAAAAAGTAAAGGGGACACAAATAATGGGACGGCGAGAGCACTACCTTTCACAACAATTCATCAATAACTTCACATAATTGGTATTGAACAGGTGAAGTACACATATGTATCCAAGCTGATAAAAACGTACATCTCATTTTCTTTTCCCCTTCTTCTCACTACCCACGTCCTCGTCCTCGTCGTCAGTGTGATCAGTATCATCAACTTCATCATCGGACGGCGTAGAAGGATCAAGGCGTGCAGCGTCCATGGCCCACCTCATCAACTTTTCAACCTCATCCACGTCGTCATTTTGATCGCCACTCAGCACCTGCTCATCATTTGAGGAAGAAGAGGAAGGAGTACCCTTGAGAGCAGCGAATCTAACCAACAGATCATCCATTTCTGGTACTGCAGGTGGTGGGGATGGGCCGGGCTTGGATGTGGGATGGGGTTCAGGCTTGGCCTTGGCCTTGGGCTGGGGCTGGGGCTTGGATTTGAGGGCTTGGAAGCGACGGTCGAGATCTGGGTCGATGAGTGAGTCACGGGCGGCGCCGCCGCGGGACGTGTGGGAGTCAACGGAGAGGCCGAGGAGGACGTGGTCGTGGGCCGCACGGAGCAGCTCTTCCACTTCATCGTATTCTGTCTTCTTCTTCTTACTCATTCTCTCTCTGTCGTCTATTCACTAATAACTATGATAGAGGCCTCTCATCTTGATCTTTTATTTTGTGCATTTTACTTCTTTCACGTAAATAGTTCTATATAATTGTTCAAAATTCCTGTTCAATTTGGTTGTAATTATGAATTTTTTTTCTTGGATAGTAGCCTACCTACTGTGTGTAATCGAAGAAACAGAATTTGATGATATATATTCTTTTGCTTAACTTAAAAAAAAAAAAAAAACTAGCACATATGAAAAGTAACACTTCTCATAGTCTATGCCGAAAATAATAGTATCAAGAAAAGCCAATAAATTAAGTTAAAAGAAGTATAAAAATATTCCATAAGAGGAGAAAGATGCATAGATCCAATTCCAAGGGTGAGGTTTTTTTTTTTTCTTTTTTCTTAAAGTTGATACTATTATAAGGTTACGAAGGCATTTTGAGAAAGGAACCAAATGAGAGAAGCGAAATTTACAAAAGGGATAATTGTCTATTTATCCCCCCCACAAATGGCATATTAGCATAAATACTCTCTAAAAAAAATTAATAGCAAAATTATCCCTCCATGTGGCAGGGATAGCAGTCGTTATTCGGCCCTAACGACATCCGTTAAGTCAAGGGCATTCTCGATAACTCACTTATATACAGAGGTGAATTTTATAACTTAAAACTTAAGGGAATGTTTTTGCAAACCATTTTAGACAAGTCAAGTTCGCTCTCTCTCCCGTTCTCTCTCCCTCTTCATTTTTTCTTTGCTCCATTTATCACTACTTCTTTAAGCTCTCTTTATCGGTCTGTATTAGTTGTTGTGATTAAGTGGTTACCACCTTTCTTTTGGTTCAACAACACCAAGAAGATCCTGAACATATAGCTCCTTGTGTCTTCATAATTAGGAAATTAAAGACACATGAGCAACGTCAAGTTATCTTATGGAGTCAACTTTGCATCCTAAGATCAATCTGCTATTGTAGTTGGTACTAACCGAACCACTGAGATATTTGTCCTTGCATCACACGCAAACTTTGATAGAGGTTTCGTTTTAACTAGTTGATATCTTGGAACTTACTTTATAATGTATCTACTGAACTTTTACTTGCATAACGTTAATTATAAAAAGGATGCTATTGTTACCCTGGTAATGTCTTCACATACAGTTATCTCTACGTGAGTTCGTATAAATTATTGTTTGGGAAAGATGATGCTTGTGACCATGTACAACGAGTTTATCAGTGCGGTGAATGGGTCCAACACCGAGAAGGAGTAGGCATCCTATCCCCCATTTATAGCACTTTTTCTTTTCCTAAGCAAGCCATAATATTATTTGAGAAGAATAGAGAAAATCACAACATAAACTAATTCCCTAATTTATCTTCGATAGACAAAAAGGGGAAGATGGATGAAGGGGGAACTAGGCCAAAGAAATTGTTTACATCAGCCCATCTAGCCAAGTTATGAGCCCATTTGTTATCAAATCTACTAACTTTAGCACAAGTCCAGCAACCAAGGCATTTCAGCTTATCATTTGTTTCTTCAACAACAGCAAAGCTGGTTCAGCTTGGGGATGAGTTTGCGTTGCTCATCCAATCAATGGTCACTGTTGCATCTCCTTCAAATATTACAAGGGAGTTTTTTATTCGAATTGCCAGTTTGACAGCTATGAAAGCTGCCATAGCTTCAGCCATTTCTACTGTCATAGGTGGGGATGCTTGTGTCTGTTCTGCAATAATCCCGCCATTATTGTCTCTGATGGTCACCGCTTGAATGGATTGTTCCTCTCTGATTGCTGCATCAAAATTTGCTTGGTACCATTTGAAAGTGACTATTGGTTTGGTAGGCAGCATGTTCCTTTATGGATGATTCAGGATAAGTGTATCCACATTTTGCTGAAATGTCATCCGCACTTGTTTTGCAACTTGATTCACACAAGGTTCAATCTTTTGGAGTCCACCAAATTAGGTCCATGATTATCGTGGCAAAAAAAGTATATTGGGACTTGGTTGTGTTGTCGTAGGAGCTTGGCAATGAAGGATTTATGATAAATTCCAGCCAAAAGGAAATGTTTGTACCTGATTGGGATTGGGATAAGTGGGTAATGGATGGAGGTTAGAAGCTTTCGTGAGATGCCAAGCCAGGTCGCCTAAGTGAAAGGGCATGTGATGAATAAATGTACAGTAGATTCCTCCTCATATAGACATTGGGGGCATGAAGTGTCCATTCTCGGTTCAAACATTTGAATCTTAAGTCTCACGGGTAGAATATTCCAAACAATTTTCCATATAAGTATCTTGTGTCGTTCCCGAACTTTTGCCCTCCATAAAGCTTTCCAAAAATTGAGAGTTTGTGGATTGTTTGCGATGAAATTTCTTTTGTTCTCCATAAAAGAGGCTGCCTTAGAAGAAAATTTACCAGATTTGGATGGGATCCAGGTTAAGAGATCCTGGATTCTTGAAGGGGAGATTTTAATGCTTAGAATTTCCTTGATGGTTGAATTTGGGAAGAGTTGATGTAATTTCTGTCTATTCCAAGCACAAGTTGTTGGATCAATAAGGTAAAAAACCTTTAAGTTGCTGTGATTGTTGGTGGGGGCTGATGGAGAGTAAAAGCCTTCTACAGTTAGAATCCATGGATCTTTTTGAAAGTTAATGTTGGTTCCATCGCCCACTATGAAGCATGCCCCTTTCCTGAGAGTTTTTTGACTTGATATTATTCCTTTACATAGCCACGAAGCACCCTCCGGAGGGTTGTGACAATTTGAAGGATTTTGTAGGTTCATTGATCGGGGTCCCAAAAATCGAAATTCTTGATCAATGGTCAAGAAATGGAGTGTTTCTAATATATTTGGCCTCCATCATTTTAACCTAAGTTTTTTCTGGACATGAAAGCACTGTCCATCCCAATTTTTCAATCAGTGCTTTGTTAACTTATTTCATCTATTTGAAACCCAAACCGTCAAATTGTTTTGGGATTCATATTGAGCTCCCTGCCTTTGGATAGTATTCATGTAGCTTCAATTCCTTATGTCCCCAACAAAATCTTCTTATGGCTCTATAAAAAATTTCACATATTGTCGAAGGAATTGCAAATGTAGACATGGTTTATGCGGGGATAATCATCGCCACTGCCTTCATTAGCGTGCTTCTTCCGACTTGGGATAAGCATTTTGCCTTCCATCCACTAAGTCTTTGATTCACTTTTTCCATAGTAGATTTGAGGAGGCCGAATTTGCTTTGATTGGTAAAAATTAGCAGTCCTAGATACTTATCACTCGAAGGGGCTTATTTGATTTCCAACTGCTCACATAATTCACGTCTCATTAAGGTGCCATGTTCTTGCTAAAAAAGACTCTAGATTTGCTTCAGTTAATTCTTTAGCCTGACCAAGTTTCATATTTATCGAGACAACAAAGGACTGCCTCTGCTTCTGATGATTTTTTCATGCAAAAGATTACGAGATCATCAGCAAAAAAGAGGTGGGAAATGGTTGGCTTTCCACGGTTGGCATGAATACCATGTAAATGGCCTTATTGTTCCTCTTGGAATAGCAATCTGGTTAAAAATTTTGATCCCAAGATAAATAAAAATGGGGATAGAGCGTCTCTTTGTCGGAGTCCTCTAGATGGCTAAAAAATTCCATGTGATGCGCCATTGATGAGAGTGGAAAAAGAGGTTGTGCTAATGCATTGTTTCACCCATCTTGTCCGTCTATTGTCAAATCCAAAGTTCTCCAGAACTATAAGTAAAAAAACCCATTCCATTTTTTCATAGGCATTCTCCATGTCAATTTTGATGGTCATTAATCTACATTTTCCTTGCTTTTTCCTCATGGTATGCCAAAGTTCTTGGACAATTATACTATTGTCATTGATAAGACGATTTGGAACAAAGACTGCTCGTAGAGGAGATATTAGTTTTCTGAGGATTGTTTGAAGATAGGAGGCTAGAATCTTGGAGATAAACTTATATGACATGTTGCATAAGCTGATCAGCCGATAGTGATTAACAGATATTGGAGTCTCCAATTTTAGGATAAGAGCAATGTGGGTATGATTCGTCTCCTTCAATATATGGCCCGATAAAAAGAATGATTTAACACTGTTAATCACATCCTCTTTCATTATTTTTCGATAGGCTTTGTAGAAAAGAGCAGTCATGTCGTCTGGCCCCGATGCTTTGTGAGATCTCATTTGATTTAGGACTTGATTGATTTCAGTATCAGAGGGAATAGCCCCCAGTACCACATTGTCGGCAACCGATATCACAAGGATGATTAGAGACTTAAGGTCAGGCGGGATGGACGGGTTCGAACCGGTGAAAATTGAACTGAAGTGTTTCATTGAAACACTTGCTAATTTGCTTTAATGAGTAATTTTGGTCGCCTTATACACATTTAAATATCGGAAGGGGTTTTTGAGTATAAAATTTTCCAAAATACTTTTTGGTCTGAAAAACCAGTTTAAGATTATAAGGAGCTATTTCAATGTTTTCGAAATTTTTGCTGGTTGCGATGGCCATGAGGAGTTTTTTGGTAATTTGACATACCCAGTGGATGATTTAGATGACTTGTGCAACTAAGCACCGGGAATAATACAATTGGAGAAACTATCCTAGCTACATTCTCATACCTCAACGATCTGTGCCATAAATGCACTTTCGGAAGTTAGGATATGATCTTAATAGCGGGTTGGGACAGTTAGCCTTAGCAAGAGGTTATGGTATACTTAAGTGGGAAAGGGTTGAAAATGAGGCAAATAGAATAAACACTGTGTTTATTCTTAATCATTGCCCAACTAGCGATATTTTGATCCGATTTCTTAAAAGGTTATTGATGCATTCAATCTCATTCAGACGTCTCTTGATTATAATGGTGAGATGGAAAACTCTAGTATTACGGTCCCCTTCCAGAATTTTTTGATGTCTAGGTCTTGCATTCACACGGATTCTTCCATCCTCAGTTCTTTCGTCTAAGTTGATTTGCAAGTTTGCTTCATGACCAATGTTTGCTTGACTGGGTACTACTTGTTGGACTTGATCAATTGCTTCCGTAAGAAGTTTGATTTTTGATTGAACATGACCAAAATTGGATGAAGTCCAAGATTTCAGAGCTTTCTGTGTATTTCTGATTTTCTAGCACAATCTGAACTGAAGCGAACCTCTAACAAACATTCTCCAAGCATGCTCAACAATGAAATGTCTTGTCCTATCTCAGGTCCAACATGCCATAAATTTGAAGGATTTTGGATACTGAGGGTTAATCTCTCTAATGCTAAGCAGAATTAGATTGTGGTCGGATTGATGGGTGGAAAGATGTTTGTAACGCCCCGAATTTTCGGAGCGCCAATATGAAAATAAATAAAGTCAAAAACCTCAAAATTCCAAAAGTCTCCCAAACAGGTTATTTAGAGCATCTAAAAAGGAAACCTCCAAGTTACATAATTAAATGTCAAATATAATTAAAACAGTAATTTAATCCTCAATTACTCCTACATGGAGTTTCAAATTAAATATCCAAATCCAGATATTTCCTCTTATTATAATTTCTAAAAATAATCAAAAGAACTCTGAAATTAAACTGCTAGCTCTCAGTCACACAGCTAGCCCTGTAATCCAATCTTACCTACTGATCACCTGAAAGGAAAAACAATAAGGAAGTGAACCAAATGCCCAGTAAGGTCGCTGAACGGACCAACCAAAAAGGATACAAAATGTATGAGAAAACGAAATTGCGGACATACATAATTTTTAATGGAACAGATACACGAAAGGATTTCGAAATGCCAAAATATATTTTTCTACAGAAACAGACAGTAGAGAGCCATTCAGAATAAGGTTACACATGTCATCACTGACACGTGAAACCAGGTTCAGAAAATTAGATCGCGATCTCTAGCTCATCCCGCTGAACTAGCTCACGTTCTAATTCACGTAGGTAAGTCAGAAATAGAAAAGTCACATACACGTGACATGGCTCACAGAAATTAATAATGCACAGATCCAATAGTTTACCGTGATGTCAAGAAGCGATTTAGACAATGTGAACTGATGGATGTCCTCCGTAAGTTACACATTTAATACGGTGTAAACGTAATAGATACTTACAAATAATTTCAGTATGATAATTTTTACGGTTCCAAAACTTATTCAATATTAGGCTTAAATCGAAGAGAATAAAATGACAAACTCCACGAAAATATATCTGTTGAAAAGAAAAAAAATGCAACACGAGCCTTACACGAAAGGCTACAAAATACACATTCTATGTAGTTTTTTCTACAAACAAGACAAAGACAAGAACTAAAAGGACAAATCAAGTACAATTGTTACATCATCCAAAGAAAGAAGTAGTCATAGGCTCGGTACACAAACAATTGAACGATAGTCGAGACAGCAAGCAACGTTGAACAATTTTCAATGGAAACCGTAAGATGTGGCACGAAAATCAAGTCAATAAAGAGATCAGGAACATTTAAGCCAAGGCTATATACTGATGGCATGGGATTCGAGATCTCAATACAAAAATTCAACCGTGCACCTTGATAGGACGAAAATCGAGACAGGAATACACATCCAAAATTTTCAGTCGTCAATACACAGTGATGGCACAGAAATCGAAGCAGCCAGATTAAAAAAAAATTGAACCATGAAACGAATGATTGGTCCAACGCTGATTTAGAACTTAAAAACGGTAAACCCTTATCTCTAATTGTGTAATTCAATCACAAAACTTTGATCTTCTGAATTATATCAAAATCCCTAAAAATTAATATACCCAAAAGTTATAATTAGGGTTCCAACAATAACAAAAATTTGTAAGGATTCCAACTACAAACCTCAATTCGATACCCAAAAATAAATTCTTTCCTCGAATAATGATCAAACTCTCAAAAGGCTCTTCCTAGGAATTTTCTGGAGACTTTTCTGAACTTTGGTGTGCTCTTATGAATGTACGTAACTATCAGACACCTAAAAGTTATATATTTATTGTGACACCCTCAACCCAGGTGACATCACCGGGCTGAGTTATCAACCATAATCATATTCAAAACCCTGTGCTGAATACAGAGCAACTACATCCTCATACTCATACATCATTAATAGACGCTCCAAAATGCGTCCTTACAAATTTTTTTCTTACAAACATACATCATACTACAGCGGAAGACTTTCAAGTCTTTAAACAACATGAAAGTTTACAACCTAATATACGACTGTAGTCGTAGGACTCTTAACTACCTATCTCACAACTCAATCTTTATCTCACCATTCCTAGTTGGTCTTACTTCACACAACTGATCCCCTTGCTCAACTTTTATAACTTGTTTCTTTTTCATTTCTAACAGGTTCTCCTTGATATATAAACCTTATAGCCTGCACAATACAACATAAGGAATGAGCGCAAATCGCCCAGTAAAGACAACACGAGGAGTATCGTGTACAAATGATTCAAGAGACTTGGAGGAATAATAATTATCTCAACGATAAAAATGAATCAAGAGTTCCAATAAATTTTTGACAACATCATAATTGTCAAACGATAATTTTTCTTTCGTTAGACTGAGCGGCTTTAAGGCCCAACAGAACAGCATTACTGCCACCTCCTCATGGACTGGACTGGATTGGACTGACCGACTATGAGTGTGAACCCGAAATCCAAAGTCGTAAAGATAAACATCATTGAAATACAAAACATCAAAATCATCAATCATCAAAAGAAAATCAAATGTAATGCACATGGACACGACAGACAGGACTCGACCAGACACGACAGACTCTGCTCGCGCGACATTTATCGTATTTGGCCAGTGATCATAATTCATAAGTCATCTTCTTCATATTGATGTCCCATTTTACGGGATGTTCATCTCAGTCTCAAATAAATAGAAGAGACACTGTTAACAAGCAGGGAACTCATTTAGAGTGCTTTCCCTAACCATGTTACAGCCAAGCAATAAGACTTCATCAACGGGGCGGACTAAGGGAAAATTTATTCCACCTTATGTCCTCAACAACACATCTTAACAAGGAATACCGGATCAGTAGATCAACCGGTGTTCAGACCTACAAACAAGAGTTCAACGTGACATCATCAACATGGCGGACTTGGGAAAAGATTACCGCAAGCCCTCAACAACGTTCTTACATAAGAGAAATGTCGGTTATCAATAAGTGCCGACATTTCACAACAACACACAACGACCTCAACAACATCATCATCAACGATTGGGCGGACTCGAGAGAAGTTTGTCACAAGTCCTTAATGGTGTTCTCAAAGAGAAGAAATATCGGCTATCAATAATTGTCAACATCCCACAACAACCACACAACAACCCCTACACAATATCACCCCCAACGTCAGGTGTGCTAATTGAGTCAAATCATACTAGAACACGCATCATCCTCATTCAATTCTATCAACAGGGCGGACTAATGGAATTTATTCTATCCTAAGTCCTCAACATCACAATTCAAATATGCATATACCGGTCACAATGACTACCGGTGACCAATCATAACAACAAGAATTCAACAATACGTCATCAACATGGCATGCTAATTAAAACAATGAATTAGCATATCATAACCGCATTGTCCTTACCTGATTGGCTTATAGCCGAAGCAACTCACAATCTCTGATCGCAATGAACTGCACCACCTAGTCAAATAATACCCTGCTCGTTAGACCTCATTCAAAATATACGCACTCCTTATTCTACCCCTTCCCACTTAACCGTTCATAGCGTCTTACGATAGCTAGTTAATTCGATCCGATAACCGGATCCTTAATCTAGCCTTATCGACTTATTATCAATAACAACCCTCATTTTAGACATGCTACCACTATTCTTCACTTCCCACCACTCCGAACGCTAACTTATGCGCGTTCTAAAAAATTTAGTGCCAACATGGCAAATTATCAAAATACCCCCTGAGGGTTCATTACCACCACAACACCCCAAATCAACTTCAAAACAACCTTTCAGGCATTTTACAACCCTTTCCGGACTAACAAGTCCTTCGAAAACTTTTACCGGAAAAATTACCAAAATACCCCTCTCTGATGGCAAATTACCAAAATGCCCCCTGAGGGTTCCCGGTATTAGAAAAATCTCAAAACCGCTTTAAAACGCTATTTTAAGCGTCCTGAAATCATTTTCGAGCTAAAAAGTATTTTACAAAATTTTCGCCAAAAAATCCCGAACCCGTGTCCAGACCGAGCGCTTAAAAGCTCGTTCGGCAAAAAATAGCTAATGACCCGAAATCTTGAGAAATGGAACTTCTCAGCATCATAGAGTCCTCATAAAATGTTAGCGCAAAACCGCGCTCGTTTGGTATTTTAAATTTCACCATAAGTTTCCAAACTTCTCACGTCCGTTCACCCCTTCCCGTTCTTGGAAAAATCTAAAACTTTTCCACGATGTAGGTCTCCAAAACATAACTAGGGTCTATTTTTTAAACTTTAGTTAAATCTGACCCTAACTATTTTTAAAAATTCGAATAAGAAACTGCTTCATGACTTTCCATCTTTAGCGACAATTACACGTCACTATTCAGATTTGGCACACACTATCACACCTTATTTTCATGCAGTCTTCTTCCTCTTCCTCACATCCCCCACGGCTGCACACACACACACACAGTTCATCCATACCCAGCCACAATTACACCCAAATTCCCTATTTCTACACCTACAACATACATCCCACACCTTATTACACATATTACACATTGTTATACTCATAAACACACACATCAACACACCCGTGGCTCACACACTTATGAATATACTGAAAAACACACACAACCACACCCCGTACATCCTTAACCCACCAATTTCTCCGCCCTTTCTTTCTAAATCCTCCTATACACCTTCTTATACACCTACAAGCCTCTTTTACACAAAATTTCCACCAACCTCACATACCCTGATGTGTGTATATATATATATATATATATATATATATATTTATACATCTATGTCTCCATGTATAAGAACACCCCCATCCTATAATTACATTAAGTTTTACTAAAGGGACAAGGGTTTACCCATAGGGTTTCTTTTCCCGAATCTTTCCCTTCTTCTCTTCCCTTTTCTCCTGCTTTCTTTTTCTTCCTTTCCCTCCACGAGCTCTATTTTGCTTCTCTGTTCTTCCTGTTTCCTCTTCTGTTCTTCTTTCCTGCTTATTTGCATTTTTCTCCCCCCCCAAATTTCCTTCTCTTTTCTTTTTATAGGATTAAATGCACACAAAACCCCATACTTTGGGGTCATTTACATGGAACACCCCAGGGTTTGAATTTTGACCCCCACCACCCCAAATTTCCAATTTTGGTTCACGCAGCACCATTTGATGGTTGAAATTCAAAATTCGAGGACGGCTGTTATAATTTTGAGGTCAAAATGGACACTTCATTAAAATATCCTTGTTGGCAGCCACATCACCCGAAAGTTGGAGTTTTACCCCTCTCTCCCTCTGTATCTCTCTCACACAAAAATCAAACAGAGAGAGAAAGAAGATGAAGAAGCCATGGCAGCGCCGCTGGCCATGGGTCAGTACCTAGCGCCGCCACCGCGCATAGCCAGGCCATCTACCACAGGTAAGAGGCCGTCGACAACCAAGGGACGACCATCCTTCCTCCAGATCTGTGCTACCGAGTCAGTACCTAGCGCCGCCACCGCGAATAGCCAGTCCAGATCTGTGCTACCGACACCGTCGTAATCAAGTGGCCACCACCATCCCTTCAAGATGCCGTCGTTGCCACCACGGCAGGCCTTCCGAAAAGCACTGGAGCAACACTATTGCAAGCTCCGACGAAGCGTCACCACCACGATAAACGGCTCCAATCGGCGCCACCGTCGCCTCACGATTACGGCCTTACAACTATGTCGCCTACCCACCATCGACAAGGACCGGCATCACCATCCAGCTTAGTGCCGCCATCAGACCCATGCCGTTAAGATACGCACCACCGCGAGGAGCAGCAGTGCCCTTCGGCGCCGTCTCAATGCTGCCGGCGGTCAAATGTGCCTTACAAAATCAAAATTGATGTGGCTGCCATGTTGGATTTATGGAGGAAGTTACCTTTGTGCCCTTTGGCTTCTAACAGACATTCCACCAAAACGAGTAAAAACCGTCAAATGGTGTTGCGTGCACCAAAATTGGAAATTTGGGGTGGTGGGGGTCAAAATTCAAACCCTGGGGTGTTCCGTGTAAATGACCCCAAAGTATGGGGTTTTATGTGCATTTAATCCCTTTTTATATTATAACCTCATTAATCTTATCCCTCTTTTATTTTATTATATAATGAACTTAGTCAGCTTAGTTTTAACTAAGAGGTGCCATTCGGCTATCTTCTCCCCTCTTGCGACACCTTTACAAACTTTTGGATTTTTTTATATTTTTGCCCCATTAACTTTTCAAAATTACATTTTAACCCCCAAAACCATACTAACCTCCTATTTAGCTCCCTAACACTTAATCATCACCAACATATTGCTACTTAATAAAAATAGCACCCCTTAATTAATCAAACTTACGGTTAGATTAATTTTCGGTATTTTCCGGGGTATCACATTTATATTCCTAAAACAAGTAGAATTTCAAAATATCGATTACGTCCCAAACTCTCTAATTTTATTTTATTTTATTTTCTTCTTCTTTATATATATATATTTTATTTTTTTAAGCATTTAAATATGAGGGGTCTAACAATGTTATATAGATGCATTAGGAAAAAGTAAGTGCCAAGTCGGATTTACCGGACCACAGTCAATTCTTTCCTTGGTGTTCGCTTGTAGTGGTCGCGTATTGTTCCATGTGAAAGGATTCTCAGAGAAGCCTATGCCTATCAATCTAGTTCATTGAGCACCGATAAGAAGCAACGTTGACAATGATGAAGCAAAATGTCTTTTTCCAGATTTCTCCGACGATGTTATGATTTCATTGAAATCGTCGATACCAAGTCACGGTCTAGGAAATGACTCAAATATCTTTGTCAAATTATCCTGAAACCTAGGTTACTCATGTTTCTTTGGAGGACAATAAACGGCTAAGATTGTCCATGGAGTTAAAGGTAGATCAGAGAAGATAAGAGCATTGATGAAGTTAGGCGAGTCGAAGACAATTTCAATGCCCATGCTTGGCTTCCAAGCTAAGTATAGACCACCTGCAGAATTGTTTGGGTTAACACAATGATGATTGTCATATACTAAAGTTGAGAGAATTGGGATGAAAGTAGAACAAGGAATTTTTGTTTCAAAAGGAGAGATGATTTCAAGGGATAGGCTTGAGACAAGCCATCAGATGCCCAAAACTTTTTCAGAGTTTCGAGCCCCTAATAGTTTCTTGAGAGGATTAACATGGAGGTGGTGGTTAAAGGTCGAAGCCTTCCTCCACACGTGTTTCTCCTTGAACTTCATGAATCACAGTTGGGAGTATTGTCTTGGTATTAGGTTATTGTTGCCTTGCTTTTTGTTTAAGGGTGAGTTTTCCGTTAGTGCTTTTTTTATTTAGTGAGATTAGGACGTCTTGGGTTAAATGTCTATTTTCTTTTGTTTATTGTATTTGGGCCTATGACAAAGAGTAAAGATTGGTCTGTGAGTTGGTTTGGTATTTCTAGGTTGGTCTGCTCCATTACTGTCCTGTTGGGCTCGGTGATGTGTGTAGGCCAGTTTGGTTGGTATTGTTTTCGGTTTTGGTAAGGGTGTTAGTCAGATTAGGTATTTGGGGAAAAGGTCGCCAGAGATGTCAGCAAGGGTTGGGTTGTTAACAACTTTGAGGGTAGAAATTGTGGCAAACGTTGGTTTGTGTACGGCGGTAGGTGCTTTTTTAGGGGAATGTTCAGGGTCCATTGGGAAGGGGTTGATTTGATCCTTAAGAGACATGTTGGGGGGAAAGTTGTTTACCTTGGGTCTTGTAACATGAGTAGAAGGTAGCATCGATATCTGTGTGATTACCTATTTCGGTACATGAGGATGGTTTCGGTCAATCAGAGTTTGATTCGCTTGCTTGTGTTTGCCTGAGAGTTGTTCGTGATTTGGAAGAAGAATCCCCCCAGCACAAGAAAATCTGATCCAAAGGTCATAAGAGTGTGGGTTTTCAGCCATGCACCAGTTAACCAGATATGTGGCACCATTTCTGAACATCTCCATGATGACCACATCTAAAGCAAACGTCTGGCAATCGTTCATATCGGAATTGAATCCAAGCATCTTCCATCCCTGACCATTTCATCGCAAATCCTTTAGGTAAGGCCACTTCTAAATTGATTTCGGCTTTGATTCTCATATACCCTTTTCCTCCAATTTTTCCTTCTTTGGAGGTCTCAATTCTAGTAAATTGCCTATTCTTTTTGCAAATATGATTGTATTATTCCCTGTCATTTTGTTTGGTGGAAGACCACATACCCTCATCGAAAAAGGGGACTGGTTGAGTGAAATTTCTTTTAGAATAACATCTGATGGCCATGCTTAAAGAGCCATATGAGACCCCCATAATAGACCAAGGGCATTTTTTTTCAGGATTTGAAGTGCATCTTGTTCATCATTGAAAATGAACAACAGTTTGTTGTCATGTTCCCTAATTTTGAGTCCATGGGTTGGGTTTCAAGCACGTTGGATGGTGATTCTAACTCCATGACGGTTGAGAGATTTGTCACTTATAATCTTGCCAACCAATGCCAGAGATGAGTTGTTGTTTGGTTATGATGGGTCTGATTCAAGTTTGATGGATTCGATTAAGCAGTTAAGATGTGATGTTTGGTTGATGAATTCAGTGGTGAGATGGTGGGTGAGATGATAGTGCTAATAGGTATTATAAGGAGGTTGTTGGGGGCGTTATTTAGGGGGAGATAGCTACTTTAAAAGGGGATAGAGAAGGTGGGCTGGAAAATCTACAGAAAAATATGTGGAGTTTGGAAAGTGAGGAGTGAAGAAAGAGATGTATTGTTTGGGTTGGAGTAGAAGGAAATGAAGATTTTGGAACTTAATCACTAATGGTGGTGATCAGACACGAGATTAGAATCAGAAGATGCTTCACGGAGAGGACGCCACTAGACGGGCGTAGGAGTCACACCGACCAGATTTCCATTTATAGCACTTGAGATACTTGAAGTACTCATTTGTGTTTTTAAAACACGCCTTAATCTATGACCTAGTATGAAAATTCAACTTTTACTTTTTTTTTTAACTTTGATGGCAAAATCTTTTGTTTTTCTTTTACTCCAATGACAATATAATTCAGATACTACAGGAGTCAAAGTGATAAAGTCAGATTACATTGAGTGCAAGAAACCAAACCAAAATGACATGATGTTATGTACACATAGTTCTACGCTTTGCCAGCATATGTTCCTGTTGTTACCTTAAGCATCGAGAGTCCCCAAAATCCACTACATCTGACTAGCTTCTGCTTATATGCAAATCAGTAGAAAACACTCTTTTTTGGCCCAAAGAAGCCTACGTAACTTTATGGTACTAATAACATAACAATCTAGTGGATATGGTACGATGCTTAAAAATTTTATGAATACAAGAGATGTCTCTCAGACTTTAGTATGATAGATAATCTACTGGTCATCTTGTGTAAGAGAATGTTTTTTTTTTCAGTAGCATAATTTTTAGAAATACTTGAAATGTTACTGGTTGGTGAGATTTGCAGAGAGACAAAGAAGACATATATTGAAATGTTGCTTCAATTTTGAATTTCCATCTCGTAACAGCTATTCACCGGTTGTTAAAGAGCCAATGGGTCCATTTTTCATTAAGAACATTGGTCGCTACAACACCACACGTCATTTCAATTAGTATTATTAATCATTACTAATTCCCACAACATGAAACCAATCATTAGAAAGCAGTGCAGGCGCAATCAAGCTGGCACCGGTGAAATCGAATTAGGCCAAAATCCAATCATATATTTTTATCAACTTCATGAAGCCATCCAAACTGAATTGATTACTCGAACCAGTCTTAAGGATTTTTCAAACTTAAGATGATTTTAAAGTTGATGCAAGTTTGAAAAAGATTCTTTCCTAAAACAAGCTCAAGATCACCCAGAGCTAGTGTACAAATGCAAGACTAGTTATATTGAAGGATAACATAAGGAAATAAGAGTAGTCCGGATATTCGAAAGCTAAGTATGAGTGTAAGTATGAACTATGCAAAAATTGCTGAGAAAACTCTGTTGTTTGCCACGTTTTGCATTTTTAGACCTTTAAGTTTGAGAAGTTCGCTAAAAGTAGCCACTTATTGCAAAATGAACCTTTTGTTTTTTTTTTCTTGACGAAAACCATTGAGGTAAGCATGATGTGGAGGGGCAAATATATAACTTTGTTCCTTCATTGTTTTGAGGGAAAGTTTTCGAAGAAAAATTGCTCAAGAAACCTTGAACCTTGGTGTCCATGTTGCAACATAAACCTTTATGTTTCAAAAAATTTTACTCCATCCTTTTGGCAGTTTTTCTTTTATAATTGGTGGAGGGTGGGGGTGGGGGAGGGATAAAAACTCTCACCTAATGTGCATACTTTGTGTGTGTATGTGTTATGGTTAGTTTTTAAACCCAAGGTTTTTGAATTGTCTGTATTTTGAGAAATATAGGGGGAGTTTCCAAACCCTAGATTTACCGCTGCAATCACCAATTTATCTAATCTAACTTCATTTTTTTGTAAAAATGGGGAACAAAAGGAGGCTAAATGTTTTTAACATTTGTTGTTTCAATTGATGGTGGTGGCCGTGGTGAGGATGATCATAGTGGTTTTAGCTAGGGTGGATGAAAAATGACAATGACTAAATTTGATGATGGTGATGATTATGAGGGGAAAATGTAGGAATGAGCTGCTTTGCACGCGTGAAGAAGATAAAGAGAAAGAAGTGAATGAAATTGAAAATGAGAATGAAGTATGAGGAGTAACAAGGTACTGCGTCCTAAAAACTTGAGAGTGAATACGACTTTTTGATCATTTTTCATTAAAAATCTAATTGAAATTTGCTGTGCAAAAAGTGGCAAACCTCAAGGTTTTTGTGAGCAATTCTCCCTTGGGATTAAGGGTAGTAGAGTAGTTCTCCATAAATTAAGGTAGCTAAGACTTTCTATTTGTCTATTATTTCCTGATGTCATGAATACATATTTCAAAATACCAATCTGTGTACATATAGTGTCTATATTATATATAATCATCACATACTCTCTCTCTCTCTCTCTCTCTCTCTCTCTGCGTTCCCCCTTCCGCCTCTTCGTCATCCTTGCCGCCACCACCACCACTCTGCAGCCACTATTAGTGCCCATCACATATCCAAGCCCCATTCCAGTGTTGCGCCAATATCGCTGCCTCTCTTTTGGTTCCTTCTCATATGGCAGCACCACCATATCCCTACCCCAATGCCCATCGAGACAATCGTCGCTTACCACCGCCATAACCACCACGAACCCTTCCCTCACAACCCACCCATCACCATCATACCACAATTCGCGGATCTATGGTGGTGGTGGTTATTGAACTTCGAAGAACCAGTAAAATCATTGTTGTTGCGTGAGCCAATAATGCAAGGCTACAAAGCCTTGCCATCATAACAACCTCTGCCGTTGTCGTCATGGAGCCGCCACCGAAATGGGTTTCAACGTTGGCATGCTAGTGATGGCGGACGAGAAAGACCCACAATCCCGTAACCGCCGTGCCATCATTTACCAACGCCACCCTGAGTGAAGACGATGAAGACGACGACAGGTTTTTTCGAGTCAATATAATGGGTGACTCGTTAATTTATGTATATCACCAAAATCCAAGATTTGTTGACTTAGCGTCAATACTTATAAGCACCCAATGAGAAAAAAAAAACTTCAATAAAATCTTGCAAAGCCTAATTTTAATGTAAACTGAATTACGTCTTGATTTTTTTTCCTATTTTCCATTTAAACGCCTTCACGTTGATGTCTTAGCCGGGTAAAAACTCAAAACTCTAACAGAAGTTGGCTATCTCACTTTTCCCGTTCAATATACACTTTTGATAGAACAACTTAATACTCTAGAAAAAAATGGCAGAAGTCTTGAAGGATAACTCAAGGTCGCTTGTTCCAATTTTCATACCAACAAGCCATACAAATTGCAACTGTAATTGTAGGAAAAAAAAATTAAACTTAAGTTTTCATTTGAATAAAGCACTATATTAAGAATTAGGTTACCAATTAGTCAAAACTCCGAATTTGGATCGCCAAAAAGTGAAATCTTTAGGATTTAAGGGTTTTTACTATGAGAAAAAATTCACTCTAAAGGCACTGCTAACGTGGTATCATGCCCCCAATCAAATCATTCAATAATGCCACCTTAAGAATCCTCATCACTATCCAAGTCGAAACAATTCACATCATAAATCCACACCCTCTGAAAGAGATAACCAACTGTCCTTCCCAATGAGTGACGAATTGCTGGTGGCAACAAAATGCACTGGTGGCGACGAGCTTTGATGAAGGAGAGGGCATATAGGCAGAGGACATAGTGGCAAGGTGACTCCGACGCCGGAGAGGACCGATGTGAAATGATGATCAAACAAGTGGCATGTTTATGAATAATTAGTCATGCTCTCGGGTTGCCAGACTTCATGTCGATGCATCCCATATTTTGTTCCTGACGGGATCCTCTCATGCCCCCATCAAGCAAATCTTTGAATCATGTTACATAGTCATGGCCAACTCACATTCGGTTACTGTTGGTGTCATCTTTGCCATTGTGGGTACATTATTCTGGTTACTAGTTGATGAAACTTGTGACTAGGAAGCCTACATTAAATTTTGTGCAATTTGATTGGGATGTACGACGGTCGTACTCAATATTTTCTAGTTCATCTAACTCAATTTTGATATCGTAGCATTTGTATTGCCAAAAATTGGAAATTATGCATTGAATGATTTTGGAGTCATTACATTTTTGGCCCAAGAATCTACCTTGATATATACTCCTTCCGTCCTAAATTAATTGATCATATTTCTTTTTTGGACTGTCCCTAAAAAATTGATCACTGTTTAAAGTAAGACATATTTTTTTATGTGTTTTTTCAAGTTTACCCTTTTCACACTTATCTTATTCTATTTTTTCTCTCATCATTTAATCATCCACTAACCCGCTTTCTTTCTTCTGACCTACTTTCTTCATCCATGTATCTCTTTTTGGGGTAGAATGAAAAAGTCATAAAATATAACTCATATCCTAAATAAGTGTGCAAGTCAAATACGATCAAATACTTTGGGATGGAGGAAATATATTATACTAACAGTAACATGCATGGTTGATTGCTACCATGCCAAATCATGCAGCCATCATTAGTTGCAACCTTACTTTGTTATCAACACGGACCTTTGTTGTCTCCATGTTCGAAGGGATACCAAGACATGGCTCAGGGAAAAGGATCAATGGAAAGGCAATCACCAATGGGACTTTTATTCCCCTTCATGGCTCAGTAGAGAGGTTGCAGTAAACTTCAGAACAATAGGCTTTAGATCGAGGAAAAAGACGTCTCATAGTGAGTTAAGGTTCAATTTGATCTACGATATCCATAATTGTGGCGCCGAGAGCGGTTGGGACAATGGTGGTATTGACAATCGTGTCGAGGTGGAAAAGTTTTCGTACTTTTGTCGTTGTCATTTTCATTTTTATACGAAGATGAAGATTTCTTGTTAGAAAGGTAAGGTGATTTGGATACCATTTTGAAAAATAAAACGATTCAATAGATAAGCAATACAACTGGCTTAATATATGAAGATGAAAACAATGTAATAGCATTTTGTTCATTAGCACTTGTTCTGCAAACGACCACTTCTCCAAAATATCTTTCATAGTTTGAGAACCATGAGCACAATTAGGTTTGTAAGGAATATTTTTACGCATGATAGAGTGAAATAGTTCGGTTTGAAAGCTGAATACGGAACCGAAGCAACCAGAATCGGTTTGAAACACAAAGAAAAGAAAAGAAACAAACCAGACTTGAACGTTTGGCTTCAATTATTTTAATGGATCAAACGGTTTGATCGGGACTAATTGACCGATTTTAGCTCCATTCTTCCAAATTCTAAATTTGGAAGAATTTGGTTCCCTTACTCCATCTTCATTATAAATTTAGATCAAACGGTTTGATTGGGACTCAATCAGAATCTTTTTCGTTCCCTTACTTCATCTTCATTCTTCCAAATTTTAAATTTCATACCTTCAAATTACAAAGAAATACGAAGAGATCAAGATTAGTTCTTTTTCTTATTAAGATTTTATTTTATTGTATTTTTAAGTTTTTGTTACCAAGTTTATTGTAGCCAAAACCATTTAGTAACACATTGGTCATCTTCGACATGGTATGTTCGTGCGTGATCACAGCAGGATGCTTCAAACAGGAGCAATTTAGAAACGTCAAGGCACGTTACAATGTCTTTTTCTTTTAGATATAGTTTGCCACACCTATGGTGGACAAAAGGGTCTGGCGAATCATCTCCCAGTACACAAGAAATCTAGAGCTCATGTCCACCAAATTGCATTTTCACGAGCAAAATTGTGCCAAAAGATGTGTTTTTTACATTAAAAATTGCCAAAACAAAGATTTTTGAATTATGCAGTCATAAAAAAAAAACTGTGGTGAATTCATATACTAAAGATAGAACACAAATATGGATGTATTATGGAGCTGGGGAAATATGGAATTTGACAAGTTTTTGAGCTTATTATAAATAATCATGACTATTCAAATTGAAATTTGGTGCATTAAATCATTGGCAAATATGATCTCGTCAAGGTCAAGATCTAATCCTCGCATCGGGGAGGAAGTCTGGGGAGGAAACAAAATTCTCTCATCAGAGTCTCCTTCCACCAACCACCATAGAATCCAACGTTAGCCACTGTGAACCACCACACTCCCCAACTCAGAAAGAGGGTGGTGCAGGGGGGAGCCACCCTATGACCAGGGGGGCCATGGCACCCTCCAAATTTTTGGAAAGTTCTTTTTTAATTTTTGAGTAATAGATAACCGTATTTAAAATATTTATGAAAATATCATTATATTGTAAAATTAATGTATTAGGATTTTATTTTATTGTGTTTTTAAATTTTTGTGCCACCAACGTCATAATCTTTGTCTTTTTCGTTCTCTTACTCCATCTTCATTCTTCAAAATTCTAAATTTCATACCTTCAGATTACAAAGAAACACGAAGAGTTCAAGGTTAGTTCTTTTTCTTATTCTAAATTCTTATAATATGTTAACTTATATTCAATACAATTAATAACTGTTGTTGGCTAGCCTTATCAACTTAAATAAATCATGATGAATAGTAAAATTATATGATTAGTAGTCAAATTGAGTAATTTAATTTGTACTTAACGTATTCAATAATGACGCGAATTCTTTTATGCTAACTATAAATTTTTTTATGACTTTTTTTTGTCTCCTAATTGCACTTCCTTGATCCGGTCATTTATTTATTCTTTTTTCCTAAACAAAATTCCACGTAGGCATTTCTGTCCAGCAAAATGTTTCCCCAAGCACCGGCTTCCCGTTAAACCCCCCATCCCTTAAAACCCTACATCCCTCCCACTAACACAGAAAAGCGACACCAAGAGGAGTCTCTCAGCTGCTCTCCGGCGAATTCATCGCCGATTGGACGCCGCCCACTTCCCTACTCATCTCCGATCTCTACTCCTTCTCCTTTTTCATAGAAAACAGCTCATAGGTACCACGTAATTTTCTTCTCTCCTTCCAAATTAACACTTCGATTCTCATTTTCGTGTTCTTTGAATCTTGAGTTCTTTCTGTAATTGATACTTTAGGTCATCTGTGATGTCTGCGCTAGTACGATCCCGGCTTCTTTCGATTGTCAGGACGAGCAATCGACGCTATTGTTCCAGCGCTGCCGTGAATCCGCCGCCCAAAGAACCGATAGCCGCCGCCGCCTCGTCGATCATCGGTAATCAGCCTCCTCCGCCGTCTTCCACGGTGCCGCCGCCTGCGACGAGCGGAGCTGAGAAGAAGTCGTGGAGCTTTCTCAAGTACGGTCTGATTGCCGCGCTTACTGGAGGCGTTGCCACGGCTGGTTACGTGACTTACGGTACGGCTTCGTCCTTGTACTTGAATGCATACGTAATTTTTGATTCGGCATTGTGACTGTTTCTCTTATGCGAAAGTTGAAAATGTTTTGAAAAGAGACGTGCTGTTTTGAATGCCTTGGAAATGATCTTTCGTTTGCTTTGTGCTGCGCTGTTATTCCTATTTTGCTAGATGTGCCGATATCTTTATTGTTCGAGTGCCATCAACAGTCGATAAGGTTACTATCTGATTATAAAGTCTGAATTTTAATGAAAAATCTACTCAACATTGTCAAGGGGAAAAGGAGAGAAACGTCTTTTGCAATTTTTGGCACATTTAGCTTTCTAGACTTCAGTTCCTGGCTTAGAAGCCTCAACAAAGGACTGCTTCAATTGTTTATTTCTTTCAGTCCAGTCAATAAGAGCACCCCCTGCTATCAGCAACTAGTCAGCCAAGATAAAAGCATCTCTTTTCATGTCTTCGGATTTTCTTAAAGTCTCGGGGATTGGGTTCGGATAAACGGCTTTTAAGCGTAGACCAACAGAGTTGAGAAAAGCATCCGCTGATATAAGATCTGCTCTTTCCTCTTTCTTTTTGGCTTCTCCCCATCCGGTAAAGCCTTATCCCTCTTCCCTAAAGGGGCAGGTACACCATCTACTATTAGTTAAACTGTCTCAGCAGCATCTGACAAACCGATGCTGTATGGAAGACAACCACTGAGTTAAGTAGGTCAATGAGAGTTCATATTCGATTAATTTATTTTCTAGTCAGCCAGGAAAAGTGTTCGGAAGTTATGCTAAGATAAATGGACAGATGAAGTAGTCACCACTACATCTTTCAAAACAAGTTTTGGCGACCTTTCACCTTTTTATCACCTTCTTGCTAGCTTGCTGCTAGTTCAAATATGAAAGTCGAGAATGGAAACCCGCGATTGAAAGAAATGTCCTTGCTTAATGTCAGCCATTTATGCAGACATAGCCTTGATGCTTGCAGTAAATAATGGCATAACTGAACTTCGTTTACAGCAGTATTCGGTACTACTCTGTACTTCTATACAAAGTCATTTCTCACGAATGACTGCTCGTTTTTGTGCTTGTTCTAGTTGTGCCTCATATTTAGTTGTAGTACTCTCTATGCCCATACACCAAAACAGTGTGCAAACAGGTGTTAAGTTCGTTTGCAACTGTCACCATTGTCCCATCCAACCTATGCTTTGCACCGCCTGGGAACCCTTTTCTGGCTCCATCTGGTCTTATCATTTCTTCTCATTTATTTTCTTTACCATGCCTTCCAATGCCGAGCATCACAATTTCACAAACGCTCTCAGCATCTTCATCACCTTGGTGGGAAACCTACCATACATATCACCTGTCAGGCACCATGCCCCCATGATCATATGAATGAGATCAGGAACACACACTAAAATGGATATTGAAACTCCATATGGATGGTGATTGAAATGAGATAGGAAAACCATAACGTATCACGACGAACTGGATCGAGCTTATCAGTGTGTCTTGAACGACTAGATTGAGTCACAATCATCAAGTCTGGACATTCGAAATGTCTTCGGCCGACGTTTTCTGTGGAGTTTTATAAAGCCTCTCCCTTTGGCCCTCCGTTGCCAGCTTGCAAAAGTGACGAGATGATTTGTGAGGAAAAAAGAACGAGGAAAGTATTGTATAGAGGATTTGCTGCCAATGGCATTATAGTTGTAGAATGCCATTAGGTGGTAGGGGAAAAACTTGGAAAATGGGTTTCTGAATATCTATTTCTTGTTCTTAGGAAAACCAAGGTTGGTTACCAGATGAATTTTTCCAGCTTTCTGAATGATTGAAGATTCAAGCTGAAACATAAGAGACATCAAAATTTTCAACTATCATCCTGGCTTATTTCTTGTTTGTTGCCATATTCTACAAGGTCATGTCATTCTATTAGTGTCATGTCCGTGCCTTTATTGTTTTTTATTCGTGTCGGTGGAATATTAAGTGCTGGAGGAGGCAATGGAATGAGTTTTTAGCTTATAATTGATAACCTATGAAGCACCGGTGCGGCACTTAGGGTGAAGCACCGGATACGCGTTGGGTGCAACACCGGTGCATGTCAGGTGCATATCCAACTTTTTTTTTTAAATCTTAAAAATTGGGTGCGGCTTGGGTGCGTATCCGGCGATCTGTGACCACCGGTAACCACCGGCCACTCCAGCGATGCCGGCGAACACCGGCCACTCCAGCGACACCGGCGACCACCGGCAAGGACTCTGACGAGAGAGGAGACTGGAGAGAAGAAGTAGAAGCAGCAGAAGGAGAAGAAGAAGAAGGAGAAGGACTTACCGGCGACGGCGACGGCGTGTGGCTAGAGAAGAAGAAGAAGAACGGTCGGTCGCTCGATGTTATCTATGTGGTCGATGTTATCTATGGAGATGAGACTCTTGACTTTGTTATTTTATGTTAAGTACCCATCGTTAAGTTATTACATAAACCACTCCAGTACTTCAAAGAAATAAAAGTGATACCACATAAAAACTTTATTCTTTTCAAATTTATAATTTTAATATTAATAAAACAGCCCATTAAACTTAACAAATTCTCACTAATTTGGTTGAAAGCTTTAAAATTTACGAAAGAGCCCATTAAACTTAAAAATTCACTACTTTGTTTGAAATATTAATATATTTTTACATATATCAAACACATATATTATGATTATTGAGATTCAATCTGTTTAAAAATTTAATACTAAGTGTGTATAATTAAAAAAATATTTATAAAATTTGCGGTATCCCCGTCGCACCCGTATCCTAAAATTTTCAAATTTGCCGTATCCACACCCGCACCACCCGCATCCGTGCTTCTTAGTTGATAACAAATTGCCTGGACCTCAATATATGTTTAATCATTATTCTTTGCACTTTGCATGCAGCATACACTGTGGACGAGGTTGATGAGAAGACGAAGGCTCTGTGTTCATCTACAAAATTGACCATAGCGGATGATGCATCTGCTTATGATGTGAGTGTGGCCTGGCATTTTATTTTTGCTTATAAATTATGCATTGCACAAATCATTAGTTTGGCATAAATCAATTTAGTATTGAGTTACATTGTAGTTACTCTAGTCAACCTAGTAAGAAAAAGAAGCTAAACAACAATTTAAAGCTACCTCAACATAGTTGCAACAGGTTTTCCTATGTAGTTGACAAGATTAATGGGTGACTTGATCTTAGTACTGCTTCAATTAGTTTTTCTAGCGAAGTAGGCTTGTTTACTTCCATCAACAAACATGCATTTCACCTACTTTTAACTTAAAACTAATTAGCAAAAAAATCAGTAGAAATGTGTAGTCATCACCTGGTATGGTCATTATGCTTTGTACTTACCACACACACACAAGGGTTTATGGCTGAATAAGAAACATTGTGCTTTGATCAAATATGCATTTAGTTCTTCATTTTGCAAGAGTAAAAATTTCATATAGACTTATGCAAAAAAAAACTCCTCAATTGCGCGTTCCATTACGATTGTTTTTGTCTTTTCTGATAAGCTGTGTTGGAATTAAAAAGAAAACACATTCCAAGGGTTTTGTAATATTAACAAAGCTCAGGTATAAAAATGTGTGGAAGAGGACAAAGAAGTATAAGTAGCCTTAAAGAAGTGTCCAAGAAGATGCTACCTGATCTGCCAAATCTCAAATACACACCAGCCTCAACCTATCATGGGTGTGAATTGTGGAGATACATGCACAAACCAAAGAGCTATGAAGACTCTTTACATCTAGGTTTTAATGTACACAAGAAAGTGAGTGAATGGGGTGCACTGTGTTGATGACGGAGGCGGCATCGAGGAGGGGTTCTGGGTTATGTAGTGAGAAGTAATTTTAATTCCTCTGGGAGTTAATTTGAGAAATTCGTTTAATATGCATTGTAAACAAGAAGGTATTCGGTTAAGATATGTATATGCCCAGAGGACCATAATATCTTCTCAAACGACATTTAATGGCCCATTCCACGGTACTTTGGATGGAAGCTTATTGATGCCAAACTTCAGATGTTCAAGGACCATTGGGAACAATAGATAGTTTGAGGTGTGAGGACAATTGTGCAAGGCCTATAGTTAAGGACCTTTGGTATAGTTTACCGAAATTCCTGCGTGGTAATACGTGCTTACTCTAGAGGAAGTATGGAACTACACAGATGGATTAGTAGACAACCAAGTACTATTTACACCGACGTCACCAATAGAGCATGTAAACATCATTTAGGATGAAAAGCATTCCCTATATGGCTTTAAACACAAATGGCACATGCCAGACCAGAAAGTACGCCTAATTGCCATATACCAATTCTTCTTCATTTTGGGCTTGAACATTCAATGATAACTATCTTACCGTTTGACGGATTCTGCATTTCTCATCTGCCAAAGAGAAGTTGAATCCCCCAACTAGGAGTAGTTCCAAACCATAGCAAAAGAACTTCACTTCTTACTTATCAGTAGCAGAAGGATGCTTCTTGATACATAGGAATCGGTCTTGGAATTGGTGGTGTGGGTGGGTTTCCCAGACAAGGACTATAGTCAATGTCAAGCGAGGTAACATTCTTTGGATGACTGGATCATGCCACATATGGATGCTTTGGCCCTTTCCCACCTGGAAAGTGAGACTTTCACAGTCATTGTGAAGCAAAACAGTGATGATTTGTTGTTGACAGAGAAATTTCATGTATATAATGATGGTGTATTTATATGCTTTATTTGGAGTTCTGTTCATTGCTTTATTTTTTCTTTGTTTAGGTCATGAATCATCAAGCTAACACTTTTGCAAATCTTTTGCAGAAATTTCAAGCTTATCTATACTCTGCCGCAATGACTGGTAGGTTTTCTAGTCTTGTCTCCTTTCTGTATTATTATTTGAACAGGTTGCTCCTTGTTTTATGTTACACACTTCTTTCCCTAGAGATCAGGCCTCGTCCTCTCATGAATTTTTGTTTAATCTATTACTGAAGACTTTTCACCAAAAAGCTGTTGCTCAAATATGTTCACTATACTTAATTTTAGCAACATTACGCTGCAAAGTTTATAATTTTGAAGATGAAGACGACATAAATAATCATTTTCGTGCTGCAATCCCTTGTTCCGGTTATTTAGGTAGCCAATAAGTATTACAGTGGTGTTCTCCTGGAAAAGGTTTGGAAGCAAGTCATTCTTTGTTGAATGGGGTAAGTAAGGTGCTGATTTGCAGCCTTCAGTGCCAGGAATGAATCCATTTGGTGAATTGCCACAGCCTCCTTTCTGTATTGTTATTTGAACAGGTTGCTCCTTGTTTTATGTTACACACTTCTTAAAACACTTCTTTCCTTAGAGATCAGGCCTCGTCCTCTCATGAATTTTTGTTTAATCTATTACTGAAAACTTTTCACCAAAAAGCTGTTGCTCAAATATGTTCACTATACTTAATTTTAGCAACATTACGCTGCAAAGTTTATAATTTTGAAGATGAAGACGACATAAATAATCATTAGGTAGCTAATATGTATTACAGTGGTGTTCTCCTGGAAAAGGTTTGGAAGCAAGCCATTCTTTGTTGAATGGGGTAAGTAAGGTGCTGATTTGCAGCCTTCAGTGCCAGTAATGAATTCCTTTGGTGAATTGCCACAGTTTTCACTTGACCAATAAAAGAAAAGCTCTTGTAAATGATACTAGTGGCTCTTGGTGATAATTGAGGAGAATTTTATTCATTCATGTTTCCTTCATTGCCATTGACAGGTTGTTTTGCCATTTTCTATGCTTTAATTCTTTTTTTGTTTTTTCAGTGCCTGCTAAGTTAGTTGAGCTTTACTTGGATCTGAGGAGATCAACTGAAGAACAAGTTCGAGTGAGTTGTTATTTCTAGGACCAATACCATAGTCTTATTTTGCCTTCATTTTGGGGGGGGGGGGGAGGTTGGGGGTTCTGTTTTGATCATATCAAATATCTTGTTTCATTGCAGGGATTTACTGAACCAGCTTCAGATCAGCTCCTCCCAGATTTGCATCCGATGGAGCAGCATGTGTTTACACTTGTTCTAGATTTAAATGAAACATTGCTGTACTCTGATTGGAAGGTAATGGACCGTTTATGATCAGATTGCTTTATTGATCTTCTTATGCTTTGGTGCTGAGGTATTTCATTGTCCCTCTTTATAATAACACCTATTGTGTGGATTTGAAGCGTGAAAGGGGCTGGCGAACCTTCAAAAGACCTGGAGTTGACGACTTTTTGGAACGGCTAGCTCAGTATTATGAAATTGTTGTGTACTCTGATCAGCTGAATATGGTACTTGGATATTTCCCTCATTTACTACTGTACTACTTGGTTGAAATGTAACTGACTTCTATGCCTTTTTGGCCAGTATGTTGATCCCACTGTTGAAAGATTGGACCCAAAGCACTTCATAAGGTACAGGCTAAATAGGGCTCACACGAGATATCTAAAGGGGAAACATTACAGAGTAAGTTCATTATTTAGTTATTTACTACATACTCTCGCCACTTCATATTGCTTTTTGATGCTTGAACAATGTGTTCTGTCTTTGCTTCTAACTTATGCCACTACAATATCACCATAACCCTATCCAATATAGTAGCCATCTTTAACAAAATATATGTAGTTGCAGTCATGAATCTTGTGTTATGCGCAATTCAGGGATGTTGGGATGCCTGTCAATTGCGTTGCAGCACTTGCTCTTTTTGGAGTTCATTTGGCATGTATATTTTTACCGTTAATCCTCTCATTTAACCTATGGAACCAGTATTACTAATAAAGCCTAAATTCTTTTTGCCATGACCTCACAGTATAAGTTACATATATTGAAGTCATAACACGTACATAGCAATACAGTGTTTGCAGAATAGGTTTGTGTTGGCTGTATAATGGTTAAGGCGGAAGGATCTTCTAGTATCAATTTGGGTTAAGTTCATCTTGACATTACTTGGTTGAATATTCATGTGATTAATGTTTAGAATAAAACATTCTTGGTTTCACTCATACGGGAAATTCAATTAAAGTTTTCATGATTTTTTGGGAAGCAAGTTTACCACATTTCAGTAAAAAAAAAGACTGGACGAGTGCTCATGGAAAACTCAAAGACGTTTCTGTTGTTTTCGTTCTAATGACTGTCACTGGGATAATTAATTAAGTTCCTGCTGGCAGGACCTCTCGAAGCTGAATAGAGATCCCGCAAAGATTCTTTTCGTGAGTGGCAATGCACTAGAAAGTAGCCTTCAGCCAGAAAACTCTGTTCCCATTAAACCATGGAAGGGTGAAGCAGAAGATACAGCACTCCTGGATCTTATTCCCTTTCTCGAATGTATGCGTCATATCATTACCCAGATTATGTTGAAGCAAGTTTGTCTTTTCCACACAATGTAATCTGTAATTAATCCATTTGCAGATGTTGCTGTACATAGACCAGCTGATATCCGCCCTGTACTAGCTTCATACCAGGGACGTGATATTGCCAAAGAGTTCATTGAACGGTCTAAAGAGTATCAGAAGTAAGTTTGTTCTATTTTTTTGTATACTGGCCTATGTTGTATGTCATTGTTTTATGTATTTGCCATTGTTTGGTCGAACCTTAAATCAGCTGGCATTTCTTACGATGTATCTAATCTGTCTCAAGGATATTTTCCTGCTATGTTACCTGATTTAATTGGGTCTTGTTGGATGTGCTTTTTTGAATGTCAATGGTATGGGATTGAGTTGGAACTGTTGAGTTATTGTTGCGGGTGGCTGATGTTTGCTTATTTGCCCCATTTGAAAGGATTCCACATATTTTGCTCATTCTTGGTTCCACAAAAAGCTCTTTAAATATTGTTTTGCTCTTTAAAAAGGTCAACAAATTTCAAATGAAGGTCAATGAGCTTTTTGTCCAGCAGATCCCATTTTGAACCCAAGTAGTGCCCGAAAAGATGGCAGGGCCCCTGCTTGTTGTTTGCATCATAGTCATTCTTCATAAAGGCTACCTGAGTTGATTTTGTAATCTGTTTCGTCTTAGAGCCGCACCTCTCTTGGGGTTTGAATAACCCGATAAGTTTAAAGTTTGTGGTTTACAACTAAGAAACAGTTTCTTTTGGTTCGTTTTGATTTTAATATTTTCTTGACTGCCCTATTTTTACACGTCTATCCTCGGTAAAAGAATAAAATAAAATGTCTCATAGGAATAAAGCGGTTGTTTAGGACACAAAAATCCAGTCTGGTGGAATGTCCAACTGAAATTGCGTGATTTGGCTGATTTATTTGGTCTTATGATGCAGGAGAATGCAAGATCAAAAGCAGCACGGCCGTATCTGGCGGCGTTGAGTTCAGAGTTAAGAAAGCGGCACATTTTAACCAAGTTCATTTTTGTGTAGGTCATTCTCAGCCTTGAATTGAGAAGGCTATTAGTCTAATGGATTACCTTTCTGACCAAATCAAGCTAGTTGCACGTTTCCGCCAGCCAATGCCTCATCTTCTCATTATTAATTAATGTTTTTTTTTAAAGTTCAAATTGATTGATTCAGATAACGCTTCTTTCTCCTCTTGCCCGTGAAGTTTTTGTTCATACCCGATAGCCCTCCTTCTCAACATCTGCAGCAGATAGACTTTTACTTTTACTTTAAATTGGACGAAAGGTTTTGTTTCCTCTTAGGGGTCTTCTACTCTGCAAACAGTTCTCTGTGAACTACCATTCTTCCCGAATTACCAATATGGTCAGGCCGCTGTTTAATTAAGATGAGATTGACAGAAGAGAAGCTTTGGGAACAGTTTCCTACGAAATTCACATCTTTTATCCACCTTCTGTAGAGAAGCGGACCCTTTGAAATTTTCTCTCTCGTTTTTCATTCTTTCTTTTTTTTTTTTACGGAAAATAGTGTTCTTGTTGTTCTCTTGTGCTTTGCTTTAGCAAATGCTTTTGTTGATATGCATAATGCAATCTACTCTCGAGCATGGTGCAGTGTGAATATTTGACTCTGTACATTCGAGGCAATTTTACAAAAAGAGGAATTCATAAAGCTTTTAAAGAAATTCGTTTTAAATCAAAGCTTATGCATGTCTTTGTATATCTGAGGACTACACTTTACTCTTCCACATGGACATGCATGTAGCAAAGAGAATCGAACAGATGCATTCATTTGAGCACAAAACAAAAATCTAGACTTGCATACGCTCATTATCATACATCGAATCTCCAAAAGTTGAAGAAAGTAAAATAATTAACCAAAGTTTTCGACAAGATTGGTAATCAAGAGGATAAAAAATTGTTAAATTGAAGGGTAAAAAAAAAAGCCTAAAACAGATGAACAAGCTTAGAATAGCCCAGGTCTGACGGAAGTCGATGCTTTGGTCATACTTGTGGTGTAAGAAGAGGAGGTAAAGACATTTCAAGAGCAGTCTTCAATTTTGGCTTCTCGGTAGGAGACGTAGATGTAATAATATATTTTTGGTGAAGAAGCAAAGATGATGGGTTCCAGTGCAAAGACGTCATTTAAGTATCATTAACTTGTAAAGAGGAACCTGCATAATCGAGAGGTGAAGAGTCTTTTATGCACGTGCCATAACATTAATTCATTCCTTCTCACAACTAAGGACAATAATGTTATTAGCTCATTCATTTCCGCAACTGAGGACAATAAGGTCTCACAGAACCACCACCCCTCTTTCTACTTTCTCTCTCTAGAAAAAGCCCCACAAACTGCTCTGATGCTGCGGGGGGGAGGGGGTTGAGATGCTCTTCCTCCCCTCTCCCCCCACCACCCCTCTCTCTCCTTCTCAGTTTTCTAGCCTTCCCTTACCCTGTTTTCCTCTCAAGCCCAGCCACCAACCGTCCCGTAGCCCGGCCGACCACCTGTTGCCATCATAGTTGCTGCCATTTCATTCCTTTTGATGCCCGGCCATCACTGCCCAGCCACTTCACTGCCACCATGACCTCTAAGATCAATCTCTAGACTGCTCTCACCATGGCCTCCAAATCCTTTTTGTTTTTCTTTTAGATCTCAGTTACATCTAAATCCAAGTGGAAGTGTAGCTTGATCTGAGATTAAATTTGTTGTTATTTGTTTTTATCTCTCTGATTTCGTTCTTGCTTAAATTTGTTCTTGTTTCTCCCTTCTTGCTTTTGTTCTTCTGGGGGGTTGGGGGGGGGGGGGGGGGTGCGCGAGGAGATCGAGGTTTTTTGGGTGTGGAATCTGTTTGTTGTAATTTGCTCTTTTTTGTTCTTTTTGGTCATTATGTGGAATGTGGGGAGGTGGGGTGAGAATAAGAGGTCGGGGTAGAGGGTGGGGGAAGTGGGGTGAGGGGATTGGATCCTTTGGCTTGTGAAGAAACTGTGCCTTTGACGATGCTTTTTTCAGATTTCGCCAGATTTTGCAGCTGTGGTGCTATCCAGTTCCCTAGATTTTGCAGCGGTGGTGCTACTTAGCAAGGGCTGGATGTGACTTTCTGTCCCTCACTGCAGAGTGATCGTCACTGGGGTTCTAAAGTCTAGGGTTCGTTTGACAAAATTTTTTTTTTGGTTTTCAGTTTTTAAAGAGCAGTTTTTTAAAGAGCAGCTTAATTTTTTTTTTTTATAAATAAAAACAAGTGGGTGTTTAATAACCCTTTTTTTTTTTGAGGTTTGTTTTTTGGTGTTTGGTAACCCTTTTTATTTTGTCTTTTTTTTTTTGTAGTTTGCGGTGGCGGTGGTGGGGTGTAGTGGTGGTGGCCGGCGGCCGGAGGTGGCTGCTGGTGGTCGCCGGCAGTAGTCGCCGGCGGCCGACAGTCTCCGGCGGTGGTCGCCGGAGGTGGCTGACACCGGCGGCCGGAGGTGGTCCGGTCGGAGGTGGCTGCCGGCAATCTCCGGCGGTGGTCGCCGGCGGCCGACGGTGGTCGCCTGAGGTGGCTGCCGGCGTTGGGAAGGTGGTGGTGGTGGTCTAAGAAAAAAAAACCAAAACTGAAAAAAAAAACCAGTTTCTGGAGTTTTTTTTTCTTCAGTTTAAAAACTGGTTTTTAAACTGAAAAAAAAATGGTTACCAAACGCCTTTTTTTTCAGTTTTTAAAAACTGAAAAAAAAGAGGAAAATTTCTTTCTCAAACCTAGCCTTACATGTTGGGCAAATTAAAGGAGTTAGCATTGGGCAGAGGAAGTAGTTACTTTTTTTACTTTAAAGAGATGTCTAGAATATATTTAATTTATTATTTGTATTAAAAAAAAAAGTTGTAGTGATTTTAGATCCATCAAGGTAAGTTTTTTTATGTTACTTGTATTGCTTTAGTGTAGATTTATGTGATCTTGTTGGAAAGTAGCTTAACTACTCATGTAACTAAAAAGATATAGCGCTCCAGGAAAATAACTTGTGTACTCTTGTAACTTGGTTCGCATATTAATATCATCATTTTCTTGATTAACTTAAAAAAAAAAGAGTCTCTACACACTTAAAAAGCAACCGTTAAGACAAAAATTTGGGTAACATCTCTTAAATGTTCATTAAGGAATTCTTCTTTTAAAGTTTGTGATATTTTCCCAAAAAAAAATTGAAGATATATCTTTTTGAGTTATCCTAAAAAAATTGATCACTTTTTAAATATAAAATGATACTTGTAATAGAATAAGAAACTTTTAAAAGATGATCCACATCGTAAATAAGTGTGCAAGTTAAACAAGATCAAATAATTTAAGCAAAAACAGTAATTAACAAGTAGCAGGTAATAACTACTCAAAAAATGATGTCTATTTTCAAACGTAGACGAGCGATAAAACTTACGCTTTGCTTCAATAACCAATTAAGCTATCACCTCAGCAATGCCGGTGAATAACAGCGTTCTGTAGAAATACACGAAACTAGTTACTAAGATGGTGAAACTTGAAAGCATCTACCTAGTGACAACGTACAATAGGCGGGCAGGCAGCTCAAGGAAGGAGAGTACAGAGCACAGACACAGAGGTGGAAGTAACACCCAGAAAGAAGTCATCACGAGGAAATGGGCTGATTTGATTTGATTTCCACCAACTTTTTCTGGCTAATTAAGAGGATTGCTGAAATGCACGCAAGTGCTGCCAAAAGCTGGTGTGGTAAGTCTTGGTCGAACAGTGGTGCATAGATATCTGTAAATAATTGAAGACGAAACTTAACAAGAGCAATGGAGGTTTCTGAACAATGCTGTTATTAGTTGATTTAATTGGAAATGACTGACTAGCCAGAGGCAATCAGGCCAGGCCAGGCCAGGTTAGTGTTTCGTTTTGAGCTTGCTCGATCAGTTTAGGGAACCACTGACTTCTTCCTGGGCTGTGATGTTACATATGTTGCTAATTCGTTGAATAAAGTGTGAAGTGACTGATCGACAAAACATAATATTGTGATCGGTATAACAAGAGTTAAGCTGCTTGTGCTGTTACTTGGGGTTCTTCTCCAACAAAAGATCACATCTTAGCAAGAGGCGCATGCGCTATTAGCGTGTCTTATAATGGTGTTGACTGGCTTTAGCCATTTACCGTGTATAAGATACCGAGTGTAGCAATCACGCCATCTACGTGTTAATGTACCGTCATTTATGCCAAGGTGTAAGTGTACGCATACATTTTACACTAATGACATCGCAAAGTTTACGGTGAATCATTTACGCGTGAGTACAAGTTACTATGGAGTGAGAGTTGTATCTTACTTTTTGCTTTCTTTGAAAAACTAGACGCTTAAAAGCAGCAAACCCGCTTCATGCCTAATGTAGTAGCCCTCGATATGACCAACCACTCACTTGATGTAATTTAGCTGCAGCAGATCAAAGCAAAAATAGTCTAATATTTAGATGAAACAAACTAAAGCCTTCATTAATTTACTCCTATCATCGCTATATGCACATGAGGCTCAAATGAAATCTTACATATATTGTGGTTAACTGTCGCAGGTAACCAATGCCATCCTACATCAGTTAAAATTGAAAATCTAACAAAGATTATTATCAGTAAAGTGAATTGAATTGCATTCCTGATAGTTCATCCAAATCCGAGCAAGGACTGTGTAACCAGTAGGCAAGGAATCATGTCGAAGGTGCATGAATGTAACCTCCTGCAGAAGTTGTTAAGTAACTCGGGAATCACACGTCGACTAATCAACAACTTCGTTAAAAGCCAACAAGGAATTAGATTGGACAGCCAACATATAAAAGAAGAAAACAACTAATACCATGTCTTGTAAGGCTTGTGATGGTTAGGTTCCAAGAGGTCCAGTTTCAACCACATTAGCCTTAGACATTATTTATTTACTTTTACCAGTCATTTATAAATTTCTATTTTGAGCCTCAATTTTAATATAGACTATTGTTTTCTTAGAGTCATTGCTGGCCTCTTTTGTCTAAATTATGTTAAAACTCTTTTCAAGAGTCGTGCAATTTTTTGACAAGACATTGAGCCTTAAACCTTACTAGTAAAATGTCACCCTTTTTAGTTAGACCATTTATGATGTTTTAAAAATTATTTATTTGAGTCTCAATAGTTTTATCATCAGCCATTTGATAGCACAAAAAAGTAATGACTAATAACTCTTTAGTTGTCTTCGGCCTCAAATTTATACTTACTAGCCTATTCATCCCATAAAGCTTTAGCAAGTATAAAGTGATCATAAATGACATATAGATCGTTAGATAAAGTATTACGAATACTACTAAGACAAAATTTGTTAGATTTTTTCACATTTTTTTTATACTTGAGCACAATTTTCGTTATTGTCATCCGATAGAAACTTAGTTAGAACAAACGAGATTTTAGAAAAATCCAAACCATTCAAAATCACGTCTTTCCATCTTTTAAAATTATTTCCGTCAAAACGCTCGATTCTACTTCAGTCTGAAATAATTTTTGTTTGTGCGAGAAGTTGCGATTTCATTTTAATCAACTTTTTGATATAAATTCTTATATATATATTGTTGGAATGGAATTACACTTTCTTATACAAGACAACAAACATAATCCATATGAATTTAATAATCACACGGTACAAATGAATCATCAAACTATAAAAAATCAAGCCGACACTTTATCCTAAAATATTGATACGTGCCTCTAAGAATTAGTGGCTTGATGCGATAGGTTTCATGGCACACAACTCCTAGGATTAGTCTACAGTACTCTTCTCCTTTGCAAGCACTTGCAACAGAGACTTGTGAACAACCCTTGAAAATTTTCTATTTCACAACTCATATAATATTGAAACATATCTATATCTATACATATATAAAAGCACGTATGTGATTAAATGACTAATCTTTTCTTTCCTTAGAATACCCTTTTTTAAATGATTTTTCCACAAAAGATTAAAAGTGAGTAAGGGCGTTTTTGACTTATAACATTTCTTTCCCATTAAGTGCCCCCTTTTTGGAGTTGAGGCTTAGTAAAATACAAGGGTGTTTTTGACTTCTTATGCATTATGAGGCATCTTTCCTAAACTACCCTTATTGGAGAGTATTGTGGAGCGTATTGGTTTTATTAAATTTTAGGATTGTTTTGACTTTGAACCCAAAAACAAAAGAGAAGAAGCATAAACACTGTCTAATTGTACTTAAACTCATGCTCTCAAAACCCTATCTTCATCTTGCCTCTATTCACGTTACCCTAGAGCCACCAGCCTCTACAATCATGACAGCTCCAATATTCATCAAGCTCTTAGGAGAAACTTAGAAGGAGAGAGGTGATGTCTTATTAATATCTTTGATCTCGCTTTTCTTTTTCTGTTTTTTTCAAATTCCTTGTGGTATACTACCGGAGAAAATTTCATAAAATTTCATGTCTAGCAAGTTCTACTTTCTGATTCCAAAGCTTGACGATCCTTAGTAAATTATGTTGGAAATCATTTCTAAAAATTAATATAATATCTATGCAAGCTCACAATTAAGTAAATAAAATCATAAGAACATTTTTATCTCTTAGTTGTGAGTACGAGAAACACGTTTACCTCAATCCTCTTAGAAACGCGACGTTGTTCTTACCATGCGAGGTACCCTCAACGGTTCGAAAGATCAACCTTGAACACCTTCAAAACAAATATACTAGTACTGGGTTGAGGCGCGGATTAGGTCGCTCTCTTTAAGACGGTTCGCGCCCCTACGGAGTATACCGGTGCAACAGGTTCCAACGCGCCGCCTCCAGGATACAACAGCCTAGCTCTTATTTGCTGTAACTTCTCTAAGTTTGCACCACTTGAGAGAAGTTGAAGCTTCACCCAATACCCTTCTTTGCCCAACAAAAATATGACAATTGTTTTCATACTCTTAAGAGAACATGATCATGAAATCATAAACTTTTGTACACTTGTCTTTGCAATAGGACTTGTAGTTAAGAAAAACATCGATATGTGAGTAGAAAAATGTAAAGGATCAAGTCTCTTTAGACACAAGCTCTACCATATGTTGACTAGAAAATGAAAGAGCTTGTAACAAAAACACAAAAATCTCTTCTTGCAAGAGCTAGAAGAATGACCTTTATATATGTGTCTAATAAAGTGACATAATAAATATTTATAACAAGTTATTATTATGCAAATAACTATTGTCATAAACTTTGTAATGACACTTATGGACCAATAAAAGAGACATAAAGTAAAATATTACTTAATACTTGTAACGGTCCAATAATAGCAAAGTAATTATTGCTTGAAAAGACTTTTTTTTTTTTGCATAATAGATAAAAGCTATTTTTATTAAAATACTCCAACAAATTAAGGTATAACTACTGATGGAAGTATCGTGTTAAGACTGCAAATGAATTAACTGTCATGTTTGAAATAACCATTAGCACCGAATTTTATAGTGTGTTAGGATTATGGAATCGCATAATAATGAAACGGCATGCCAACATGGAACTAACAAAGTACTATGACATCGTAAAAATGATGTATATGCAAAGAAGTCGTGCAGTACACAACAAAAAAGCGGAGCACCTAGCACCTACCATGAACCCAACTCAACTGGGGTGATCCAGTGTTCTCAAATATGGACCTGCAGGGATGCTGAATGAAGTCCCTAAAGCTAAAAATTCATATGAGAGGAAAATCGAAAGGATGTACTGATATTAACCCTTAGAAAAGAGTCATGGAAGTACATTCTTATTACTAAGGCTGCTGCCAAAGATGGAACATTATCTGGAATGTATTTACTGACATAATCTAGCACAATCTTCTCAGCTTGTGGAGCTCTTACCATATTGATATAGTTAAAAATATCCCTCCAATCTACAGACGACATGTGGCAGTTATGACACGTAACCCATACTGGCTCATTACTGATATGACACTTACCATATCAATCACCGGGCATAATCTTAAAGAAGCTCTGACTCTATCAGCTAAGATTGACATGAGATCCTCTAGGATCCTAATTAGATTATGATTAGAGTTGGTTAAAGCTCAGTCCTACTAGGACTCCTCCTTCTACCACTATATAAAGGGGTCAAGCCCCCTCAGGTAAAGACAAGCTCACACACATACACATTGTGTCTTTATTGCTTCTCAGAGTTCTACATTGTTAGCCATCTCTGACTTAAGCATTGGAGCGTTCCCCCGCCGGAACCCCACCCGGCGATCACTCCGTGTTCTCTTTTGCAGGCCTGATTTCTGGTGTGGTTCCCGATCCAGTTTTTAGCTGCAACAGATTGGCGCCATCCGTGGGACCACGTCAGGAAACATGGCCAATCATCATTCTTCCGATGACTCTTCACAGAGTCATTCTCAGAACCATCGTGCGCGAACTAGCAGCTCCCATCGACCAGGTCGTTCACATGACCAACACTCGACTCCTTTACGCCGCCATCGCGCCAGCCCTTCTGAAGATGTTCACGTCAACGTAACATCTACTACTCCCGAATCAAAAGCAAGACCTCGGAGAAATCAATCTCCAATGTCTACTCTGAAAAACGGTGATCTTCGTCATCGTCTGAACCGCCAGCTATTCAAAACACCCCATGCCAACCTTACAAAAGAAATCCATGAACTGAAGGATGTTGTAAACACTCTTCAGCGAAAGCTCGACATGGCGGTGGCTCCACCCTCCACTCACCATTCTCATCTTGACCCAAGCGACCTTCGTCTTCGTCTCACCTCCAGATCAAGCTACGGCCGCAAATACAGATAAGCGGTCGATCCAACTTACGATCCCAGAGAAAAGAGCGGAGATCACATGACCAGGAGTGGATCATGCTATCGATGGGATCCATCAGTCAAAGGCAGTACCAACCCCTCCCCCAAACAGGTCGCCAGAGCTGAGACCCCTTGAAGATCTGTCCACAGAAAGAGGACGCCTGAGTTTCGTTCTCGAGAATGAGACTCCTGGAAGATGGTCCCTAGATATAACTCTCCAGAACGATCTCCCCCAAGGGAAGAATCTGGATATCCGTTATCCGAAACCATCGAAAAGGCAAAGCTACCTCCCAACTTTCGCATGCCTCAGTGTGACCTCTACGACGGGACTGGAGATCCAGGAGAACATGTTTATCAGTTTTAAACAAACATGTTACTCCTCCAGGTTTCAGATGCTGTCACGTGCAGAGCCTTTCCTACCACTCTGAGGAAGGTTGCACATGCATGGTTCAAATCTCTACAACCAAGATCCATCTACTCCTTCAGCCAATTATCGGATCTTTTTCAAAAACACTTTGTAAGCAGTCGCTCACGAAGAAAAAACTCGGCGAGTCTGCTAAACATTGTGCAAGAGAAAAATGAATATTTGGCATGTTTCATCGGATGATTCAATACAGCTACTTTGGAAATAGATAACTTGGACGAATCCGTGAAGTATACTGCCTTCCTCCGAGGCCTCCGACTGACATCCAAGTTTGCGTTCTCTGTAAACAAAAGTCCTCCAGGTAATATGAAAGTCTTTCTCGAGAAAGCTAACAAATATATTCAAGCTGAAGAATACTTGGAGACACACAGATGACGACGTGGAGAAGAGAAGGAAGAAAAGAAGAAACAATCTCGAGAGATAACTCCTCAAAAAGGAAAGTCAGCAAAACAATCTAAGCGCGATGACCGACGTCCGAAAGACCTGTTTGCTTCAGAAAATCTGACACCCCTCAATGCAAAACCATCACAGATTCTTCACGAGATTAAAGACAATAAAGCTCTTCAGTGGCCAGACAAAATGAAATCTCGACCAAATAAAAGGAACAAAGATTTATGGTGTCACTTTCATAACGATCATGGCCACACAACTGACAATTGCGGGTTGCTTAAACGAGCAATTGAGGCCCTTATCAAGCGTGGCCAGTTGAGAAAGTTTGTAGCTCTTGGAGAAGGAAGACAACAGACACCTCCGGCCATGGAAGAAAACGAAGACCGGGAAGAGAATGCGGGTACAATCAACACTATATCTGGGGGATTGGCAGCAGGAGGTTCATCAGGACAGGCTCGAAAAGCATACGCCAGAGAAGTGTGCATAACGAGTCAGCCCCCGAAGAAGAAACATAAGGTAGTACCCATAGTGGTGATCACCTTTTCCGATGAAGATTCAAAGGATATAAAAACTCCTTACGATGATCAGTTAGTCATCACAATAAAGGCCAAGAACTTCGATGTAAAGCGTGTCTTGATTGATAACAGAAGTTCCGCAGAAGTCTTATATTACGATGCATTCAAGAAGATGAACATTCCAACGGACCGTCTTCGAAAGATGGATACACCGTTGTATGGATTCTCCAATCATCCAGTTGCGGTCGAAGGTATTATCGCACTCCCAGTTGCAATTGACACACCTCTAGCACATGCCAACTTCATGCTTGATTTTGTGGTGGTAAAGGTCCCCTCAGCATACAACGCCATATTGGGACGACCAACATTCAATCAATTACAGGCTGTAGTGTCAATTTTCCACCTCAAGATGAAGTTTCCCACAGAACACGGGATTGTAGAGGTGAAAGGAGACCAAACTACAGCTCGTCAGTGCTACGTGACTTCATGCCGATCAAAGAACAAGGAAACACTCATTATCGAAGACCTCCAGGAAGATACAAAGATGCAAATAGGAGAACCAGTTGAAGATCTTGTAAGCATTGAAGTATATCCCGGAGAAGAAAACAAAATGGTTTGGATAGGTTCGAATCTTAAGGAAGACACCAAGCTCGAGCTGGTGAACCTATTGAGAACCTATGCGGATATATTTGCGTGGACAGCCGCAGACATGCCTGGAATAAATCTTGAAATCATTACACATAGGCTAAATGTTGATCCATCCAAAAAACCCGTTAAGCAGAAGAAGAGGACCTTTGCGCCAGAAAGGCAAGAGAAAATTGAAGAAGAGGTAGATAAACTTCTAATTGCCAACTTCATTGAAGAGATCTACTACGCAGATTGGATCGCCAACGTTGTCATGGTTCCTAAGTCAAGCGACAAATGGCGAATATGTATCGATTACACAGATCTCAACAAAGCATGCCCGAAGGACAGCTACCCGTTCCCAAGGATATATCTTATTATCGACGCTACTTCAGGCCATGAACTACTTAGTTTCATGGATGCATATTCTAGTTATAACTAGATTATGATGCACGAGGACGATGTCTCCAAAACTTCGTTCATCACGGAGAGAGGGTTATACTGCTATAAAGTAATGCCCTTTGGACTCAAGAACGCTGGGGTAACTTACCAATGCCTGGTGAACATGATCTTTCGAGACTTGATCGGAAAGAACATGGAAGTCTATGTTGACGATATGCTCGTCAAAAGCATAAAGTTTGAATTTCATGTCAAAGACTTGAAGGAAACTTTCGACATCCTTCGAAAGTATAAAATGAAGCTGAATCCACTCAAATGCGCTTTCGGAGTCGCATTAGGGAAATTTTTGGGGTTTATAGTTTCTCAACGAGGAATTGAGGCGAACTTGGAAAAGATCAAGGCCATTCAAACCACGACGTCCCCAAAAACAATCAAACAAGTACAAGAGTTAACATGAAGGGTCGCAGCCTTGGGAAGGTTCATGGCTCGATTAGCTGAACGATGCTTATCATTCTTCAAAGCCATCAGAAAAGCGAAAAATTTCGTTTGGACAGACGATTGTCAGGAATCGTTCGAAGAACTCAAAACGTACTTGAGTTCTCCGCCCCTACTTTCAAAACCACTTCCCGGTGAAGACTTATTTCTATACTTCTCAGTCACCGAAGTCACAGTTAGCACTGTTTTAGTCAGAGAGGAGGATGGAGTCCAGAAACTCATCTATTACATCAGCAAAGTCTTACAAGATGTAGAGACGAGATATTTGAAGATTGACAAGATCACACTAGCCCTTATCATATCAGCTAGGCGTCTTCGACCATACTTCCAGTCTCATACCATTATAGTACTGACAGACCAACCACTCAGAAAGGTTCTACTGAGCCTTGAGGCATCAGGAAGGTTAGTCAATTGGTCTGTCGAGTTGGAGGAATTCGATATCCAGTATAAACCTCGCACTACAATCAAAGCTCAAGCCCTAGCAGACTTTATTGTCGAGTGTACATTACCTGAAGACCCCCCTCAGTTGGTAATTTCTGAAGATCTAGATCCTTGGAATTTTTACGTAGACGGTTCTTTAGCTATTGGCAGTAGCGGAGCCGAAATTATTCTTATAAGTCCAGAAGGTTTTACTATTGAGTACACACTTCGCTTTGGATTTCAAGCCTCAAATAACGAAGCAGAATATGAGGCTCTTCTTGCGGGGATAAGGTTAGCATATGCCTTAAAGGTGGAATCACTATCAGTTCATAGTGATTCCCAACTAGTGGTCAATCATGTCTTGGGAGATTACGAGGCCAGAGACGAAAGAATGGCTCAATATCTCAACTTAGTTAAAACTTCAGCCGTGAAGTTTCAAAACTTCACAATTCGCCAAATCCTTCGAGATCAGAATACTTAGGCAGATACATTATCAAGGCTTGCTTCCACTGAAGAAACTGATGTCCAGCGCCCGATATACCTTGAATTCCTCAAGGATCGCAGTATCAATTCTCAAGCTGAGATTGAAATCATAGATCAAGAACCCTGTTGGATGGACATGATCATCAAATACTTGTCCACATACGAATTACTAAGTGAAAGACATGAGGCGATGAACCTTTGTGTCAAAGCTACGCGGTATGCTCTAGTGGAAGGAACTCTATATAAAAAATCCTTCAGCCTTCCTTACCTCAGATATCTACGCCCGTCAGAATCCTTATACGCATTACAAGAGGTACATGAAGAGATATGTGGCCAACATCTTGGAGGGAGGACATTGGCACATAAAATCTTAAGGCAAGGATATTACTGGCCTACGATGCAGAGGGACGCCATCGAATTCACACAAAGATGCGATAAGTGTCAGAAGTTTGCACCAATTTCTCATACACCAGTTGCTTCTTTAACTTCGATTGTTTCTCCAATTCCCTTTGTTACATGGGGAATGGATCTGCTGGGACCTTTCCCATGGCGTCTGGACAACGACAATTTGTGATTGTGGCAATAGACTACTTTACCAAATGGACTGAAGCAGAATCTCTGGCAACCATTACTTCAGCCAAGTGTGAAGATTTCTTTTGGAAAAATGTCGTATGCCATTTTGGAGTACCAAGAGCTTTGGTCGTTGATAACGGAAAACAATTTGACAACAACAATTTCTGAACCTTTTGTACGAATCTTTCGATCGATTTGAGATTCACTTCTATGGCTCATCCACAATCCAATGGTCAGACTGAAAACATAAATCGAAGCATCTTACAAGGATTGAAGAAGAAGCTAGATGAAGCTAAATGCGCATGGGTGGACGAACTCCCCAAAGTGTTGTGGGCTTATCGAACAACTTCACATTCGGTCACAGGGGAAACGCCTTTCTTACTCTGCTATGGAACGGAAGCAATGTTACAAGTTGAGATAGGAGTTCCAACAATACGGGCCTTGCATTTCAACGAATTAAACAATGAAGTTAGACTCCGAGCAAATCTTGATTTGGTAGAAGAAGCTCGAACTTAAGCCCATGAACGATCCGTTGTCATAAAACAACGAGTCGCACGCTATTACAATCAGAGAGTCCGATCCAAGTAGTTTAACGAGGGAGATTTAATCCTTCGCAAATTAGAAGTCTCCGATCCAAAGGCAGCGACGGGAAAGTTATCTCCAAATTGGGAAGGACCCTATCGTGTTATAAAAGTACTCAAACCAGATGCCTACACACTGGAAACATTCTCAGAAGAATCCATCCCTCGTACTTGGAATGCTGAAAACTTGCACAGATATTACCAGTAGTGTCTTGGCCCGAGCCAAGACACTTCTTTTTTTAGGGGGATAAGGGGCCCAGACCTTATCAAAACCCCAAAATTTTAGAAATAGTCTTTAGAAGATTTTTTTTCTAATAAATGGGTTGTTAAGCAATCCAATGTAAACTTTATCTTTTGCTCGAGCAATAAAGTTATTTTTCTCAGCATTGTTGTAATGTAAACTTAGCCAAAACATTTTGTCCGAACATAGTGATGGCCGAAAACTCTGCCCGAACAGAGTGATCAACTTAGCCAAAACATTTTGTCTGAACAGAGTGATGGCCGAACACTCTGCCCGAACAGAGTGATCAACCCAGCCAAAACATTCTATCCGAACAGAGTGATGGCCGAACACTCTGCCCGGACAAAGTGATCAACCCAGCCAAAACATTCTATCCGAACAGAGTGATGGCCGAACACTCTGCCCGGACAAAGTGATCAACTTAGACAAAACATTCTGTCCGAACAGAGTGATGGCTGAACACTCTGTCCAAACAAAGTGTACAATTCTTGGGTTTTATTAAAATACAAGAGTAGGCCAAACGGATTAGTTGCAGATTTAAGTCCATGAAGAAACAAAAGTTAATGGGGGCACCATCATTCCACCAAAGCTTTTGGTTCTTCGAAATTTAGGCCGAGCGAGGGTGCTCAACTTCTTTGCCAACTCTTTAAGTGATGAATAAAGGGTTTGAGTCAAAGTAAAAATAAATAATACTGTGTGAATGGTAAACACAAACCACGAGAAACACATAGTAAAGCAAAACACCATGACATAAAAGATAAAGAGTTGTACAATAAGCCCTTAAAAGGGCATCAAAATTCTCTGTCTAAATAAAGCAAAGAGCCTAGATAAAAATCTAAGCCTCGGGGGCATCACTAGAAGGACCTTCCCCTGGAAGATGAGAAGCTGCGGCATCCCCTGCCTCTGAAGGCATATCAGTCTCTTCAGATGGAGACACTACCGCATGCAGCACGAAATCGTCCAAGAGGATGTCAGGAAAGCGCTCAGAAAACATCTCCTTGGCCTTCGCAAAGCCAAGCTCATAAATCTTAAGGCCATCTTCGGTTCGCTTCGTTAGCCATTCATCCCTAGCGTTTCCATCCAAGAAGTCGCGGATGCCTTGGTCTCGAGCTTTGGTCATCTCTTCTGCTGCCCTCTATTTTACTCACTCCAGCCTCTTCTTCAGAGTCGCAATCTGAGCAAGATGATCTTCCTCTTGTTTGCTCAGCTCTTTAGCACGATAAAAAGCCTCTTGCGCCTCCTTAACAGCTTCCCGCTTCTGCTGAGCCTCCTCTGCTGCCACCTACCTCGCCATCTCAAAGCGAGAAAGCATTTCAGACCCGCTAGCATACATCTGGAATGAAGATTGAAACAATCAGCTAAATAGAAGTTAAAAACAAAACAGAAAGCTAGTGGGGACAAAGGATGTTACCGTATACACGGCCTGGGCGAAGGAGCAGGCAAAGGTCTCGTGTGTCTAATTCTGGAAGACCTCATTGTCTCGAGGAAAAGTTCCATGTAAAAGATGCTGCTCCGAGACCTGGCTATCTGGCATCCCAAGGTCATCACGCCTAAGTGTCTATCTCGGTTGAAAGATGGGATCATCATCAATGGACACTTGATCCAGGATCCACGGAGAACGTTCTGGAGGATCGACTCTAGTCTTCTTAAGAGCAGGGGGCAACTCCACACTTGGCTGCTTCTCTTTTCACTTCCCCTTGGCTTTTTGGAGAACGCCAAGAAAGTGTCCCTGTGGCGATTTTCCACTTCCGCTAGCCATTTCTGCAATGAAGAAAGAAATCAATACGGGAATAAACATTGAAATCAAATTGAAATCAATGACTTATACAAAGCACACCTAGAGGAACGGTCTCGGCAGATGACACACTAGGAATAGCGGGAGGAGGAGGAGGAATCGAAAGACCAGCTGGAATGGGCTTTGGAAGAATGATCTTCGCCCACTCCAATTGCTTTTTCGAAAGAGGCTCATCAATAAAAATACCGCCTCGAAGTTTAATGTGGCTAAGAATGTGCTTAGTGAGATTGTTGGGAGTGGGCTTGTCGGGATTCTCGAAATCCTTACAATGAGGATTCCAAACTTTATCAAACAGAAGTTCCCCCTTGTCCAGGCGGCCAACGAAGAAATATTTGGAATGCCAGCCTTTGTTTGACTTCGGACCTCCCTTCAGAAGTCGTTGCCTACTATGAATGTAATACCATCCCGGGCAGTTGGCGACTCTTTTGACGAAACAGATCTCGAAGAACACTCTCATAAAATCTGTTGCATCTGGTTTGTAACCTGAAGTCTGAACCAAATATATAAGACCAGCAAGCTTCCTTCAACCATTTGGAACAAACTGCCCGGGAGCCATGCGATAATGCTCAAAGAAACGGAGAGCAAAAGAGTGAAGATGAAGCCTATACCCAGACTTCACCTGCTCTTCGTAGATCCCCGTTTCAAACTTTGTTCCGTAATTAGTTGGTTCTTGCAAACCAGGAAGACGAGCATACCAACCTTCGGGAAGAGGATATCCTCGGATTAAATCCAACAAATCTTCAGTGGACATCTTACTAAACTTCTCATCAACAGTATACCAAGGCTTGGGATTTGCCTTATCCTCGGCTTGATCCTTCACATCTCCTAAAGCATTTTTTCCAGACAAAGAATGCGAAGGCTGAGAAGTTGAAGGTTTTGGAGGTTGAGAGGATGAAGGTGGTAATGGTTGAGAAGTCGAAGGTTGTGGAAGTTGTGGATTTGAAGTTCCAACTTCACTTCCTGAAGTTGGAACTCGTTCCAAACTTGAAGATGAACTACTTATATAAATATTCTCTTCGGACGAGGAAACAGACGCTGAAGTTTCAAACATGTTTTCCTTATAAACTAGGAAACTACGAAAAACTTCAAGTGCTGAACAGAAAGAGGTGAAGAAAAAAGACTTACTTGGAGAGTAGTATGCTTCCAAATGATTCAAGTGAGAAAAAAACGAAGTGAAAGACTCATATTATAGAGAAACTCCAAGTAACCGTCACTTGGGGAACCCAACGGTTCGTCTCCCCCCTACGTGTCAGAAGCCAAGCAAAGCAAAGTTTGATAAAAAATTCCCGCTCAAAAGCATTAAGGGAGAATGAGACACGTGGAAGGAACTAAGACCTTGGCCGAGCAGAATTCTGCCCGAGCAGAATCTCGTCCGAACACTCTGCCCGAGCAGAATGATAACGGCCGAGCAGAATTTCATCCGAACACTCTGCTCGAGTAGAGTGACAACATCCGAGCAGAATTCTACCCGAACACTCTACCCGAGCAGAGTGACAACATCCGAGCAGAATTCTGCTTGAGCAGAATTCCGCCCGGACACTCTGCCCGAGCAGAGTGACAACATCCAAGCATAATCTGTCCGAACAGAATCACATCCAAACACTCTGCCCGAGCAGAGTGACGTTTAGCCGAACATAATTCTGCCCGAGCAGAATCACGTGCGAACACTCTGCCTGAGCATAGGGACCACGGCTGAGCAGAATTCTGCCCGAGCAGAATCCGATCCGAACATTCTGCCCGAGCAGAGTGATCTTGGCCGAGCAGATTCGTGCCTGAGCAGAATCCCATCCGAACAGATTCATGCTCGAGCAGAATGCCATCCGAGCAGAATTCTGCCCGAGCAGAACTCTGTCCAAACACTCTGTTCGAGCAGAGTAACCACGGCCGAGCAGAATTCTACCCGAGCAGAATCATGTCCAAACACTTTGCCCGAGCAGAGTGATCTTGGCCGAGCAGATTCATGCCCGAGCAGAATCCCATCCGAACAGATTCATGTTCGAGCATAATCCAATCCGAGCAGAATCCCATCCGAACAGAACTCTGCCCGAACAGAACCATGTCCGAATAGAACCTCGTCCGAGCAGAGCACTCTTTGAATATTTGAAATGTCAGACAAATAGATTCAATTCTGTTTTTGACATATTTCAATATTACCAATGGAAAAAGTGTGCTTCCACCCGCTTCATTAACGCTGGTAAAAGTAGGGGCATATGATATAGCTACAAAAATCCCTCCAATCTACGGACGACACGTGGCAGTTATGACACGTAACCCATAATGGCTCATTACTGATATGGCACTTATCATATCAATCACCGGGCAGAATCCTAAAGTAGCTCTGACTCGCTAAGATTGACATGACATCCTCTAGGATCCTAATTAGATTCTGATTAGAGTTGGTCAAAGCTGAGTCCTACTAGGACTCCTCCTTCTACCACTATATAAAGGGGTCAAGCCCCATCAGGTAAAGACAAGCTCACACACATACACATTGTGTCTTTATTGCTTCTCAGAGTTCTACATTGTTAGCCATCTATGACTTAAGCATTAGAGCGTTCCCCCTCTGGAACCCCACCCGGCGGTCACTCCGTGTTCTCTTTTGTAGGCCTGATTTCTGGTGTGGTTCCCGATCCAGTTTTTAGCTGCAACACATATCAAGCTTATTTCCTTAAAATACCTTATTGGAACATATGTTTTCGTTAATTCAGGGTTGAATTAACTTTTATGGAAGAAGAAAGGAAAAAAGCCTATTAAAAATCATTTAAAGTCACCCTTGAACTACTGTTGTATACTCTTTGAACATCTTTACTGGAAAAATCCTACCAAAACTTACATTCATTCATGTTCAAATTAAACTCCCTTATAACTATTACATCTTCACCATCAAACTTGATTAAAGAAAACATAATAGAGTTTTATGTAACCTTTGAATTATTGAGCATGCATACAAACTTCAGTATGAACATATTAATAAATTGAAGTTATCATAAAATTGAAGTTTATTTCCACGTTTTGAATGCAGACATATTGCTGTAAGGAAGCTATCACAAGACTAGAGTTATCTAAAATTTTTAAAATACATATATAATCATGACTTTTAAGAATCGCTAGATCGAACCATTTGGTTCCCAATTACAATTTGGATTCATAGAAAATAAATAATCTTAAGTTTATATAGAGTTATTGGAATACCATTACTTGCATGATAACATGCTATTCATATGGTTATTGTCTTTGTATGTTTCATTGTAACCTGGAGTACCATATATTTGCATGACAATATGTTCTTCATATGATTATTATTTTTGTGTAATACACTCTCATAGGTGATAGGATTAGTTGAAATTGAATTAATAAAGACTAATTTATTTGAGCTTGAATGATTAATAAAACTTTTCCAGCATGAAATGTCTCAAGTTTTAATACGCGAGTTAAATGGCTAAGCAACTTTCTTTTTTTGTTAAGATACTCTCATTTAAAAGGTTTTTAAGAATTTGGCGTGTTTATGATTTTTCAAAGGGTGAGACTAAAATATAACATTTTTTTTGGAATTTAAATATTTTGTCAACAAAGAGGTCAAAAGTTCACAATGCATCTTTTGGTAACAAAAAAAATATGAATTTAATCGAAAGAGTGGGGATCTAGCCCCACCATATAATTAAGATGATGCAAGGGGTTAAATGGCCACACATTATTTCCTTCAAAATGCCTTCTCTAAATTCAAAAAGTTTACAAAAGTTAAGGGTGCTTTTGACTTTTTAAAAGAGCGAGGCTAGATTACAACATTTTTTACTAAATGAAACATTATGTCACTAAAGGGAGTCACTAAAGATGTTAAAAGTTTATTGATGTATTTTATATTGACAAAAGAGCATATATTTAAGCAAAACGGGTATAGATCTAGCCCCACCTTATAAAAACAATTTTAAAGGTGAAATGGCTAAACATTTTTTTAATTAAAGATACCCCTTTTAAAGTTTTAAAGTTAGGGGAAAATAGGGAATGACCCCCTCTACTATACACGTTGTGCGATTTGCCCCCCTCCACTTCAAATTTAAACACTAAACCCCCCCACAGTTTGAGAAATTGGGCACGATTGACGGAAACTGTTAAAATAAACAGCGCGTGGTCAACACATGCGCTGACTAATTTTTTTTTAAATGACAATTTTGCCCCTTCTTCTCCTGGATCTTCAATTTCAGTTTCTTCCTCTTCACCTTTTACCACCGCACCACCGGAACGGCGCCGGCGCCGCCGCAACAGCCCCGACAGACTCCCCGCCGCAACAGCCCTGGCAGACTCCCCGCCGCAACAGCCCCGGCAGATCGGCCATCGATCGACCATTCCTGTCGCAATCACCATTCCTGTCGCATGCCGTGGGCCATCGATCGGCCACCATTCCTGTTGCTTGCCGTGGGCCATCGATCGGCCATCCAAAACCATCAGCCGCCGCCCAACCAAACCCAACCGCCACCAATCGCAATCACAACCACAACTACGGGGAAGGGGAAATGCAGAGAATGGGAAGGGGAAATGTAGAGAATGGGAAGGGGAAAAGAGTGAAGAACAGGAAGAAGAAGGGAAGGGGGGAAAAGAGTGAAGAACAGGAAGAAGAAAAGGGGGAAAAGAGTGAAGAACAGGAATTAGGGTTTCAAAACCCTATTTTTAAAATTAGGGTTTCAAAACCCTAATTTTTAAATCAAGGTTTCAAATCCTCTAATTTTAGGATTTCAAAAGCTTAATTTGCAAATTAGTAGCTAATCCTAACGGCAATCGCGGTTCCTTTTTTTTTTGTAACTCTCTGGTGGTCGGAGAAAAAGACCAGTTGTTGTGCTCAGTAAAGTGGTTGTGCTCAGTGAATCACCAATTGTAGCGGGGTTGACCAGAGGAGGAGGGTCATGGGCAAAAATTGTAATTTAAATTTGAGGGGAGGAAATTGCACACCGTGTATAGTACAGGGGGTTGCACACCGTGTATAGTACAGGGGGTCATTAGCTAATAAAGAAATAAGGGTATTTTGGTCATTTCACGCTATTTTTAACGGATCCGTCTAAGGTGCCCAATTTCTCAAACTGTGGGGGGGTTTAGTGCTTAAGTTTGAAGTGGAGGGGGGCAAATCGCACAACGTGTATAGTAGAGGGGGTCATTCCCTACTTTCTCCTTAAAGTTAAGAGGTTTATAAATCTAAAGGCATGTTTGACTTTTCAGGGTAATGCTTAATTACAACATTTTGGCTAAATTTAAACATTTGTCGCTAACGTGGTTAAAAGTTCATCTATACATCTTTTTGTGATAAAATAGTATGAATTTAACCAATATAGTTGTGGAACTACCCCACCATACAAATATGGTGCTAACTTTCTACACATCTTTATAAAAATAATGTCAAAACCTAACCTTAAAACTTGCATGTACCAAAATCGATAAACAACATACCTTAATTTTCTGTTCCTAAATACATGTATTATCATCTTCTTCTTTCTTTTTTTGGTCTTTTTTTGAAGGTGGACCTGTTATTGCATCTATAACTTTGAATATGGCTGCAAACTTAAATTTATCGACATGAAAACGCGTCAGAATATTTACAAGTTTGACTAGGCATTCTTTTTTTAATTTTATGATGAACTTATGTATTATTTTGTGTGTGGTAAAACAATATTTAGATGATACGAGTTGATCTTATTATTCGATGAATAATCTAGGCTAGAAAATATTCTTGATGAACTTTTGTGGCATTTGTATTCATATTATTATCATGACGTGTATGTATATTGGGTAAAAAAATTAGGTTTGTGAACATTATTAAAATGACTTCCTTCGTTGCCATGATCTTATATCTACTTCACACCATTCCTTTTACGATATGCATCTCAAAAGGAGACACACACTCACTGGCTTTTTAGAGGAGTAGGTATAATGTTATCATGTAAATGATTTGTGCTAAAAATAAAAGTCTTACGGCAATTTTATGCTATGTTACATGCACAAAAAATAAATAGCCTAATATATATATATATATATATATATATATATATATATATATATATATATATATTACTAAGATTATTTAAGGTCGTGTTAGGTAAAAAAAAAAATGTAGCATTGGAAGACACTATCAAGAGAGTTTTAACGTATACTATGAACTATTTAATAGAAAAGGAGAAAAAAGAAGGTAACACTAAGATTAACCGTAACTTTAGACAAATTGTACTTCGGTTTTAAACTTAAGCTAAAAAAAAGTTGAAAACAAGATATACAAAAATTATAATAAGACTATATCATTATCAAAAGGAAATAAGATGGAGGTGCTATTTTGACCCCCCAATTTTGTTACAAGAAATGACCATCATCTACATGAAGAAACAAGCTGGATATTAAAATTTTCAAAATAATGATATTTTGCACTTTAGTGGAGATGCAAGGGACAAAAGTTAAATTCTGAAGGAAGATGATAGAAAATTGACGGTGTAAAATATTTAAAATTGATTACAGTGTCAGTATATATTGAGTAAAATGATGTAGTATAGACAAGATATTTTTAGTGACAACATGACATGACAAAAGAAACAAGCATGATACATAATGACAAATATCGATGGTAATTGACATTAGCAATTCACATTTGAAAGTAAGCTCATGTTTTGGTTAATAGAGTTTTCACGCTTCGAGTCTTTGATTAGTAGTTCAAAATTAACTTACTTATTATGATTTAGTTATAATAGTCGTACTAATTAAGTTTAATTGTAATTTTTACGAAAGTCTAATTTTTTTTTATTGCGAATCACTATTCAACGTGGAAAGCACGTGATCCTTACTGGTAGATACTAAAAATGTCAAGGTGTATAACAGAATTTTGGCGTAACACTATTAAGGAAGTCTGTGCTTAGAATGTGGGAATTTTGGCGTAACACCAAAAGGAAGTGTGTGCTTAGTGTGTGTGAAGTAAGGTGTGTGAAGGAAGGAGGACAGAACTTGGAGCGGAAGGATATCTCTTAGAGGCAAAGTAAAAGGAAAAAGGGGGCAGCCAAAGTGGCTTTTCCCACCTGCCAAAGCAGAGAGCATAGAGCAGGAGCAGTGCTCTTTTAAGGAAACAAAGAAGGGGAGGTGGGCACCAGCCCCGTATGTTGTGGCTTTTGAGACCCACGTAAATAAATAAAATACAACAAGTAGTGCTCTTGAGTTTCATGAGGTGTTTGTTTTAACTTGTCATGGTCATCTTTTCACTCATTGCTGCCTTAAAGAAGAGTAAAAGTGAAATTAATTCACAGAACATTGCACAGAAGGACCTGAAAGCACTCTTGAGTACGGATACTTGACAGAAGATAGATAGAAGGGAAGACTTAAGGAAGAAGAATAGAATTGACACTTTGGAACATGAGAAGGGACTCCCTTTCGTGACTCATTGACTTGACTCATGATCTCCCTCCTCCTCCTCCTCTCTCTCTCTCTCTCTCTGCCATATAAATTAATGTTATGGTTTTCAGTTGTCTTTACTTTACGTGAATGTGTTATTCGAGTTTCAGAAGGTGATCAAGTAGAGAGGGAAAGCTTGAAGTTTCAGAGATGGAGCAAAGTGGTGGTGGTGGTTCGCGTAACAACAAGTCACCTTTGACAGACATAGTTTTCTCTTGGACCCTTGAAGACATCTTCAATGAGGGTCTCTACAAGAATCAGGTTTGCATGGCTAATTCGTATTCACTCATATATTAAGCTGGGCTAAATCATTCCAATCAAAATCAACTTTCTGAAGAATTGGTATTATCACATCAAATAATAATAATGAGGGATTTGCAATCATTGTGGATATTCCATTTTCGTTACGATTCTAAGGCTGATTTTGCACTTAGTATTTGCTCTTCTCAAGCACTTTGCTTGAAAAATAAATTGTTCATTGTTTTTGCTAAATCTAAATCTCGGTCGATGGCACTTCGGATTTTCCTTTGTTTTCATGTATTCTGCCATGGACTGTTACTTTTTGTGTCTGCAAGCCATCCCCAATCAGGCCGGGAGATGAGAGATACATATGCTCATTTGTTAAAATGCAGCACTTTTTTAGTATCACTAAATAAAAGTCATTAAAAACATAGCTTCACTGCGCGACACATCTTTGCTTGATGCTTTTTATGTTAAGCAGGATTTATAAAAACTGCTGTACATAAAAAATGTCTTTCTATGTGTTGTAGGATTTATAAAAAACTATCGTACATAAAAAGTGTTGCAAAAAATCTCCAATAGTATCTTGGATGGGTTCCTTATTTCTTATTTAATTAGTTTATGTATTAGTAAATCTTATATAATATGAAAACTAATTTTAAAGCACTACCTAATCAATCTAGATACCAATTAAGACTCGATTTTGACTAGTATATCCTGAAAAGCATTCTCTAAATATTAAAATCAAAATTCATCGATCCAAAAATCATAAATGACATGTGAGATTTAGAACATAAACATGATAATCATGTAACAATTTACTATATATATATATATATATATATATATATATATATATATATATATATATCAATCCCTTTGGTAGACAAAAAAGGTATGTAATATATATTAATGGGGTCTCACAAGAAAAAAATTGGTTCTATAATAATAATAAAGCATATTAATAAATCTAATGCTTCAAAAGAGTAAAAATCCATATACTTAACATAAAATGACATGTGAGATTTAGAACATAAACATAACAATCTTGCAACAGTTTACTGTAGTGTGTGTGTGTGTGTGTGTGTGTGTATATATATATATATATATATATATATATATATATATATATATATCTAACATAATCAATGCAAATAGTTATCTATTTTCTTACAATCCATTTGGTAAATCAAAAAAAAAAAAAAAAATGCAATATATATTAATGGGGTCTCGCGACAAAAAAATTGGTTCTATAATAATAATTATACAAAAGCATATTAATTAATCTAATGCTTGGAAAGAATAAAAATCCATATACTTAACATATTAGTGTCTCTAAAGATCTCCAAATATAATTTTGAATGGGGTCCTTACTTGTAAATTGACTTCATTTTCCATAAGCAATGAGGACTATATTAGTAAGTCCTATATAATTTGAAAACTGATTTTAAACAATCAAAAACTTTCCTGAACGGATATACTACATTATTAGGACTAATTTTGACTTGTGTATCCTCCAAAGCACTCTCTCCTATGAAGATAAAAATACATAATTAAGAAAAAAGAAAATAGCATATGAGATTTAGATGAAAAAAATGATGTTAAAATAAATTTTATTAGTTTTATAAGTTATAAATTCGTTGTAAAAAGATATTTGCATAATGTATAGATCTAATAAACGCAATGTAGGCCAGCCTTTTTTTGGTTTAGGCAGGACCTCACGACCAGCAATTTGACATTATTCTTGTATAAGATTTTAGAAAAGAAATCACGCATGAAATTTAGAAAAATAAAATAAAATAAAATGTTACAAGTAATGTAGTCATGTAATTCTATGAAACTAATATAAATGAAAAGAGTCCAACCATTATTCTTTTATACCACTCTAACGACCGACAAAAAAACTGTAATTTATTTAGTTGATAACTTTTATATAAATAATGAGGATAGTTAATAAATCTTGGAATTAATTATAAGTGCCGTACCTTAATTTTAACTACAAATCGATTATAACTATGAGCAATGATTGTTATGTGAATCAATGAGCAATGGATTGTTTTGTGAACTAATAAACCTAATACTTAAAAAGAATTTAGAGCTATATATATACTCAACATATTTGTATCCCTAAAAGTATCCAGATCATTTTTTCTTTATGGGTTCCTTACTTTTAAAATTTTGGCTTACTTTTACATAAATAATGAGAGCTATATTAATAAGTCTTATGTAATTTGAAAGCTAATTTCAAACAATCTAAAACTCTACTGAACAAATATTCTACCTTGCTAGAACTGAATTTTTTACTTATCTGTCCCAAAATAACTCTACGATATGACGATAAAATTACATATTTATGAATTAAATTTCTTGGTTTTATTAGTTTTATAAGTTATGATGGTCTTTCTAAAAAAATTGTTGCATAATTTCTAGATATAATAAACAAGTTATAGGCTAGCCTTTTTTTAGGAATAACCTCAAGACCTTCAATTTGCTATGTCTCTTATATAAGATCTAGAAAATACATCATATATGAAATTGCAAATAAAGGAATGATACAAGCAATGTATCTATGTATTTATAAAAAATAAATGATAAATGAATGTAGTCCAAAAATTGATTTCTTATAGGGCCTTAAGGACCAAGAGAAAAACTCTAATATATATTTTCTATATTTTCACATAAATAATAAGAATAATTAAAAATCTTAGACTAATTAAGAGTATAAGATCTTCGTTTTGACAATAAATCGATTATAACTATGAGCAATGAATATTGTGTGAATTAATAATGACCAACACCCCACCCTCCCCCCTTCCCGCCCGGCCCCGACGATAAGTTAGTCTAATGTACAAGGATATTTGATAAACTGTACAAGCTCATGTATAAAATATATAATAAGCAAGCAAAAAACAAAATGAAATTCATTGATAGATTCTTTGTGCGGCACATTCTCATATTATGTTTTCAACGTAAAATATATGATCCATAAAAACTAAAATACTAAACATAAAAATGTCACAAGTAGTATCGAATATTATCTTAGATGGGGTTCTTATCTCTAAATTTGTAAACCTCTATAATTAGAAAACTTATTCTCAACATTCCAAAACTCTACCTACAACGTATACTAACCTTTTTAGACTTAAATTTGACTATTATATCCCTGAAAGCATTCTCTAACCCCATAGATCCAAACAACACAAACTACATATCAGACTAAGAACGATAAAGATGATGTAATAACTAATCCACGTTTGTTTAATTTGAATATATGTCAACCGTAATCATTGTAAAGAATTATCAATATAATAATTAGCTTTTAGTCCTTCTGTTAAAATTTAAAAATTGACCATATTTATGGGTTGGAAAACATGACCAATAAATGATCATATAACTATAATTGACTACTATTACGATAATGACAAAGCTTATTCATAAATTTGATTGTTGAAAAGGATTTAAAGCTATACGCTAAGCATGTTAGTGTATTTAAAGGTATATGCAAATATTATTTTGAATGTTATCCCTATTTTTAAGTTTACTTAATTTTATAGGAACTAAATGAGAGCTATATTAGGAAGCCCTATAAAATCTAAAAACTAATTCTAAAATCTAGCTAAGCAATATATTAATCTATTAGTACTTGATTATGACTATTGTGACCTCAAAACTAATTCTCTCATATGAAGATAAAATTCCATATATCTAAAGACTAAAAGTAACATATGAGAAAATAATTATCACACACACACATATATAATATAGGGAGCTGATCCGTTGAGAGCGCTAGCAAAATAGGAGAAGTTGTTAGCACGATCTGGCCGTCCACACGGGATCTGTGGACGGTCCAGATCTTTTTTTTACGTTTTTCCGTCCGCTAAATTATATAGCAGACGATTTTTTGACAATAATATCCTCCAGCTTAAAAAGAGCCCATCCGTTAGCTACATTACGTAGCGAACTATTCTTCTCACCTTTTTTCTCTTTCTCTCTTCTTTCCCTTATTAATGTTCTGACATTGTTTCCCTTCTCTTTCCTTTCTCTTGTCATTTTTCTGTCTCCTTTCTTTCTGACTTGTTTCTCTCTTTTTTCTCTCACCACTTTTTTTTAACCTGTTTCTCTTTCTCTCTCTTTTCTCTCACTATTCCGTCACCTCCGTTCTCATCAAATATGCAGCACCGGCGCAACCCTCAGTATCACGAAAGGGACGAAGAACTCGAGAGTTTTTTCTTTGTGAGAAATACACAGACAGAGGCCTCTTACTCTATTCTCCAGAGTTACCATGCCATCAATATCGTGAAACCCACCCATGAAATCCTGCAAAGAAAGGCTACTGTTAAGAGGAAAGGCAGAGATAGAAACAGATCTTCTGTATGCCAGTTGTAATAATTGCCTTGGATGGCCAACCAGTTTCCTTTATCATTAAAGAAACCCTCAGGTTGAACATCACTTCTAGAGAACTCCGCACGAATAAAGATGATTCCCTTTGGTTTAGATCGCCCCTGTCATCGTAATCCCGTTCTAAAAAAAGCACTATCTTTATCTCCCCTCTCTATGTTACGGTATGTAAAGTTGACAGATCCGTCATCCTTACCATTCAACCTTCCCCTTGATCTGTACAATTTTGTTCCGACTCTTCCTGATTGTGTGAGTTTGAAGACTTGACAAAGCGATGAGTGACAACCACTTGCCACCACCCTTCCGCTGCCGGACACAGCAAAGAGAGAAAGAAAAAAAGGATGAGAGAGGAGGATGAGAGAGAAAACAAAAAAGTGGTGAGAGAAAAGAAAGAGGAAGGAGAGAGAAAGAGTCAAAATCGATGAGAGAGAGATGTCAGAAAAATTAATAAGGGAATGAGAAAAAAGTGGTCCCTACTCATCCGCTACATTATGTAGCGGATGGAGTTGGAGGGTATTATTGTCAAGAAATCGTCCGCTACATTATGTAGCGGACGAACTAAAAAAAAACGTAAAAAAAAGATCTAGACCGTCCACAGATCGCGTGTGGACGGCCAGATCGTGCTAGCACTTCTCCTATTTTGCTAGCGCTCTCAACGGATTAGCTCCCATATATATATATATATATATATATATATATATATATATATATAGAGAGAGAGAGAGAGAGAGAGAGAGAGAGAGAGAGAGAGACGTACACACACAACATTATCATTGAATAAAATTATCTATATAATGTACAAAATCGGCTTACATGACAACTTTTTGCTTCGATAAGACCTCACAACCAACAAAGTAGCCGTATCCCATGTATAAGATTTCGAAAAGAAACCACATGCGATATTAGTAGAAAATGGTACAATTAAATCAAATAATTCTTATTTACTATATTTGAGAAAATTTAAAGCCTTCAAATTCAAAAATGTATCTATGTAGTTCTACAAAACTAACAATGAATCAGTTTGTTTGTTTGTTATAGGGCCACATCGACCAATAAAAGGAATTTTTTAGTTATACTGAATTAAATTTTCATGAAAAATAAGACTAACTAGTAAATCTTAGACTGATTATAAGGATTAAAACTTTGTTCTGATCACAATGGAATTGATTATGACTTTGAGTGGTGGTTATTGTCCGAATGCAATAGCAATTGCTTGATTAACGCCCTCCTTATAATATGTTAGTCTAATGTAAGGGTATGTGTTATCCTTTGCAAGCTCATTGTACAACCTAACATATTTTAGTATATAAAGGTTATGCTGTGAGGAGATAAATAAGTATTCATGACAAAATATCGTTAAATGCATTCAGTAGATATAAGAACTAAAGCTTTGCGACAAATAGTAGTCATAGATGACATGAAAAACAAATTCAACACTCCAAAACAAGGATGCGTCATCTTTATCAATTGAAGATCATTATAATTTGCATCCTATAAGAATTAAAGAAATATATTTATGTAAAAATATTGGATAATATGTAGTCGTTTTGTTAAATTTGTTTTGGCATAATGCAATCACTTATTTGAAAGTAATAAGATGTATATTTTTTAACTTTGAAATGCATCCTTATTCCTTTTAAATTTCTACTTAATCACTATTATAACCTGAGGAATTTATGTACCACCTTAAAAACTCTCTGAAGTTAAAGAATGAAATTGATATTTAAAATTTGCAATTCAAAAGGGATATGTGATAGCGCTACCCTTTGGTTACCAGGATGACTGTTCTCAGTATAGAAAATATAGAAAAATTACAGGTAAAAACACATGGCCTAATGCGTATCGTGTTTGTATCTTGATACGTCAGTGATTCCTTGAAACAATTATTCATAACAAGGATAAAAGGGACTAATGAAATTTTGTTATTTCAAATATGAAGAACTCTTAACTCAACTTTTACATGCAGAGATTCTAAAGGGAAATCCGAAGATTTGAATGGTAACAAGAAAAGTGTGATTACTAAAGTGTGAGAGCTAAGAGACTAGGTTTTGAAAGGCTACAATTTTGATTGCTAAAGAAATCCAGATAGTAGAGTCTTGATGGGTTACTTGAAGCTGTTACAAAGGACTTATCCTAACCAATATCTCTAACGAAGCTTCAGTTCTGCACAAGAACTGCAATGCTGCAAGTTGTGTGTTTGATGGTGCTTGGTGGCCTCTTTGTGAATTACAAGAGAAGATAAGGAGGAAAATGAGGGTATATACTATACGGAGTAATTAAGAAGGGAACAAGTTGTAATTTTTGAATCAAGAAATGTTCTGATAAATTGACCAACATTCATGGGAAGGAGTGACTTAAAATGTACACAATCATATTTCGACTTCCATAACATATTTTGATTCTCTACATTATACAACTTTTTGCTCCATTGTTACTAGGTGGAGAAGATACCATTGGAATTCAATTCATTAGAGCAATATGTTATGGCATTCATTTACCCTCTATTGGAAGACATACGAGCAGAGTTGTCCACAAAGATAGAGGCTATATTAAGTGCACCTTTTGCTCGAGTCATCTCTCTTCAAAAGTCCAAAGCAAAGAGACTATATGATGTCGAGGTTGATATATGGAAAAACAATGACAGGCGTCATGGCAAAGAGCCTTACAGACCAATTCCTGGGGACATATTTCTCATTACAGATGCTAAACCTGAAAGAATGTATGATTTGCAGCGGTTGGAGGGAGTTATGAGTTTTGGATATAATACTAAAGTCTCAGGGGATGATGAAAGGAGTACCTGGACAGGCACTCTTCTGAAAGTCACAGCCTCAGAAGAGCTTGATATCGAAGATCGGCCTCAGAAACCGCTATCCATGGTTTTCCTGATTAACATCACTACGAACAACAGAATATGGAATGCAATGCACTCCTGTGGCAATAGCAAGATTATCAAGGAAGTGATTGGCGCCAACTATTTGGTAAGACGTGCATAAAACCTCATTGCCTTACTTCTCCCTCCTACATCTCAAGTAACTTAGATATTGTTGGCTTTAAATGGCATACACCTTAAGTAACTTCTCACCTCTATGTGAAGGTTTTACCCCTTCATTGTCATACTGAATGTTAGTAACATATTTAATGTGCCATAAGGTTATTGGTTGTCCATATAATTTACGGTTTATCAATAATTTTATCAAATTCTGGTCGTGACATACAGGTTCAAGCAAACTGTGATATGTGTCCTCGAGAAAGAAATGAAGTCCTGGGTGAAGACTTAAACTTGAAAGCCAACCTCAACGAGTCCCAACTTGAGGCAGTTGTTTCTTCTCTTTGCAATATCAAGTGCAACCATAGGTCCTATATGGAACTTATCTGGGGCCCACCTGGGACAGGGAAGACCAGAACTGTTAGCATGCTATTGTTGAGCGTCTTAAGATTAAAATTTAGGACGCTTACCTGTGCCCCCACAAATGTGGCCATTACAGAAGTGGCATCTCGTGTTCTGAAATTGGTGAAAGAGTCATTTCAAACGCAGTTTCCAAATCATGCTCAATTCTGTTGCTTGGGGGACATTCTGCTGTTTGGAAATATGGACCGGGTTGCTTTTAATGTTGAAGAGATACATTTAGACCATCGTGTCGAGAAGCTTGTTGAATGCTTTGGGCCAGTTACGGGATGGAAGCATTGTATAATGTCCATGGAAAAGTTTCTTGTTGGTGTTGGTTCACAGTACCAAATGTTCTGCAGAAACCAATTGACGCATGAGGAACAGCATATCCCAGAATTTGAAACAAGCAAGGTGCAAAGTAAATCATTTCTTGAGTTCGCACGAGACCGTTACAAATCTACTGCGTCAGCACTCAGAAGATGTGTCTCCATTCTGTGTACCCATGTACCTAAAAGCATTATTCTGGAGCACAATTTTCAGCACATGGTATCGCTTGTAGCCATACTTGATTCATTTGAGACTTTGTTGTTTCGAGATGGTGTGGCATCTGAAGAGCTGAAGGAGGTTTTCAGAAATCAATGGGTAGTCGAGATGCCTGTTCATGATTTTCAAGAAAAATCGACATTGACATCCATTAGAAGCGAATGTCTTCGTGTTTTGACTACTCTTTTTCATTCACTTGATGGACTTAAACTTCCAAGTGTGACGAATAAAGATTCAATAGTCGAGTTTTGTTTTCAAGCAGCTTCATCTATTTTTTGTACAGCTTCAAGTTCATATAAGCTCCGTTCAGTTGCAATGGATCCAATACGTTTGCTGGTGATTGATGAAGCTGCCCAGCTTAAAGAGTGTGAATCAATAGTACCCCTACAACTACCTTGTATTAAGCATGCTATTCTCATTGGTGATGAGTGCCAGTTACCAGCAATGATCAGCAGCACTGTACGTAATTTCATGATTGCATTGCAATAGAATATTTTATACTGAAACTTGGTTTTTCTCTTTCTGGTGTTAATTAAAACATACGAATATACGATTCACCACTGTTGCTCGTTTGTCAACATTCTCTGATGGACACCCTCATGCTTTATCAGTTTCATTCACTTTATTATGCTTGTTCATAGTGTTAGTTTTTCACAATAGATATCAGCTAGATATCAGCTATAACTTTGAAACGTAACCAAAAATTCAATTTGGTAACCAAAGCTAAATATGCACTGCGAAGCACTACTTCTGCAGTTGACAAGAACTCACATTTAGACATTTAGAATGCTGTGATTTGAGTTGGTTTGTCATTAATATGTCTCTTTCAGGTGTCTGAAGAAGCATGTAACATGTCTCTTTCAGGTGTCTGAAAAAGCTGGCTTTGGAAGGAGTTTGTTTGAACGGTTAAGTCTTTTGGGACATTCTAAGCACCTTCTCAGTACGCAATACCGAATGCATCCTTCAATCAGTTGCTTTCCAAATGCAAAATTCTACCAGAACCGGCTCACTGATGCACCAATGGTCGAGCACAAAAGCTACGAAAAGCGCTATCTTTCTGGTCCTATGTACGGCCCATTTTCTTTCATTAATATATCTGGTGGAAAAGAAGTTCTTGACGATGGAAATAGCCTTAAGAATTTTGTTGAGATAGCTGTTGTTGTGAAATTATTGCAGTTGCTCTACAAAGGTATGCTGATTGATTGCTTTTAAATAGTACGATATATGCTTATTCTATTTCATTCGTTTGCAATCTCTTCAGTATTGACCACTGCTTTTTCCAATTTTTACTTCGTTTTTGTGTTTCATCCAAAAAGTTGATAACACGAGTGGTATCGTCCGATTTCCCTTTATATGTAAGTCTCACTAACGTTTTTGTTTACATGTAAAGCATGTGATGCTTCAAAAGAGAAGATTAGCATTGGCGTGATATCCCCCTACTCAGCTCAAGTTTCAGCTATTCAACATAAACTTGGACAGAAGTATGAGAACCATGGTAGCTTCAAGGTGAAGGTAGGGACCATTGATGGATTTCAGGGTATGGAAGAGGACGTCATCATAATATCTACTGTAAGATCCAATCGGAGTGGGTCAGTTGGTTTCATCTCCAGTCCTCGTAGGACTAATGTTGCTTTGACCAGGGCTAGGTATGGCTTGTTTTCATTTTCTTTCTTTGGACAAGGGCCTCATATGGCTTCAATAGGCTTCTGATAGACATTTTTCGCTTTGGCGGTTCTTCTTTACTATATTTCGAGGAATTGTAATTTCTTTTGATGTGCATTCAGGCACTGTTTGTGGATCTTAGGGTGTGAAAGAACACTAACTGAAAAGGGATCTGTTTGGAAAGACGTTATTATTGATGCCCAGGCTCGTCAGTGTCTCTATAATGCTGAAGAAGATAAGAATATGGAGAAAGTCATACTGGAGGTGAAGAAAGAGCTTGACCAACTTGATGACTTGCTTAACAGGGATAGCATCATTTTCAGAAATGCTAAGTGGAAGGTGAGTAGCATCTGGCTTGCAATTTTTACTTAAGCTCTTAAGTAAATAATTTGTAGATATGTTTAGTATATATGCTCTTACTGATTTGCTCACTACACTTTGCTGGGTTATGTTCACAATCGTTCACTCAGGTTCTCTTCAGTGACAACTTTAGGAAATCATTTTCAAAGCTAAAGTCCGTAGAGACGAAGAATCTATCCCTGCTTCTGTTATCAAAGCTTTCTAGTGGTTGGAGGCCAAAGAGTAATGCAGGCATCAGCTGTGAAAGCTCTTCAAATATCTTGAGAAAATTCAAGGTCGGAGAACTCTACATCATTTGTTCCGTTGACATAGTCAAGGAATCGTGGTTTATCCAAGCCTTGAAGGTTTGGGATATACTGCCTTTGCAGGATATATCAAAGTTAGTTAAACGTCTGGACAACATATTTAGCATGTACACTGAAGATTACTTAACTCGTTGCGGAGTCAAGCTTCTTGAGGGGTGAGTTTATAATGCATTTGAGTAGAACAAAAAATCAATTGTCTTAGCCTCTAGATGCTAGGTTGGTTTTCCAGGTTCTACAGTAGATCCAAGATGTCTTCTTTACGAGTTGAACATCAGCTTATGGTCAGTTTGTAATGATCATCTCATAGATTAATCTAATCAATGGAATACAGGAATTTGGAAGTTCCTATGCACTGGGCACCTAATTCTCATATTGTTCAATATAGAAGTCTTAGCAACAGCGGAACTGTGGAACCTATTGATGCCGGTGCTGCAGATGGCAAAAGCTACGTTGAGAACTCAAAGGTGCGTGATAGTTTGTTACTTATGAAGTTCTATTCATTGTCATCTGGTGCAGTCAGCAACTTGCTCTCCAGCTGCAATGGTGGGGATGGTCTTCCGTTTGAGTTAACTGAGCAAGAACAGGAGATTGTTCTTTTCGATAGAAGCACCTTTGTACTTGGAAGGTCAGGTACTGGGAAAACTACTGTTTTGACCATGAAGTTATTTCGAAATGAGCAACTTTATCATATATCATCGGAAGGATTCCATGAAGTTACGAGCAACCCCTCCAACGATGTTGGATGGATATATGAGGTCAGTAAGAGTGATGGGGTGGCCAAAGGGGACATTTTGCGCCAGCTTTTTGTCACTGTTAGTCCAAAACTGTGCTATGCAGTGAAACGACATGTGTCTCAATGGAAAAGGTTAGTAAGTCACGAGTGATTGTAATTCCTTTTGTATGGCAATACCATGTCCCCTTTCTATATTGCTTTAGTTCTTTTGTTTTTCATCTTTTGAGGCCCCGAAAACATTGCTTTTGAGCTTTTAGATTGCTCAAAATTTGCTCATCAGCTTTACTGTTTTTACTTGGCCTACTCTAAGGGTGAACCGAAGGAGGTGGGGTTAGTTGCACGGAGCGTGGGTGAGAGCTGGAGTGGGTTTTGAGGTGGAAGTGGGACGGATGCTGAGATTCTGGGACAAGGTTCCTGGGTGAGTGCAACTAAGATTCGGAATGTAATACAGCACACATGGGTTTACCACTGAGAAAACCTCTGAGGGTGTATGGTCAGATATGCTTGCGCCTATGGCACTATCTTTATTTGAAACCTGAAAAACAAAGTACGAATTCCCTTATAAGGTCTAGCAAAACGTTATAGAGGGTGAAGGATTCTTTCTTCATAACCCCAACTATTATGGTAGTAGTTGAGGCCTATTGCAGAACAGGTGACCCCTAGTATTCTGCTAAAACATGTATGCATATGAGTGCAAATGCTCAAATGTGAGCAGCAGTCAACAGGGCAATATTTGTAGCACTGAACACCAAGCATGTGTGCAGAGAAGCACTATCCATTTTGAGTATTGATAGTATTACAAGTTTTTGTAGAAATTCTTGGGAAAAAAATAATATGAATGGCATCAAATTTTCTTTATACATGTGGAATTCACGTATCTTTATCGTCTGTAACTCTCTCTCTCTCGTTCTCTCTCAATCTCTGCTTTGCTAAATGTCCAGATCTGTATGTGGTGGGCCTTCTTCAACTAACAGTGATTCAATGCGCATGAATGAAATAGATGACGCAGCACAATTTACGGACATTCCTGATACTTTTGTTGATCTTTCTCCCAAGGCGTACCCACTTATCATTACATTTCGAAAGTTCTTGCTAATGCTCGATGGAACTGTTGGTACCTCTTACTTTGAAAGATTTCGTGATGTGAGACAGACATGCCAGGGCATTCCCAGTACGTCAAAATCAGTTATATTGGAAGCCTTTATCAGGAATAATGAGGTTAACTACGACAGATTCTGTTCATCTTACTGGCCTCATTTCAATACCAGGCTGACAAAGATACTTGATCCTTCCATGGTTTTCACTGAAATAATGTCTGTTATAAAAGGTGGCTTACGAACAGGGGATTCGCATGATGGGAGACTATGTCAGCAGGACTATGTTTCAATTTCTGAGGATCGGGGTTCCACTTTGAGCATGCAGAAAAGGGAAGTAGTTTACGAGATTTTTCTAGAGTACGAGAAGAAAAAAGTGGAATATGGGGATTTTGATATTGCTGACTTAGTGATTGATCTTCATAAACGATTCAAAGATGAAGTATTTGAAGGTGATGTGATGGATTTTGTATATATTGATGAAGTTCAAGATCTTTCTATGCGACAAATTTCCCTGTTCAAGTATATCTGCAGAAATGTTGATGAGGGCTTTGTTTTTTCTGGTGATACGGCACAAACTATTGCGAGAGGTATTGACTTCAGGTTTGAAGACATAAGATGCCTATTCTACAACGAGTTTGTATTTGGATCAAGAGGGTGTGCAACTGATAGAAGAAGTGCTAAAGGAAGAGTCTCAAAAATCCTTCATTTGAGTCGGAACTTTCGTACCCATGCTGGAGTTCTAAAATTAGGAGAGAGTGTACTTAGCCTTATATATCATTTCTTTCCTTCTTCAGTTGACATTCTGAGCCCTGAGAGTAGCCTTTTATTTGGAGAAGCCCCCATATTGCTCAACATCGGTAATCACATAAGTTTAATGACTATACTAGAAAGCAGCGGAAAAGCTGGAGATGTTGTCGGATTTGGAGCTGAACAAGTTATTTTAGTCCGTGACGAGTGCATGAAGAAAGAGATTTCTGAATATGTAGGGAAAAGAGCTCTTGTGCTGACAATCATGGAGTGCAAGGGCTTAGAGTTTCAGGTAAACTGTAGGCTATTAGTTTTTCTGGGTTGTGTAGTAGTCGGATTAATTGGGTGAGTCACACATGTCTTTAACTTCTTATGGCTGTTTAGCATTAATCGCTGCATGCGTTGGGTAGACTAGACGAAGATTACTCGGGGAGATCAAAAATCATATACAGAACGTTTGGACCATTGATGTTTGCAAAACTGTTTACCTACGTCCAGAATATAAGTGAAGTGCACAAAGCTGAAATTTCAATCCAAAGAGATGCCCCTATATAAGGGCGTTGGTTTGCTCACTTGGATAGCTAGGTTTCAGGAAACAGATTCTTGTTCTTACAAAACACCGATCAACACTGATACAATCCTTTATATACAACATTCCAATGGAGCCCAACATGTTGAGCCAGCCTGAAAGTATAATGATGCCTAGTTTGAACCTTATAGAACAATTATTAAGTATTACTGGGAAAGTACTTGATCTGGATATGTAGGTAATACAAATGAGATTTTAAGTTCTGCGAACCAGTTAGAGAGTGGAGAGCTTATTGAGCCTGTATTGGAGAAGCTTTGACGTTGAAGGGTGTCCAACGTGTTCAAATCTCTCGTCTTTGCAGACTGTCTGGGTGGGGGGTGTTGTTATCACCACCGTCAAAGCTGGAAAATGGCACAAAACTAGATCGTGCAAGTAATGGGATGCAGGAAGAGCAGAGAAAGAAGAAAGAGATAAAAAAAGAGAGAGAGATCAAGGGGTTGAAGAAATAGTCAGGGACAAACAAAAATGTCGATGGTATGAAGAAAGTGAAGAGAGTGAATAGTACAACAAACAGCCTGTTCCTTTGGTACTGCAGAGAGGACAATTTTGAAGTCTTCAAACAATGATACTTACGTTTGTAACATGACAATTCTTGGAAATGCGGTAGCTCATGGTGCCCCCAAATCTAGGCGTGCTTTGGCGTCTGATATCACGTCATCCTTGTCATAGTTGTGACCGCAGTTTAATTTTTTTTTTCACAGGATGTGCTGCTGTACAACTTCTTTACCTCATCACCTTTTCAAGATGAATGGAGAGTTATATATGGATATATGGAGGAAAAAGATATGCTGAAATCTTCTCCTAAGCACTTCACAAGTTTCAGTTGGGAAAAACACAGCGTCTTGTGCTCTGAGATGAAGAATTTGTATGTGGCCATAACTCGTACAAAGCAAAGGCTGTGGATTTGGGAGAATGCGGGGTTCTCTCAACCAATATTTGACTACTGGAAGAATTCATACCTTGTAGAAGAAAGACAAGTGGATGATGCTTTCATACAGGAAATGCAAGTTGCCAGTAACCAAGAAGAGTGGAAGTCTCGTGGCATTAAGGTCTTATTTACTTTTAAATGAACAACTTTAATTCATTCTGTATCTGGTGCTACTGCTACTAATATCTTTACTACATTTAGATCACAATGAGATTACTGATAAAAGATCAGTTGATATGACATTTGCCTTTATTGTCATTATTATGCTTTGTTCTCTGCATATGTTGTAAAAGTATGCTCCTCTCCACCTTTTACTTTGAAGGTTTGCTTAGATGCAATATTAAGTATGGCAGAAGTACATATCCGGCCTGTCCAGTGTATTCTTAACATAGCAGAACCACATCTCATTGCATACTAATGGGCTTGTGTTTGCATGAAAACAAAGAGTGATGCAAGAATATAATGTGTGTAAAACTCTTCAAAGGATTTTACTGCTCAAACTTTCCCTCGTAAGACAGATGATGCATGTCTGAATCATAATGGTTCTGTTTAAATGTTAAAGTACAATTCAAGATCGTAGCTGGTTTCCTATTGGCATGTGTCTTCGCATGTTTTTATCTATCACCAGCCACATATGCGCCTTTTCTTGTAATTTCCGTGTGGCCTTTTCAAAATCGTTGTTGACATCCTCCTGTAATGGTGATACTCCTGCTGGGTGCCATACTCCTGCCCCCGCTTTGTGCAACTAAGGTCAAAACCTGTCATACATATCTATGCCCCATGTCTTCCTTCATGCCTAATTTTAGGTTCCACTTTTTACAGAACTTGAGTAGTTTATTTACCACATTTCTTTAATTGCAGCTTTATTATGAGAACAACTACGAAGTGGCAATGGTGTGCTTTGAACGGGCAGGGGATGCATATTGGGAGAAAATGGCCAAGGCTTCTGGACTGCGAGCAGCTGCTGCCCGTACGCGTGCTCCAAATTCTGATATGTGGTGTAGTTACCTTAAAGAGGCTGCCGAAATATTTTATTCTATTGACGTCTTTGAAGCTTCTGCCCAGTGTTATTTTGAGATCAATGAGTATAGAAGGGCTGGTATGCTGTTATGTTCTTTCTGGACTAAGTTGATTTATAGAATAATCCTTCTTTTCTATAGAATGCAGGGGGTTAAATCTACAATCTCTGACAGATTGTCTTGGACTTATATTTTTTTGGCTCTAATAACTCTTGTAGTTCACCTCAAGGTTGCAGGCTTTTCTTTTACGGGACCTTGGAAATATTCTGTGGAACCATGATTTTTAAGTATCTTATAATAGTACAGAGGACTTTCATTCTGTGTAGTTTTAGTTAGACCTCAGTATTTGCGATGAGAAGTTTCTACATGTATTTTATACAACGCAAATGTTGCAGTTCACATCTCATACACAACTGACCTTTACATTGAACTCCCAGCGTAATGGTGGGATTGTGACCCTTCATAGGATTACCTTTTTCTTACTAGCTTTCACCCCCAATACTTATCCTTTATTCTGATGTGTGCAACCTTTCCTCAGTCAGACTAAATCTACTTGGCCTATGTCCCTTGCCTCAGAGAAACTAAACTGTTAGGTAGGGTGTACAAGTTCAAACCCATCCTATTCTTGACCACCGCCAGAGACCTCTTTCATCTGCTCCCAAAGCATAGGGGCCTTCCTCACGATACCTGATTGGCTTTTGTGTCGTTCCTTCTCCTGTTTGGTTATCATCATCTTGATCTGAAACTATCCCAAACCACCCTCCTCCATAAACAGACACGGGAATTTTTCATTTTATCCATACCTAGTGCACTAGCAACTGGAGACAATACAGACATATGAAGATGACGTAGCCGTAAAACATATTTAGGATTTGGTGATAAGGAGTTTAGATCGGTTGTAACTTTAGCCAGATACATTGGAGCTACACAGATTTGCTCATTATACATTCTTGAACCGTTCCAAATTTATTAGCACTAAACTCTTGATTCAAAACTGTCAATGCGTTGTGTAAATATTTCTTGCTTGCTTATGCTTAAGAGCTTTGTATCTGAAGTTACTGAAGTTTGCACATCGATGTTGTGACAGGTACTATATATCAGCAAAAGTTTGGGGAATCAAAGCTTGAAAAAGCAGGAGAATGTTTTTCTTTGGCAAAATGTCACAAACTTGCAGCTGAGGCATATGCTAGGGCGAGATCGTACTCAAAGTGTCTCTCAGCTTGCATTGACGGGAAACTATTTGATACGGGGTTGCAGTACATACGGTCCTGGAAAGAACAGAAGACCTTTCATGCTGATAAGTCGATGGAAGCGGACAGAAGTATAGAGGACTTTCTCCAAAGAGGTGCTCTTCACTATTATGAGCTCAAGGATAAAAGAACCATGATGAGATTTATCAAGTCTTTTCATTCCGAGGATAGGATGCGCATCTTTTTAAGAAATTTAGACTGCCTTGATGAGCTTCTTTTGCTGGAAATAGAATCGAAGAACTTCCTCGCAGCTGCTGACATAGCAAAACTCAAAGAAGATCATGTCCTCGAAGCCGATTTTGTCGAGAAGGCTGGACTTTTCAGAGAAGCCTCACTGCTGATTTTGTGGCATGTTTTCACAAACATTCTGCATCCACAAACAGGAAAAGGCAAGCCTTCGAAACAGGTGTTTCAGAAGAAAGAGCTTTTTACCAAAGTCAAATTAATTGCGCAAAATCACTCTGATCTCTTCTATGAGTTTGTGTCAACCGAGGCCGAGATTTTATCAAGAGGCGAAACCGCTGGAGAAATTTTGGAAATGGAACTAGAGTTCATTGTACACTGGAAAAGCAGGGCACCTAGTGATCTGTGTCGGATTATCAAAACAAGTCACGAGTTAAACAAGATGGAGCAGTACTTGCTAGAAAAATGTGCACGTCATTATTATGACCTCAAAGATAAGAGGACCATGATGAAGTACGTTAAAGAGTTTGAGTCACTTACTTTGATCCGTGAGTTTTTAAGGGTTTAAACTATCTTGAAGAGCTCATGGTCCACGAAGAAGAATTAGGAAACTTCTTAGAAGCAGCTAATATTGCAGAGCAGAAAAGAGACATTCTACGTAAGGCTGACCTACTTGAAAAAGCTGGACATTTCAAAGAAGCTTCTTTAAGCATTCTCTGGTATGTTTTGCCTAGATCTCTTTGGGCACCTAAAAGCAAAGGTTGGCCGTTGAAGCAATTTCATCTGAAGGATGAGCTTCTGACAAAAGCGATCTCGTGTGCAAAAAATCTCCCTGATCCATTCTGTTCTTTTTTGTGCGTGGAGGCAACTGTTCTATCCAACAAAGAGAGTAGCTTGTCCGAGATGAGAAAGTATTTGAGTGCATCCCAAGATCAGAATAGTCTCAGATGTGAAATTCTTACTGCTTGGAAAGTTTTGGATGCTCATTTTAATCTAGCGACCTCCAAGAAGCCAGGTTTCAATTGAAACATTAGTTCACTTTTGGAATCATTGGAAGGAGAAGATTGTGGGTTCAATTGACTATCTTCGTGGCAATATTACACGAGATGTCAGTGATTATGCAAGATGTGAGGAGTTCTGTTTGAATTACTTTGGCCTGCAAAGGCACTTACATAACAAGGATAATGTCTACATTGTGCTCTGCTCTGATGCCAACTGGTTGAAGAAATTTGACCCCAAATTACTTAGGAGGAATGGAGAGTTGGTATTTATTGAGTCTCGCCTGTTTGTCTCAGCTGCTCTGAGTTACTGGTATTCCGTGTTGCACTCTGTTGGTATACGAGTGTTGGTAACTCTTGATGCGCTTCATCGCTACTTGAGCACGAGTAACTTTTCCATGTTTCTCCAAAGCAAATGTCTTCTATATATATTTGGGATTGCAAACTTTCTTCTTAATTTCAAGTTCCCAAACCGCAAGTACTTCAACAATGCGCAGAAATACCTTGAATTATCTGTAAAAAACCTTTTGGGGAATGTCTTTCATGTAGACTGGTGGAGCTCATTGTCAAGTGATATGATTTCCCTGAGGGGAAAGGCAAGTTTTGTTGATTTACTAAAAGAAGCTATTTCTCAAAGCATCTTCTCGAAGGATGAGTTAACATTTGGGCAGCAGGGAAGAGTGGTTACGATGATTCTGGGCTCTCGTAAGGGAACTGTTAATTTGCACGAGGAAATCATGAGAAGCACTGAAAGAAATTCAGTATTTTGGGGTGCTTTCACTGAGATGCTCCGTGACAAAATAGGGTCAGATCTTACACATGGTTCTGCACACACTGGCTTTAGTGATGCTTCGAATGGCATATTCCTGGTTTGGTTGCACAACATGTTGAAAGATGCATTTTTTGCTGACTGGAGGACAGAACGTGATTATATATCGCCTTCTTGTTTCGTGTACCTTGTGGAGAGGCTTTTGATATTGGCATCTTGCTTCCAAGGTTTCGTTTTCACGACAAAATCTTCCTTTGTGGAGTGGCTTATTTTTGAGGAATGGAA
>JAVXUO010001672.1:0-59727 GCA_033065855.1 Escallonia rubra
TTTTGAAACTTAGTATCCTTGACTGTAATTATACCCTAACCTCAGGGATATAGGTGTAATTAGCCCTAAAATTTAAAAAGCTGACCATATTTCTGGGTGGGACAACACGACCAATAAATGACCATATAACTATAATTGACTAATATTGCGATAATGATAAAGCTTATTCGTAAATTTAATTGTTGAAAAGGATTTAAAACTATACGCTAAGCATGTTAGTGTATTTAAAGGTATATGCAAATACTATTTTGATTGTTATCCCTCTTTTAAGATTAATGCAAATATGTTTTGAATGTTATCTCAATTTTTAAATTTACTTAATTTTATAGGAACTAAATGAGAGCTATATTAGGAAGCCCTATAAAATCTAAAAACTAATTCTAAACTTTAGCTAAGCAATACATTAATCTATTATGACTTGATTTTGACTATTGTGGCCTAAAAACTAACTCTCTCATATGAAGACAAAATTCCATATATCTAGAGACTAAAAGTAACATATGAGAAAATAATTATCATAATATATATATATATATATATATATATATATATATATATATATACACACCCTCACACCATTATCATATAAAATTATCTATATAATGTACATAATCGGCTTACAGGACAACTTTTTGCTTCGATAAGACCTCACAACCAACAAAGTAGCTGTATCCCATGTATAAGATTTCGAAAAGAAACCACATGCGATATTAGTAGAAAATGGTACAATTAAATCAAATAATTCTTATCTACTATATTTGAGAAAATTTAAAGCCTTCAAAATTAAAAAATGTATCTATGTAATTCTACAAAACTAACCGTGAATCAGTTTGTTTGTTTGTTATAGGGCCGCAACGACCAATAAAAAGACTTGTTTAGTTATACTGAATTAAATTTTCATGAAAAATAAGACTAACTAGTAAATCTTAGACTGATTATAAGGATTAAAATTTTATTCTGATCACAATAGAATTGATTATGATTTTGAGTGGTGGTTATTGTCCGAATGCAATAGCAATTGCTTGATTAACTCCCGCCTTATACTATGTTAGTCTAATGTAAGGGTATGTGTTATCCTTTGCAAGCTCATTGTATAACCTGGCAAATTTTAGTATATAAAGGTTACACTGTAAGGAGATAAAATAAGTATTCATGACAAAAAATCGTGAAATGCATTCAGTAGTTATAAGAACTATAGCTTTGCGACAAATAATAGTCATAAAAGATGTGGAAAACAAATTCAACACTCCAAAACAAGGATGCGTAATCTTTATCAATTGAACATCATTATAACTTGCATCCTATAAGAATAAAAGAAATATATTTATGTGAATATATTGGATATTATGTGGTCGTTTTGTTAAATTTGTTTTGGTATAATGCAATTACATATTTGAAAGTAATAAGACGTATACTTTTTAACTTGAAATGCATGCTTATTCCTTTTAGATTTCTACTTAATCACTATAATAACCCGAGGAACTTATGTAGCACCTTTAAAACCCTCTGAAGTTAAAAAATGAAATTTATATATAAAATTTGCAATTCAAAAGGGATATGTGATAGCGCTACCCTTTGGTTACCAGGATGATTGTTCTCAGTATAAAAAATATAGAAAAATTACAGGTAAAAACACATGGCCTAATGGGTATCATGTTTATATCTTGATATGTTAGCGATTCCTTGAAACAATCATTCATAACAATGATAAAAAGGACTAATGAAATATTTTTATTTCAAATACGAAGAACTCTTAACTCAACTTTTACATGCAGAGATTCTAAAGGAAATCAGAAGATTTAAATGGTAACACGCAAAGCGTGATTATAAAGTGTGAGAGCTAAGAGACTAGGTTTTGAAAGGCTACAATTTGGATTGCTAAAGAATCCGGATAGTAGAGTTTTGATGGGTTACCTGAAGCCGTTAAAAAGGACTTATCCTAACCAATCTCTGCACAAAAACTGCAATGCTGCAAGTTGTGTGTTTGATGGTACTTGGTGGCCGCTTAATGAACTAGAAGAGAAGATAAGGGGGAAAATGAGGGTATATATAATAATTAAGAAGGGAACAAGTTGTAATTTTTGAATAAAGAGATGTTCTGGTAAATTGACCAACCTTCATGGGAAGGAGTAACTTAAACAAGTGTAAATCTTCTGCTGATGAGATGGTACTCGGACGTATTCTTACTTTGGAATATTTTGATGCTCTACATTATACAACTTTTTACTTCATTGTTACTAGGTGGAGAAGATACCATTGGAATTCAATTCAGTGGAGCAATATGTCACGGCATTCATTTACCCTCTATTGGAAGACATACGAGCAGAGTTGTCCACAAAGATAGAGGCTATATCAAGTGCACCTTTTGCTCGAGTCATCTCTCTTCAAAAGTCCAAAGCATATAAAACATCATCACTGTATGATGTCGAGGTTGATAAATGGAAAAACAATGACAGGCGTCATGGCAAAGAGCCTTACAGACCAATTCCTGGGGACATATTTCTCATTACAGATGCTAAACCTGAAAGAATGTATGATTTGCAGCGGTTGGAGGGAGTTATGAGTTTTGGATATAATACTAAAGTCTCAGGGGATGATGAAAGGAGTACCAGGACAGGCACTCTTCTGAAAGTCAAAGGCTCAGAAGAGCTTGATATCGAAGATCGGCCTCATAAACCGCTATCCGTGGTTTTCCTGATTAACATCACTACTAACAACAGAATATGGAATGCAATGCACTCCTGTGGCTATAGCCAGATTATCAAGGAATTGATTGGCGCCAACTCTGTGGTAAGACGTGCATAAAACCTCATTTCCTTACTCCTCCCTCCTAACCCCTCCAACCTAATTTTCTTTTGTCTTGTTTTCTTTTTTTGCTGACAGACAAAAGTTGAAGAAAAGTTGGCTATTATTTAGATAAAAATTGTGGAGAACAATGCTGTCACATGCAATCAGTTACCATTTTGGCATACATCTTAAGTAACTTCTCACCTCTATGTGAAGGTTTTACCCCTTCATTGTCATACTGAATGTTAGTAACATATTTAATGTGCCATACGGTTATTGGTTGTCCATATATTTTTACTGTTTATCAAGACTTTTATCAAATTCTGGTCATGACATACAGGTTCAAGCAAACTGTGATATGTGTCCTCGAGAAAGAAATGAAGTCCTGGCTGAAGACTTAAACTTGAAAGCCAACCTTGACGAGTCCCAACTAGAGGCAGTTGTTTCTTCTCTTTGCAATATCAAGTGCAACCATAGGTCCTATATGGAACTTATCTGGGGCCCACCTGGGACAGGGAAGACCAGAACTGTTAGCATGCTATTGTTCAGCGTCTTAAGATTAAAATTTAGGACGCTTACCTGTGCCCCCACAAATGTGGCCATTACAGAAGTGGCATCTCGCGTTCTGAAATTGGTGAAAGAGTCATTTCAAACACAATTTCCAAATCATGCTCAATTCTGTTGCTTGGGGGACATTCTGCTGTTTGGAAATATGGACCGGGTTGCTTTTAACGTTGAAGAGATATATTTAGACCATCGTGAAGAAGCTTGTTGAATGCTTTGGGCCAGTTACGGGATGGAAGCATTGTATAACGTCCATGGTAGAGTTTCTCGATGGTGTTGGTTCACAGTACCAAATGTTCTGCAGAAACCAATTGATGCATGAGGAACAGCATATCCCAGAATTTGAAGTGAGCAAGGTGCAAAGTAAATCATTTCTTGAGTTCGCACGAGACCGTTACAAATTTGCTGCGCCAGCACTCAAAAGATGTGTCTCCATTCTGTGTACCCATGTACCTAAAAGCATTATTCTGGAGCATAATTTTCAGCACATGGTTTCGCTTGTAGCTTTACTTGATTCATTTGAGACTTTGTTGTTTCGTGATAGTCTGGCATCTGAAGAACTTGAGGTTGTTTTTACAAATCAATGGGTAGTTGAGACGCCTGCTCATGATCTTCCAGAAAAATCGACTTTGGCATACATTAGAAGCGAATGTCTTCGTGTTTTGACTTCTCTTTTTCGTTCACTTGACGGACTTAAACTTCCGAGTGTGACAAATAAAGATTCCATAGTCGATTTTTGTTTTCAAGCAGCTTCATCTATTTTTTGTACAGCTTCAAGTTCATATAGGCTCCTCTCAGTTGCAATGGATCCAATACGTTTGCTGGTGATTGATGAAGCTGCCCAGCTTAAAGAGTGTGAATCAACAGTGCCCCTACAACTCCCTTGTATCAAGCACGCTATTCTCATTGGTGATGAGTGCCAGTTGCCAGCAATGATCAGCAGCACTGTACGTAATTTCATGATTGCAGTAGTGCCGGGGTTAATTGAAACATACGATTCATACGATTCATTACTGTTGCTTTTTGTCAACATTCTCTGATGGACAGCCTCATTTTTTTTCAATGCTGACCTGGATGAGTTGCAACTGTTGTGTTAACTAGTTATTTAGCTGGACCAAGCCTCAATGCACTCTAGTTTAATTAGCAATGTATGGTTGATGAAGTGATACTTTGAACATGACTTTACATTCCGTTAGGGCAGTTCTAAAGTTTACTGTGGAGACATTTTAGAAATGGCAGGAAGGCCGATGATACTGGTACTTTAGAGCTTTATACAAAAAAATGAAGAAGTTCCTATTTGGCTAGCCTTTTCATATTCTGTTTTATTTCCTAAATTCTGTCTTTTTTTTTTAGTTTCATTTTCACTTTATTATGCTTGTTCATACTGTTAGTTTTTCACAATAGATATCAGCTATAACTTTGCCTCTTTCTTTAAACCTCATTCTTTACTTGTCATAACAAAGATGGAAATGCTAAACATGAATATTCATCTTACTGAGGATGAGACGTAGCCAAAAATTCAATTTGGTAACACATCAAAGCTAAATATGCACTGCGAAGCACTACTTCTGCAGTTGACAAGAACTCACATTTAGAATGCTGTGATTTGAGTTGGTTTGTCATTAATATGTCTCTTTCAGGTGTCTGAAGAAGCATGTAATATGTCTCTTTCAGGTGTCTGAAAAAGCTGGCTTTGGAAGGAGTCTGTTTGAACGGTTAAGTCTTTTGGGACATTCTAAGCACCTTCTCAGTACGCAATACCGAATGCATCCTTCAATCAGTTGCTTTCCAAATGCAAAATTCTACCAGAACCGGATCACTGATGCACCAATTGTCAAGAACAAAAGCTACGAAAGACGCTATCTTTCTGGTCCTATGTATGGCCCATTCTCTTTTATAAATATATCTGGTGGAAAAGAAGTTCTTGACGATGGAAATAGCCTTAAAAATTTTGTTGAGATAGCTGTTGTTCTGAAACTGTTGGAGTTGCTCTACAAAGGTATGCTGATTGATTGCTTTTAAATAGTAGGTTATATGCTTATTCTATTTCATTCGTTTGCAATCTCTTCGGTATCGAATACTGCTTTTTCCAATTTTTACTTGGTATTTGTGTTTCCGACTTCCCCTTTGTATCTAAGTCTCATTAATGTTGCTGTTTACATGTAAAGCATGTGATGCGTCAAAACAGAAGATTAGCGTTGGCGTGATATCCCCCTACTCCGCTCAAGTTTCAGCTATTCAACATAAACTTGGACAGAAGTATGAGAACCATGGTAGCTTCAGGGTAAAGGTAGGGACCATTGATGGATTTCAGGGTGTGGAAGAGGACGTCATCATAATATCTACTGTAAGATCCAATAGGAGTGGGTCAGTTGGGTTCATCTCCAGTCCTCGTAGGACTAATGTTGCTTTGACCAGGGCTAGGTATGGCTTGTTTTCAATTCTTTCTTTGGACAAGGGCCACGTTCGGCTTCAATAGGCTTCTGGTAGACATTTTTTGCTTTGGCGGTTTTTCTTTTCTATATTTTGAAGAGTTGTAGTTGCTTTTGATGTGCATTCAGGCAGTGTTTGTGGATCTTAGGGTGTGAAACAACACTAACTGATAAGGGATCTGTTTGGGAAGATGTTATTATCGATGCCAAGGGTCGTCAGTTCTTCTGTAATGCTGAAGAAGATAAGGATATGGAGAAAGTCATACTGAAGGTGAAGAAAGAGCTTGACCAACTTGATGACTTGCTTAACAGGGATAGCATGATTTTCAGAAATGCTAAGTGGAAGGTGAGTTATAGCATCCGGCTTGCAATTTTTACTTAAGCTCTTAAGTAAATAATTTACGGATCTGTTTAGGATATATGCTCTTACTTATTTTCTTACTACACTTCGCTGTGTTATGTTCCCCATCGTTCACGCAGGTTCTCTTCAGTGACAACTTTAGGAAATCATTTTCAAAGCTAAAGTCCGTAGAGACGAAGAATCTATCCCTGCTTCTGTTATCAAAGCTGTCTAGTGGTTGGAGGCCAAAGCGTAATGTAGGCATCAGCTGTGAAAGCTCTTCAAATATCTTGAGAAAATTCAAGGTTGGGGAACTCTACATCGTTTGTTCCGTTGACATAGTCAAGGAATCGTGGTTTATCCAAGCCTTGAAGGTTTGGGATATACTACCTTTGCAGGATATATCAAAGTTAGTTAAACGTCTGGACAACATATTTAGCATGTACACTGATGATTACTTAACTCGTTGCAGAGTCAAGCTTCTTGAGGGGTGAGTTTATAATGCATTTGAGAAGAACAAAAACTTCGATTGTCTTAGCCTCTAGAGATGCAAGATGTCTTCTGTACGAGTTGAACATCAGCTTATGGTCAGTTTGTAATGATCATCTCAGACTTTAATCTAACCATAATGGAATGCAGGAATTTGGAAGTTCCTATGCGCTGGGCACCTTCTTCTCATATTGTTCAATATAAAAGTCTTAGCAACAGAGGAAATGTGGAACCTATTGATGCCGGTGCTGTTGATGGCAAAAGCTACGTTGAGAACTCAACGGTGCGTGATAGTTTGTTGCTTATGAAGTTCTATTCATTGTCATCTGGTGCAGTCAGCAACTTGCTCTCCAGCTGCAATGGTGGGGATGGTCTTCCATTTGAGCTAACTGAGCAAGAACAGGAGATTGTTCTTTTCGATAAGAGCACCTTTGTACTTGGAAGGTCAGGTACTGGGAAAACTACTGTTTTGACCATGAAGTTATTTCGAAATGAGCAACTTTATCATATATCATCGGAAGGATTCCATGAAGTTACGAGCCACCCCTCCAACGATGTTGGATGGAGATATGAGGTCAGTAAGAGTGATGGGGAGGCCAAGGGGGACATCTTGCGGCAGCTTTTTGTCACTGTTAGTCCAAAACTGTGCTATGCAGTGAAACGACATGTGTCTCAATGGAAAAGGTTAGTAAGCCACGAGTGATTGTAATTCCTTTTGTATGGCAATACCATGTCCCCTTTCTATATTGCTTTAGTTCTTTAGTTTTTCATCTTTTGAGGCCCTGATCGAAAACATTGCTTTTGAGCTTTTAGATTGCTCAAAATTTGCTCATCAGCTTTACTGTTTTTACTTGGCCAACTCTAAGGGTAAACTGAAGGAGGTGGGGTTAGTTACACAGAGCGTGGGTGAGAGCTGGAGTGGGTTTTGGGGTGGGAGCGGGAGCGGGACGGATGCTGAGATTCTGGGGCAAGGACCGCAAGGTTCCGGGGTGGGTGCGTTACTAGAATTGAAGGATTTTGCAACTAAGATTCAGAATGTAATACAGCACACATCCTGTTTATATTTAACAAACCTACGTTTATTTGGTTTTGAGTCCTAGCAAAAACATGGTAGTCCATGAGTGTGCAAGTGCTCAAATGTGGGCAACAGTCAACAGGGCAGTATTCGTAGCACTATCCATTTTGAGTATTGATAGTATTGCAAGTTTTTGTAGGAATTATTGGGAAAAAAATAATATGAATGGCATCAAATTTTCTTTATACATGTGGAATTCACGTATCTTTATCGTCTGTACTCGCTCTAACTCTCTCTCTCTCTCGTTCTCTCTCAATCTCTGCTTTGCTAAATGTCCAGATCTGTTTGTGGTGGGAGTTCTTCAACTGACAGTGATTCAATGCACATGAACGAAATAGAGGACACAGCACAATTTACGGACATTCCTGATACTTTTGTTGATCTTTCTCCCAAGGCGTACCCACTTATCATTACGTTTCGAAAGTTCTTGCTGATGCTTGATGGAACTGTTGGTACCTCTTACTTTGAAAGATTTCGTGATGTGAGGCAGACATGCCAGGGTATTTCCAGTATGTCAAGATCAGTCATATTGGAAGCCTTTATCAGGAATAATGAGGTTAACTACGACAGATTTTGTTCGTCTTACTGGCCTCATTTCAATATCAGGCTGACAAAGATACTTGATCCTTCCATGGTTTTCACTGAAATAATGTCCGTTATAAAAGGTGGCTTACGAATAGGGGATTCGCATGATGGGAGACTATGTCAGCAGGACTATGTTTCAATTTCTGAGGATCGGGGTTCCACTTTGAGCATGCAGAAAAGGGAAGTAGTTTACGAGATTTTTCTAGAGTACGAGAAGAAAAAGGTGGAATATGGGGATTTTGATATTGCTGACTTAGTGATTGATCTTCATAAACGATTCAAAGATGAAGTATTTGAAGGCGATGTGATGGATTTTGTATACATTGATGAAGTTCAAGATCTTTCTATGCGACAAATTTCCCTGTTCAAGTATATCTGCAGAAATGTTGATGAGGGCTTTGTTTTTTCTGGTGATACGGCACAAACTATTGCGAGAGGTATTGACTTCAGGTTTGAAGACATAAGATGCCTATTCTACAACGAGTTTGTATTTGGATCAAGAGGGTGTGCAACTGATAGAAGAAGTGCTAAAGGAAGAGTCTCAAAAATCCATCATTTGAGTCGGAACTTTCGTACCCATGCTGGAGTTCTAAAATTAGGAGAGAGTGTACTTAGCCTTATATATCATTTCTTTCGTTCTTCAGTTGACATTCTGAGCCCTGAGAGTAGCCTTTTATTTGGCGAAGCCCCCATCTTGCTCAACATCGGCAGTAACATAAATTTAATGACTATATTAGAAAGCAGTGGAAAAGCTGGAGATGTGGTCGGATTCGGAGCTGAACAAGTTATTTTAGTCCGTGACGAGTGCATGAAGAAAGAGATTGCTGAATATGTAGGGAAAAGAGCTCTTGTGCTGACAATCATGGAGTGCAAGGGCTTAGAGTTTCAGGTAAACTGTAGGCTATTAGTTTTTTTGGGTTTGTGTAGTACTCGGATTAATTGGGTGGACGAAGATTAGTCTAACGGGGAGATCAAAAACCATATGCAGAACGTTTAGACCATTGATGTTTACAAAACTGTTATTGACACAACAAGATTCTTGGGCGTTGGTTTGCTTTACTAAGGAAACACCGATCAACACTGATACAATCCTTTATATACAACATTCCAATGGAGCCCAACATGTTGAGCCAGCCTGAAAGTATAATGATGCCTAGTTTGAACCTTATAGAACAATTATTAAGTATTACTGGGAAAGTACTTGATCTGGATATGTAGGTACTACAAATGAGGTTTTAATTTATACACTCCAATTAGAAAATGGAAAGCTTATTGAGGCTGTAATGGAGAAGCTTTGACGTTGAAGGGTGTTGACCTGTTCAAATCTCTCGTCTTTGCAGACTCTCTCCCCCCTTCTCTCTCGTATTTGTGCATATGTGTGGGGTGGGTGGGAGTGGTGTTATCAACACCGTCAAAGCTGGAAAATGGCACAAAACTAAAAGTATTGGAATGCAGGAAGAGCAGAGAAAGAAGAAAGAGATAAAAAAAAGAGAGAGATCGCAGGGGTTGAAGAAATAGTCAGGGACAGTATGAAGAAAGAAAAGAGAGAACGCAAGTAAAATTTTAAGAAAGTGAATGACTCCAGGAAGTACTATTAACACGACAATTTTGGAAGTCTATCAAACAATGATACATACGTTTTTAACATGACAATTCTAGGAAATGCGGGAGGTCATGGTGCCCCCTAGTCTAGGTGTGCTTTGGCATCTGATATCACGTCATCCTTGTCATAGTTGTGACCGCAGTTTATTTTTTTATTTTTTTCACAGGATGTGCTGCTGTACAACTTCTTTACCTCATCACCTTTTCAAGATGAATGGAGAGTTATATATGGATATATGGAGGAAAAAGATATGCTGAAATCTTCTCCTAAGCACTTCACAAGTTTCAGTTGGGAAAAACACAGCGTCTTGTGCTCTGAGATGAAGAATTTGTATGTGGCCATAACTCGTACAAAGCAAAGGCTGTGGATTTGGGAGAATGCGGGGTTCTCTCAACCAATATTTGACTACTGGAAGAATTCATACCTTGTAGAAGAAAGACAAGTGGATGATGCTTTCATACAGGAAATGCAAGTTGCCAGTAACCAAGAAGAGTGGAAGTCTCGTGGCATTAAGGTCTGATTTACTTTTAAATGAACAACTTTAATTCATTCTGTATCTGGTGCTACTGCTACTAATATCTTTACTACATTTAGATCACAATGAGATTACTTATAAAAGATCAGTTGATATGGCATTTGCCTTTATTTTATCCTTATTTCTTATTGTCAGTATTATGCTTTGTTCTCTGAATATGTTGTAAAAGTGTGCTCCTCTCCACCTTTTACTTTGAAGGTTTGCTTAGATGCAATATTAAGTATGGCAGAAGTACATATCCGGCCTGTCCAGTGTGTTCTTAACACAGCAGAACCACATCTCATTGGATACTAATGGGCTTGTGTTTGCATGAAAACAAAGAGTGATGCAAGAATATAATGTGTGTAAAACTCTTCAAAGGATTTTACTGCTCAAACTTTCCCTCGTAAGACAGATGTTGCATGTCTGAATCATAATGGTTCTGTTTAAATGTTGAAGTACAATTCAAGATCGTAGCTGGTTTCCTATTGACATGTGCCTTCACATGTTTTTATCTATCACCAGCCACATATGCGCCTTTTCTTGTAATTCCGTATGTCCTTTTCAAAAACGTTGTTGACATCCTCCTATAATGGTGATACTCCTGCTGGGTGCCATACTCAGGCTCCCGCTTTGTGCAACTAATGTCAAAACCTGGCATACATATCTATGCCCCATGTCTTCCTTCTTGCTAAATTTAGGTTCAACTTTTTACAGAACTTGAGTAGTTTATTTACCACATTTCTTTAATTGCAGCTTTATTATGAGAACAACTACGAAGCTGCAATGGTGTGCTTTGAACGGGCAGGGGATGCATATTGGCAGAAAATGGCCAAGGCTTCTGGACTGCGAGCAGCTGCTGCTCGTATGCATGCTCCAAATTCTGATACGTGGCGTAAATATCTTAAAGAGGCTGCTGAAATATTTTATTCTATCGACATCTTTGAAGCTTCTGCCCAGTGTTATTTTGAGATCAATGAGTATAAAATGGCTGGTATGCTGTTCATTCTTTCTAGACTAAGTTGATTTATAGAATAATCCGACTTTACTACAGAATGCAGTGGGTTAAATATTTCTACAATCCCTGACAGATTGTCTTGGACTCATATTTTTTTGGCTCTAATAACTCTTTTCATTATTGACGTTGGATAAGCTTTCAACTTGTAGTTCACCTCAAGGTTGCAGGCTTTTCTTTTACGGGACCTTGGAAGAATTCTGTGGAACCTTGACGTTGGATAACTCTTTTCATTGTTGACGTTGGATAAGCTTTCAAATTGTAGAGACGACTTTCATTCTGCGTAGTTTTAGTTGGACCTCATTATTTGCGATGAGAAGTTTCTAAGTGTGTCTTATACAATGCAAGTGTTGCAGTTCACATCTCATACACAATTCACCATTCCATTGAAGTCTCAGCGTAATGGTGGGATTGTGACCCTTCATAGGATTACCTTTTTCTTACTAGCTTTCACCCCCAATACTTATCCTTTATTCTGATGCGTACAACCTTTCCTCAGTAAGACTAAATCTGCTTGGCCTATGCCCCTTGCCTCAGAGAAACTAAACTGTTAGGGTGTACAAGTTCAAACCCATCCTATTCTTGACCACCGCCAGAGACCTCTTTCATCTGCTCCCAAAGCATAGGGGCCTTCCTCACGATACCTGATTGGCTATTGTGTTGTTCCTTCCCCTGTTTGGTTATCATCATCTTGATCTGAAACTATCACGTACCACCCTCCTCCATAAACAGACTTGGGAATTTTTCATTTTATCCATACCGAGTGCACTAGCAACTGGAGACAATACAGGCATATGAAGATGACGTAGCCGTAAAACATATTTAGGATTTGGTGATAAGGAGTTTAGATCAGTTGTAACTTTAGCCAGATACATTGGAGCTACACAGATTTGCTCATTATACATTCTTGAACCGTTCCAAATTTATTAGCACTAAACCCTTGATTCAAAACTGTCAATGCGTTGTGTGAATATTTCTTGCTCTTGCTTATGATCATCTTATTAGCTTTGTATCTAAAGTTACTGAAGTTCGCACATTGATGTTGTGACAGGTACTATATATCAGCAAAAGTTTGGGGAATCAAAGCTTGAAAAAGCAGGAGAATGTTTTTCTTTGGCAAAATGTCACAAACTTGCAGCTGAAGCGTGTGCTAGGGCCAGATCGTACTCAAAGTGTCTGTCAGCTTGCATTGACGGAAAACTATTTGAGATGGGGTTGCTGTACATACGGTCCTGGAAAGAACAGACGACCTTTCATGCTGATAAGTTGATGGAAGCGCACAGAAGTATTGAGGACTTTCTCCAAACAGGTGCTCTTCACTATTATGAGCTCAAGGATAAAAGAACCATGATGGGATTTGTCAAGTCTTTCCATTCGGGTGATACGATGCGCAACTTTTTAAGAAAGTTAGACTGCCTTGATGAGCTTCTGTCGCTGGAAATAGAATCCGGGAACTTCCTCGCAGCCGCTGACATAGCAAAACTCAAACAAGATCATGTCCTAGAAGCCGATTTTTTCGAGAAGGCTGGGCTTTTCAGAGAAGCTTCAATGCTAATTTTGTGGCATGTTTTCACAAACATTCTGCATCCAAAAACAGGAAAAGGCAAGCCTTCGAATCAGTTTATGCAGAAGAAAGGGCTTTTAACCAAAGCCAAACTAATTGCGAAAAATCACTCTGATCTCTTCTATGAGTTTGTGTCAACCGAGGCCGAGATTTTATCAAAAGGCATAACCGCTGGAGAACTTTTGGAAATGGAGCTAGAGTTCATTGTACACTGGAAAAGCAGGGCACCTAGTGATCTGTGTCGGATTATCAAAACAAGTCACGAGTTAAACAAGATGGAGCAGTACTTGCTAGAAAAATGTGCACGTCATTATTATGCCCTCAAAGATAAGAGGACCATGATGAATTACGTTAAAAAATTCGACTCAGTTACTTTGATCCGTGAGTTTTTGAAGGGTTTAAACTGTCTTGAAGAGCTCATGCTCCACGAAGAAGAATTAGGAAACTTCTTAGAAGCAGCTGAAATTGCAGAACAGAAAAGAGACATTCTACGTAAGGCTGACCTACTTGAAAAAGCTGGACAATTCAAAGACGCTTCTTTGAGCATCCTCTGGTATGTGTTGCCTAGATCTCTTTGGGCACCTAAAAGCGAAGGTTGGCCGTTAAAGCAATTTCATCCGAAGGATAAGCTTCTGGCAAAAGCGATCTTGTGTGCAAAAAATCTCCCTGATCCACTCTGTTCTTTTTTCTGCATGGAGGCAACTATTCTATCCAACAAAGAGAGTAGCTTGTCCGAGATGAGAAAGTATTTGAGTGCATCCCAAGATCAGAAAAGTCTCAGATGTGAAATTCTTACTGCTTGGAAAGTTCTGGATGCTCATTTTAACGTAGCGACCTCAAAGTATGAGTGGAATGCTTCGTTGGTTGACAATTTGAATAAGCATTCAGAAGACATGATTTCAGAAAATCAAGTTTCAATTGAAACATTGGTTCACTTTTGGAATCATTGGAAGGAGAAGATTGTGGGCTTAATTGACTATCTTCTTGGCAATATTACACGAGATGTCAGTGATTATGCAAGATGTGAGGAATTTTGTTTGAATTACTTTGGCCTGCAAAAGCACTTTCTGAACAAGGATAATGTCTACATTGTGCTCTTCTCTGATGCCAACTGGTTGAAGATATTTGACCCCAGAATACTTAGGAGGAATGGAGATTTGGTATTTATTGAGTCTCGCCCGTTTGTCTCAGCTGCTCTGAGTTACTGGTATTCCGTGTTACACTCTGTTGGTATACAAGTGTTGGTAACTCTCAATGCGCTTCATCTCTACTCAATCAAGAGCCACATTTCCATGTTTCTCCAAAGCAAATGTCTTCTTTATATATTTGGGACTGCAAACTTTCTTCTTAATTTCAAGTTCCCGAACCGCAAGTACTATGATGTTAGCAATGTGCAAAAACACCTTGAATTATCCGTAAAAAACCTTTTGGGGAATGTCTTTCATGTAGACTGGCGGAGCTCATTGACAAATGATATGATTTTTCTGAGGGGAAAGGCAAGTTGTGTCGATTTACTCAAAGAAGCTATTTCTCAAAGCATCTTCTCAAGGGATAAGTTAACATTTGGGCAATTGGGAAGAGTGGTAATGATGATTCTGGGCTCTCCTAAGGGAACTGTTAATTTGCACGAGGATATCATGAGAAGCAATGGAGGAAATTCAGTATTTTGGGGTGAGTTCACTAAGATGCTCAGTGACAAAACAGGGTCAGATCTTTCACATGGTTCTGCAAACACTGGCTCTAGCGATGCTTCAAATGGCATATTCCTGGGTTGGTTGCACAAGATGTTGAAAGATGCATTTGTTGCTGACTGGAGGAAAGAATGTGATTATATATCGCCTTCTTGTTTCATGTACCTTGTGGAGAGGCTTCTGATATTGGCATCTTGCTTCCAAGGTTCTGTTTTCACGACAAAATCTTCATTTGTCGAGTGGCTTATTTTTGAGGAATGGAATGTCAATTCAAGTTCTCTGTTAGCAAATGACCCAGAGCAATCAAGGATAGTTGGAGATATCCATGATTTTACGGCTTTCCTAGTTCAGCAACTGCTACTGAACAAGCGTGATAAATTGGGTTGGATCAGAAAATCATACGATGGAAATGACAACTACTATCCCCTGCTGGTTTTGAGATTAGTTGTTCTATTATGTTTAGTTTGTGTCAGCTCTGGAAAGCATTTGGATAAGCTTTATCGTCTTCTGGAGAAGAGGGATGTGAGTTCACAACTGCCTCGGGCATTTTGTGATGCTCTTGGAAGAAGACACGGACGTTCTTTCATTGCTGCCCTTGCTGATGCCCTTGGAAGGATTGAAAATCCGCTTGTGATAGTAAGTTTAACGGGCAAAACCGTGGTATCTCCATCCCCAGATGCCATATTCCTGAACATGAAGGCTAACATGTCCAGCGAGAATATATTTAGAGAATTATTTCAAGAGAAAGGGGAAGCTGCTACATGTAGTGGCGATCATGGAAATGATTTTCAAGTTGTGCAACCGAACCCCTCTTGTGTGGTTGAGCAGGTATTGAGCACCCAAAGTCAGAATGAAGGCGGCTCTCAGTGAACAAGTATGAGCTTCAGGTATACTGGATTGATTGGATTGCATGTGATTAATTCTCATATCATATGACGCATGTGTTTAATTAATTAGTATATGACTGGATTGCATGTGTTTGCTTCCCTCTAAATTCTAATAGTTACAGATGGAGGTGGACAGAAATTTTCTGACTGATATCGGCTCCAGTAAACTGCTCCATTCAGTTGAGCCCTCGTCAGGATGGTAAAAACCTTATCATTGAAGCCAATGACTCGCTTGATCTGCCGAAGCAACTTTCTTTAGCCCTGGGCATTAGGTTAGTCTGAATTTGTTGCCGTCATGTATAACAACCATCCACAGTTCCATGACTTTTGTGTGTGTGTGTGTGTGTGTTTCTTTTTTCCGACATAATTCTCCTGTGATTCCATCTCGCAATACTGTATATATCGCTAGGGGAAAGGGTTGCAAGTTCTCAAGCTGTATGGATTGACAAGTTGTCTAAATAACCTTTCGCTGCCATTTTAAATAGTTGTTTGCGGTCATTAGTGCACACTTGTGGTACAGGCCTAAATATTCACTGATAAGTTTGCTCCGTGTTATCTGCTTGGAGTTCACTTTCACTAATTATTTTGTAGACATATTTCTATTTGTTAACCAATTAAATGGGGAAATTAGGGCATGAATCACTCGATCAACTGAATATTGCCGTGTGTTTATGTTGGCCGTTGAGGAAGGAAAACTCTTGAAAATGAACCGGAAGAGACACGCCAACTTTTAGCGTAGCAAAAATATGATCAGGAAGGTTAAGCATGCAATATTCGAAGAGGGATTTGGCTTTAGAAAGCTGGTAAGGTATTATTCTGAACTCGTTTATTCTGAAAACAAGCTGGTCCCTTTGGATTCTATGCCAGTCCTGGACTCGTTTATTCTGTATAAAATAAATTCAAAAGTGCAAGGGAGTCTTCACCTACAACATTAGTGTCTTCACGATCACTAGGTTACTTGACGAACGATTGGTTATCGCAGCGGTTGAGAATCTCACTATCACGAGACATGTCAAGGAGCATTAATTTTGCTTTGCCCATTGATGACGAGAAGGTGAATACAGAGAATGATGAAGTCAGCCCAACCTACAAATGAATCGAGGCCTCCTTGAAGAATCTTGTAAACCTATAAAGTGGGAAACTTTGATTGTCCGTTGGGAAATGCCTCAACGATGAAGGTAATGGTATGTGTTTGATTCATGTATGATGTTTGAGTTATCTTTTATTTTTCCTTCTATGTTTTAGGTAGAAGTTGCCAGAAGATAACACTTCATTACCTCGTTTAGGGAGAAAAAAAAATTTGTGTTGGCGAAAATAGAAAGAGTCTTGGCGAAGCAAACTCAGTTTATAGCGTGGACGAAAGTGGAGCTCAAATAATTAAAAAATGGAGCTCAAATTTTAATTCTTTTTCCTTATAGAAAGTAATGCCATATATTGAAATACTCTAGATAAATCAAGTGTGAGCGTATTATGGTGATTTTATAAGGTTGCTCATTAATGTAACTCTGTCAATATCCTTTAAACTTAACATGGTATCAAAACTCTAGGGAGTTCAGATCACAAGGCTCTTTGAAAGGGTTTGAGAGTCCACTGTCCAATTTTGTTATATCTAGGAAACGGCATAAGGTGGTTTGTACATTGGTATTTGATGGCGGCAATTGGCACAATGAGAATTGTGGCAAGTAAGGACAACATTTTCGGTCACCAAAAGAAGCTTATTTGTCAAGGAAAGCATACGGCAATAAAATAAATTCATCACCGCAAGGGCACATAGTCGTCAACAAAGTCTTTAGCGACGAAGAAGTCAATTCGTCAACAACGATCACTTTTTTTTTTGGCAAATTATATTTATATATTTCGCTTCAATTTGATTGTGGGCTCTCCTTTCGATATGAGGAAGAACAACGGACAATCCTTGTTGCTATGTTATTTTCTAAAAGTAACATGAAAAGTAATAGTAGTAAGACATATGTAAGCCAAAAAACATTTTTGGCGACGAAATTTTTTTCCAGCTTGAAACGAATATGTAAGGAGTAAGGAGATAAGACGACTCTAAAAAATATGTGTGCACCCTGTGAAATAAAGGGCATCATAATCTGATAAAATCTCAACATCCTGAAGCATGTATCAAGTTCTCTTGCTTTGTTCTACTTTCTCTGCCTATTAACATAGACAATCCATAATCCAAAGTAAAAGCAAAAGGGGGTGGACAATCGTGAGATGCTTCCTGTTCAGCAGTATCAATCAACCAACGTATAAGCCGATTCCCTTGCCAGAGCTAGCTATCTTAATTCTCGCCCTCGTGTTGTTAATCAGAGGATTAATTGCACCAAGCACCTCAAACTCAAGGTTAATTGCATCGAACACCTCAAGTTTCAATTTTGACACGTAACACCTCAAACTTTCTCGATAGTAAACCACAGCTCAAATTGGACAGTGAAATTTTTTCTTGTAATCTAACGATGGGACAACCCGATGCAATTCCAAAAAAAAATTAATTTTTTTTTTTTTTGTACAACAAAGGCTGGACCGTAAGGCTCTAATTCAACCGGCAGGGAGAATTGCGCCTCGGGGACCTACAAGGCCACCACATACATCTGAGCCCCCGATTCTCGCACCTATGTCGGGGCCGAAGCGCACAAGGACCCGTGTGTGGAGCACAAGCAGAGCAAGGACGTAAGTTTGCCACCAACAAGTGCGGCGGACAGGATTCGAACCCAGGTGAAAAACCTGGATTGAGATACTGGGGACCGCTGTTTTTTTAATATAAACGCGTATTTGGCCGAACTTGTGGCCTTACATGGAACTGCCCTAATGCCAAGGAGACCGCTGTTATTATCCTGACTCTACATGTCAAATACAACAGTATCACCTCTCAGAAGAAACCCTAGCAAGTCATGCTTTGAAGAATGATGCACAAGATGGTGAAAAGAGAGAAAGTAGGCTGTGTAATTCAACCAGACATCATCTTCCACGGACTTAGAGAACTCTGTATCTTGACTTTGCTGAGATTCAAGTGTGTCTCCAAGCTGTGGCGCTCAATTATAGACGATCCAATCTTTTCTTCATCACAATCGATCCCACTCCCATCGATGGGGAACTTGGCTCCTACTTCGCCCACAAGATTCCAATGAATTGGACCTGCGAGAGCCTGAAGCAGGACCAGTTGTTCGCGTCTTCACGCTGCCTCCATCTCATTCTTGTGCCGGAACCAAATCGCCAGATTTTAGTCATCAATTTCAGTCCTCCTTCACTCCTTCTCTTTCTCTATATTTTCGTTCCCCATTACTCCATCTCCATTACTCTCCATGCTCTGCCGTTCCGGTTCCAAGGTAACAGAATTGCAATCAAATTCATTTTTTTATTTACGTAATGATTCCTAGTATCTTGTAATCTCCCAAGTCAATGCCTCTCTTTCATTAATTCCTCCATTGCACGCCATTTCACTAACTTGCAACTTATGGTTATTATAAGTTGGCCCGAAGCAACACCCTCACACCACCGTTGCTAAAGATTCCAGAATATCACTTGCAATAATTGTCGCCAAAGTAATAAATAATCAGCTATAATTTATCATAAAAGCAACACAAAGTTTGTATTACATTATTTTCCCCTTAATGAAATTTCGTCCTTGAAATTTGGTGCTCCTTAGATAGCTATTCTTATTAATGTCCGATATCAAATATCCACCGACATAGACATCAAGTGCTTATAACTAGATCCATATAAACGCTTGGGCAAACATTCCATATACAATTTCGAGCAACTTTACAAAGTATTTGCATTAAAGGCCTCAAAGAACAAGGCTCCACGATATGCATTTAACGTACTTTCACCCACTTATAAAGACTACCTCAAATATCAATACTCTTAAGTTACAAACTCTACTAGGCTAGAATATCTCAACATTTTACCTCATCTCCACTTACGTCGTTAAATCGTCGCTAAACCGTAAAGTCTTGCCAAAAGAGTAACGGTCGCTCATAGTCCAAGGAAGTTCATCACAATTGACTGTAAACACAATTTGAGACCGGGGTATTATATTCTCCTCCCGTAAAAAACATTCGTTCTCGAATTTCATAATCCATAGAACGTGACACACCGACATGTAATCTTAAATTTTCATGGTTCAGTTCATAATCAAAATAAAGACATAAATTGGAACTGTGCTAGAAAGAATAGACCACTTAATGAAGTCAAGATAGTGAGCAATTAGTCGTTACCCTAGATGTAGGCTCCAATGACTCTTATCGAAAAATCAACGGTTGCTTATCATTAGGTATAGCCTTATCAAAAGGGCAATCACGGAGAATTTGTTGGATCTTCTGGACAACCCTCATACTGGCATCCACCGTATCCTCCAGGCTCTGAGTTGAGGCTTGTTTTTCATCCTTACACTCAGCTTCCAGTTTTTCTATAGCTCGACTTGTACTGATTTTTAGGGACTCCAACTAGCTTATCAGCTCATCCATCTCCCTAGTCATTTGGAAGTACCTTATATTCCGAAAGTTCATTGGAATTCTACTCGTCCTCTCCCTAGCTCCTCAGTTCTCGGCTCGAGGTGTGCACAATAAAAATGCTCTATTGTATCCACCTCTCCAACAGGTCCTTCTAATTCAATTTCTAGTAGACCTTCTTCCAGATCTTCCATCTCATCTAGATCCTCATCGGGGTCCTCTTTAGGGTCCTCCTCAGGATCTGACTCAATAAGCATACCATCATCGTACCATCTCTCCAAGTTAAAGTTAAAATGTACCTGTACTGAACCGTCTGAGAGAAATCCTAGACCTCGGGAAAGGTATAAAATTGAGAGTCGCCATCTTATTTTATGAACATAAAGGGGAAACAAGAAAACTCCAAAAAACACTCTAAAATGTCGAAAGACTACTAATCTATTGCAAATAGAGAAATTGATTATGTGACTAAGTTATACGATAGGAAGGTGTTTGGCACCCGCTATATCCTTTCGGCCTCTACTTTATTTTTATTGATTTTTGGCCTTAAACACATAACATATAAACAATGCATAAACCAAACCCTACTTCTAAATATATATTTGCCTAATCCCAAAACTGTACCCTCAAGTACAGCTTTAGTACCCAAATTTGAAGGTGTGCCAAAGAAGTACCCAATTTTTAAAAAGCGTACCAAATCAGTACCTACGCTGACGGAGGACGGATACCGTTAAAAAGCCCGAGAAGTAAAACTGTCATTATGAAAAAAAGGACATAAAGTTGTTTCATGGCCACGTGGACCGTCCTTTTTTACTTTTTCAATGCACATTGATTGTCTTTTTTTACATTTCCAATGCACATTTATTATTCTTCTCCTCTCTCTCTCTCTCTCTCTCTCTCTCTCTCTCACACACACACACGCGCGCGCACGTATACCTACACGCATACCCATCACCCTATTTCTTTTTTTTTCTTCTTCTTCTTCTAATGATTTCTTAGTCTCGTTTTTCATATTTCTAATTTGAGTTAATTACGCCATTGACCATTGAACTATTATGCATATTTCATTTTGACCACTGGACTTACAATTGTGTCAAAGTGACCACTGATTTTTAAACTTTGTCCAAATAAGTCCATCTGTTAGGTTCCGTCAAGAACAAATCCGTTAAGTTTCAAATTTGAAGGGTAAAGTCGTCACTCTACCTGTCCGTCATTTCTTCAGAGAGACATCGTCTCCTCTTTCTCTGTCCTTCCATCTTCTTCGATTTTCAGAGGGAGATCGTTATTCCTTTACTCGAAGAACGATCAATTCGTCACTCTACCTGTTGTTCGTTTCTACAGAGACACACATCGTCTCCTCTTTCTCTGTCTTTCCATCGTCTTTGATTTTCAGAGGGAGATCGTCGTTTCCTTTACTCGAATCAAGTAAAGTCCACGGAGATAAACGATTGCAATGGCGTGGGTTCTTAGAGAAGAGGGTACCCATCTTGAAACACACGATCTTTACGGTAAGTTTTTCTATACATTTTTTAGATTTAGTGATATATTTTTTAAATCGACACGAATCCTGATGTAGCCACCCACACAATCATGATCCATGAAATAATGTTGTTTACACAGATTCCCAAATAATATTGTTTATACAGATTCACAAATAATGTTCTTTACACATACTTAGAAGTAATTTTTATATAGAATGCATGCATGCTGTTATGTTAATTAAATTCAATTTTGTTCTTATTTTTTTATGGGCTTGGGAATAGCAATTTGCTGTTCGAAATTACTATAATATGCACTTTATAACGTGAAATTGGAGTATTAATTAGTAAATATCTTATAAACAAGAACGTCAGTAGACTTCTTTACAGTTGAGTTGCACAGTGGTGGAGAGTTTGTTTACATGCCAAAGAGGCACTACATTGATGGCCTTGTTAATTATTTCGATTACTGTGAGTGTGATAAGATGTCAATGCATGAAGTGGATGAAATGTTAAAGGAGTTCGGTTATGGGCATGAGGTGATGTTTTATTATTACAGGGTTCCTGGGATGAGCCTTGACAATGGGTTGAGGGGTCTAGGGGGTGATGATGATATCAGGGAACTAATAAGAGTTATAACTGAGAAAAAGGTTAATGTTGTAGAATTCTATGTTGAGCATGGAAGTGCATCAGTGGAGGAGTATTTTGTACCTCCGCCTGTAACTGGTTCATCAGTTGTAATTGAGGAGATTGATTTATGTGATGAACATCCATTAGGTACTCAGGATGACCTGGATGCATCATACTATAAGAACAATAAGTTTACCCAGCTTCTTCTTCCCCCATGTGAAAATGAACATCCCAATGAGCAAGAGTTACACACTGTTAACAGCAACTCAGAGCATGAGCATGTAAACACTGATCAGATTGGGAGTGGGCATGGGAATGAGAGTGAGCATGTGAACACTGATCAGAATGAGAGTGGGCATGTAAACACTGATCAGATTGGGAGTGGGCATGGGAATGAGAGTGAGCATGTGAACACTGATCAGATTGGGAGTGGGCATGGGAATGAGAGTGAGCATGTGAACACTGATCAGATTGGGAGTGGGCATGAGAATGAGAGTGAGCATGATAGTGACTCAGATGACTCACAGTACTGCCCTCCTAATGATTTATATGATAGTGAGTATGAGGTTGAGGAAGATATAGATCTTTACCATGCAAATGTAGATGTAGGTGAAGATTGGAATGACATGGCCATCAGGGATCAAGCAGTACTACAATCTGAGGAACAAGAAAGGACATCAGATTATGATGACTCTGATGAACTAAGGAGTTTGACAAGTATGTCTGAGGATGAAGTTGACAAAGATAAGAGGAGTTGTGTTCAGTTTAACCCTGAAGTAGACATGAGCAGGCCCAAATTTAGTGTAGGTCAGTTGTTTGCTAATGCAGGTGTCTTGAAGCAAACTATCAGAGAACATGCAATCCTGACTAGAAGAAACATAAAATTGTACACAAATGAAAAAGAAAGGGTTAGAGCAAAGTGTTATGGGAGTCCACAGTGTGAGTGGGTTTTATATGCTTCCAAGCTTGCTGAGAAAGATAGCTTAATTGTTAAGACATATCATAAAGAGCACATTTGCCCACATGTATACTATAACCAACATATCAAAGCTGATTGGATATCCCAAAAATACCTGGAGAAGTTCAGATCAAACCCCACATGGTCACTTGAGTCAATAAGAGAAACTATTAGGACAGATTTGGAAGCTGGTGTTTCTAGAAGTAAAGCTTACAGAGCAAAAATGAAGGCAGCAGAAATGATTGATGGCAGTTATAGGGAGCAATTTAAGGGTTTATGGGACTATTGTAATGAGGTGACCAAGTGCAATCCAGGGACCACTGCACTTATGAAGCTGTGTGAGCCAATAGTTGGAGAAGAATTCCCTAGGTTTTTAAGGTTGTACATGTGTTTGGGCCCTCTGAAGAATGGGTTCAAGACAGGGTGTAAGAAAATTGTGGGGCTTGATGGGTGCTTTTTAAAAGGTCATTTCCTAGGACAACTGTTGACAGCAGTGGGTATTGACCCTGATAATGGCATGTACCCCTTTGCATGGGCAGTGGTTGAGGCAGAAAACATGCTCTCTTGGGAATGGTTCATCAACCTTTTAAAAGAAGACTTACAGATTGAGGACCAAAGTGAATGGACTTTCATTTCAGACCAACAAAAGGTAATTGAAGAACCATTAACTATCTTTCTCAACTTATTTGCTATTTAATATTTTCCACTAACTTGTTTACTTTATTTAATCATTTTTAGGGTTTGCTGACAGCACTAGAAACAGTTCTACCTCTGTGTGAACATAGGTATTGTGTCATGCACATGTACAAAAATTTTAAGAAGCAGTTTAGGAGTTTAGATCTTAAGAATGCCATGTGGAATGCTGCAAAGGCTCCCAATGCCATATACTTTGGCAGATGCATGCAACAGATAAAAGAAGACTGTGTAGGTGCTTATGAATACTTAGCTAAGATCCCACCCTCTTATTGGTGTAGATCTCACTTCTCACTGAATACCAGGTGTGATCTATTGCTAAATAACTACTGTGAGGTGTTTAATGGGGCCATTGTCAGTGCTAGGGATAAACCTATAATTACATGCCTTGAGAACATTAGAAATCAAGTAATGCAAAGGATTGTGAAGAAGAGAAAAGAGATGGAAAAGTGGGATGGTTTGTTGTGTCCCAAGATTCAGGCTAAGTTAGAGAAGTTGAAGTTGAAGTCCTGCCACTATAATTGTGCTTGGAATGGTGGCAGTCTATATAGTGTGAGGGCTGCAAGTGGGGAAGGTTATGTGGTTGACCTGCACAGCAAGACTTGCAGCTGCAGAAAATGGGATTTATGTGGAATTCCATGTGCACATGCAATTTCAGCAATTTACAATGACATGGCTAATGGAGGGAATGGGGGTGAACCTGAGCAGTGGGTTGATGAGTGTTTTAGGGTTGAAACTTTTAAGAAAGTCTATGACTACTTAGTGAACCCCCTTAGTGGTCCCAACCTTTGGGAACCAACAAATAAAGGGACCATTCTTCCACCTATATATCATAAGCAACCTGGTAGGCCTAAGAAGCTAAGAAGGAAGGATTGGGATGAGGTCACACAGCCTAAGAGGGGTCTACCTGATGGGGCTGGAAAATTAGGAAGAAAGGGAATAGTTATCACCTGTAGCAAATGTGGCAATGCTGGGCACAACAGTAGGGGTTGCAGGGGGCAAGGGTGTCAACCAAAGACAAGAGAACCTAAGAAGGGGAATCGAGGTCGGGGCAAGGTCATGGGGAAGGTGACAGCTACAGGTGGTCATAACACTGGGAAGGCAGGATGCACTACACAAGGCAGTGAAAAGAGAATCCAGCCTAAGAAGAAGAAGGTGACAGATCCAAACCCCAAAGGTTGGCTACAACCTGAAGCTGGAAGGAAGAAATATCCAGTGAGTTTGAACCTATTTCTTATTAGCCATCTATATTTTGTATGTGAATTACTTATTCCTTAGTTATTTTATGATTTACAGGTGAGGAGAAACAATGCAACTTCTGGCCAACAATGTGCAACAGGAGGTGCAAGTACAGCAACTTCAAGCCAAGGAGCAAGACCTACAACAAGACAATCAGTTAGGAGATAACTTGTGTACATGGGAAGACTAAAGCCTTTTGTGGATAGCTCTTGTGAATATTATGTTGATACAAACAGCCTGTTGCTTTAGCTGTAGCTTTTTGATTTAGGAAGCATGTTGGGATATATGGAGTCTTCTGTGGATAACTTATAGCTTTTATGGACATATCATTCTACAGCCTTTTGTTTTATAGCTGTAGGTAGGCAGATTTGTCCTTCGAATAATATTGATGTTATGTTGGTAAAGAAGCATTGACAAATGCCATTTTGAAACAGCTGCTTCCATTATATTATTTCCATTACAGCTGCTTCCATTACATGTTTTTCCATTACATCCCAATCAAGCACAAACAAACTGTTAAGCAGATCACACTCTAGCATCCATTACATGCACAGCCCTTTCCATTACATTACATTAAAAACACTAACATTACAAAGAACACAAGTCCCCAGACACAAATTGTTACCCAGATCACAACTCTCCAATCTCCAAAAGCAAACTGTTGTTTGCGGTTCTTTTTGACTTGAAGTTCATTACAAAGAACACCCATGAGCACAACAAGACAAACCACAATATCTTTTCCTTCCATTGATAGCTTCTCAGTTTCTTCTCATATGTCACCAATTGTTCTTGTTTACCTTCAATTTGCACCATAAGCCTTCGAACCTCCTCAGCATTTCCATTGATCCTTCGTAGCAGTCCAGGTATGATTTGCACAGCCCTTTCACACATGGGTGGATCAATCCAAATAAAATACTCACATGGATCTTCATTTTCAGCTCCGCAAGCCATGAATCTTCTTCCTAGATTTTTCGGGGTCCATGATGTCTTAATTGTTGGACTCTTTCGACAGTAGCAACCCATGGAAGGAGGAGTGGATTGGGTTTTTATTTTCTTTTTGTTTGCTGTGGAAGAAGAAGTAGAATGTCTTGTGATGTGGAAGAAGAGGAGGGAAAATGACCAGAGATGCTGGGCGGGAAAGAATTATGGAGGGAAAGAAGAATGGAGGGAAAGAAGAGAAGAAGAGGGGAAGATAATAGGCGAAATGACGTGGTTACCCCTCACTAAAGGGAGTTAACAGAACGGCGACAAGCTCTATTGAACGGAATGACCTTATTTGGACAAAGTTTAAAAATCAGTGGTCACTTTGACACAATTGTAAGTCCAGTGGTCAAAATGAAATATGCCTAATAGTTCAATGGTCAATGGCGTAATTAACTCTTCTAATTTTGGGACTTCATCTTTATTTAACTCTCAGCTACTCTTGTTCTCCATTTGTTTGGGCCCAAAGTAATGTGTTTGCTTTCAGTTTTGTGCTTTGTCAAGGATTTTTGGAGGTGTGTTTGACTGCATGTGGAGTTTATCTTTTGTTTTGTTTGATTGGTGTCGTTGGTTAGTGTTTCAAGTTAAAAGTCTCTATTATCCATAGCTCCTCTTTTCTTCGAAGGTGGAGTTAAAACTCTTGCCAGATGAAGCACTATCAAAGGAGACATGAAAAACAACGAGAATCTCATATCTACAGGTTCTTTGCCCCCTGCTCACGGAAAGCCAAATTGTTCTGGCCTGGCACAACGATAGTGTTTTGAAACCTCCTAGTCAAAATGGAGCAACCTTACCATTGTCGTAAGGCTCACACTTAGCAGTGAAGTGTGTCACCCAAATAAAAACATAGCCGATAACAATTTGCCTCGTAAAATTTCAATTTTGCGATGCATTCCTCTTAGCATTTTCAGCCACCTGCTCCTCCGTCTCCGGTGGAGCAGCCGCCACTTCCTCCTCCCCCCAGCGTAGTTGAGGTAGTTCTAAAGATCCCCGCCAGCCATCAGCATCAGACACTCTTTCTGACATTGAACGCGACGGCAGTGGCCCTCCCGCATGTGGGTAAACACCTCCTCCTTGGGGCCGAAAACCCGCCAAGCAGATGCTGCAAAAGTATTCATCGGGTGCTTTTATGGGTCCTCTGCTCGAATCACCAGTGGCTACTCCGAACAAAGACGAACCATACTGTTCCTCGTAGCCTTTCTTGCGTTGACCAAGACGAGGCGCGGCAACCGCCGTGTTTTTTCCTCTAACAGCAACCGCCAGTGGGTCAGGATTGTTACATGCTCCGTGAGCCCTTCACCCTGATTCTCGGCAGCGCCGCCACCACCAACAGCCGCCGCCAATGGATTAACATCGCCGCCTGCTGTGGCAGCCAGTGTTGGAGACCCGTTCTGATTTTGGGTGCCACCTACAATCACCGTCGGCAAGAGAGAGAGATGTTTTTTTAGAGAGAGAATAGATTTTTTAGAGCGTGCTTTTTTATTACAGAGAACAGTTTTTTAGAGAGAGAGTGTGAAGAGTTTTTTGTTCTGTAAGAGGGAGAGAAAAAAATGGAGAGCTTCCAAGTGGGCTGGACTTTATGTCCTTTTTTTCATAACGATAGTTTTACCCCTCGGACTTTTTAACGGCATCTGTCCTCCGTCAGCGTAGATATTGATTTGATACGCTTTTTAAAAGTTGGATACTTCTTTGGCACACCTTTCAAACTTGGGTACTAAAGTTGTACTTGGGGTAAACTTGAGGGTACAGTTTTGGGACTAGGCATTATATATTATTGATTTGAATTTCATAGTAGGGGTCAAATAGCCTACGTATCCGAGTGGACATACTAGAATTAAAACCATTGTAGTTTCACCGGGCTCCACGGTTGGCGACCTACATTTCGATCTTTGACTCGAATGATATTGAGAAATGAAATGAAAGACTCTTTTTAGATAATTTATATATTAGAAACGAGATTGCGGGGATTGGAGACACTCTAAATTACTATAATCTAAACTAGTTTTGAAAAAGCTATAAATATACGTCAAGTTGCCCAAAAGACTCGGAAACGCTTTGTGATGAATCCACATTGCAAATGCCTTATGGATATGGAGGAATCAGTATGAAATGTTGAGCTTTTCCTTAAAGTTGATATACCACTTTTAGGGAAGAAATGGTAAACAAGCTCTACAGAGAAATCATTGATCCTTTAAAATGTAATCCAAAGACTCTTTTTACAGAGGTCTCGAGCGACATAAATGATAAAGATGACCATTTTAATATGGGATATTGTAATGAAGCAGAATATTTGATAGAAATCAGGAACTGAGAAAAGTCACCTAACCGGCCGCTTTGTCGAAAACCGACTGGTTTATCCCATAATATTTTAATACTTTTTCTAGAATTTCAGGGACTAGTAATTCGGTAATCATTTTTGATTAAAAAGATGGTATGTGCCAGATTTCGCGGATTATCTCTACATTTCATATAAATCAAGGATTAATCACAATATAATCCTAAATCATCTAAATAAATCACAATCTCTTAACTGGACCTGGGTTAGCCTAACTAAGTGGATTGGTTTAACCAACTAAATTGGACTCTAACTAAGTTGTATTGGATTACTTATTGGATTAAATTAAATAGATTAGGCTTATTACATTATTATGCCTAACTCCATGACAATAATAAATTGAATCATTAATAAAGCCCAATAAAACAAATAAGCAAGATAAAATAAAACTACAAAAATTGGTGTCTGATTACCCTGCCATTTCCTACAACAATAAAAATATACACATCGTAAAAATATACCTAGGCCAACTCAGGCTCACATATCTCAACTATCACTACGGTTCAGCTAAGTTATTAGAGTTGTTCTCTAATCCTCCTATAAACTTAGGCATTTTATCACACACTTCTAGATTCAACAAAATCATATGCTTAAGCTCTGATACAACCTGTAACAACCCCAAAAATTTAGGAGCATTAACACCACGAACTTCCGAAGCGTTAAAACAGTCACTCGCTCGATTGATCTCTTAATGACATAAATAACATGGATTTAATAAAAACCTTTCAATATATATGTTGGAGCTTCTAACCAGTGTAATAACTCAAATTCAAATTCTTTAAAAAATATAGTAATTAATTAAAAGACCAAATTTAAGTTCTCTAAAGAACGAACTAAACAATGTTTACCCATGCAAGAGCTCTACCAATTAAAACAATAAAAGGTACTCCAATTTTTTTACTCACGCTTTAGCAATCTACTGGTAATTATTACCTACAGAAGGGAACAAATAAGGGTTAGCTTTCGATGACAATTTCGGAAAGAGTTACAAAATGATCACAATTAAATCGATAACAATATGTGAAAGAGTTTCAACTCACTCCCCTCGATTAGATATCAATACAATTGCTTTCAGATTCAATGTAAACAATATTAGATGATATTGAACATGAGCACTTTGCGGAATCAAGTAGACAATGCACAATAGCATAGAATACATATGCATATGTATGATAGCTAGTCTATCAAGGTACTAGCTTTCATCACATGCAATAAATAGACCAGCCTTATAATACCACCAAATACGGACCATCCTTATAACGCCTCAGAATAGACTCTCATGTTAATAGACAGAAGAAGTCACTAAATCAATAGATAACTCAATGCTCATCATGCAATAAAAGATGAGTATCAATATGAATTCCAATAACCGATTAATGTTCAACAAAAAAGGTTTCAATGGCAATAGATACATGAAGATATCAATTTATAACTCAAGAGTTTAATAATAGCCATAAACTAATTCAAGGATCATGTATGGACACGAGTTGATAATTTTAGGGTTTAGATATAATTCCTTATCTCAATCCTGAGTTATGTTATTTCAACCTGAAATCCTCTGAGTTAACCTAGATTAGGCAATTTAATCATCATAACGCAATATACACTACGATACTATAAACCCAATACTAATTGCCTAAACATCGCACACTCCTACTCTCGAAATAACGCAAATTAAAGTGAGTCTCATGTACGGCCAAACCTAGCTAAAAAAACACTTTTGTGGCTTAAAACAACATATACTGTCAAAATATCAAGTTTCTGATTTTTGAACATTTTCGAATTAAAAACAATTTTTGTTAATGCAATATAAGCCCAAGAGAGCCAATATTATTTCTGATTCAATCAAACTCCCACTATTTTTTTTGTAACAACTTTATAATATACATAAAAATTATAGAAACTGAATTCATCATTTAGAAAGCATTAAAACTATTTTTAAATTATTCTTTTCGATAATACAAATGTGATAGGGTAAAAATACTAAATCACCTCTGCAATTGTTCCAACATAAAGTAGGACCTCTTTGTATCATAAAAACAATACCATTTCTAGAATTTAATATAGATTTTAAGCTCAAAACAATTTTTTAAAAAGTCAAGCTGGCAAAAAATATTAAAAATACTAAACAATTTGAAAAGTATCAAAACATGGGCAGAAATTCTGAAATGGCTAAGGTACTCCGCTACAAGACTTCGCCAGCCAACAACCACCGTGCGGCATCCCAGACACGCACTAAACACAAACCTTAACATGTGGTACACCTGCACAAACACAGGGTACCACACTATTGTACACACCCACTTTTGTTCTTCTTTTCTTTCTGCACAGACCTGGAACACCCAAACTTGCACACTACATACCACACACATACCCCCTGCACACATACACACACCATTTCACACACACACACACACACACACACACAGAAATTACGCGCGCGCGCACACACACTCTCTGAATTTCTGTAAACACAACACCCACGCAGCACTCATGGCAACCTCTCCCCATTCCTTACACACACTCACACTCTGCACTTTTGCACGCACTCTTTCATAGCTATCTACACACACTACACACTAGAAATTAAATCAAATAAAGATGGTAGAAACTTAGCAGAATCGAACCCAAATTGTCGAATTTCAGTCGACAATTTAGCGTCTCGTTTATGCCGGTTAACTCCTTTTTTCCTTTCCCTTTTCCTCAGCTCAGCTCTCTCTCTCTCTCTCTCTCTCTCTTTTTCTCTATTTCTCTTATTCTCCCCTTTACGCCCTGTCTTTCTCTCTATATTAATTCCCCATTACTCCCTCTCCATTACTCTCCATTCTCTACCGTTCCAAGATAAAGGAAATGAAATCAAACTAATTTCATTTATTCACGTAACGACCCTTAGTATAACTGTGATCTCCCAAGTCACCACCTCTCTTCCATCAATTCCTCCATTGCACCCTACTTCACTGTTTTGCAACTCATGGTTACTATAAGTTATCGCTAAAGGTCCTAAATAACACCATTCACAACAACCGTCACTAAAGATCCCATAATCACTTACAGTAATTGTCGCTAAAGTAATAAATAATTAGCTAAAATTTATCATAAAAGCAACCCAAGGTTTGGGGTATTACATGTATGCCTCGCATGCCTACATTCCTTCCTTTTAGCTGTTTATAAGCGGAATTCAAAAGACATTAATTTTTTGGTGATAAAATAACTTGAAGACTCAATGTTGCTGAAATTGAAATTTAAACTGAACTATGAAATGTGGCATAGCGCTGTCGTTTTTGAAAGGCGCTAATGATGCTTCAATTATTCTCCGCTATGCTCTCCTTCGTTGTGTTTTATCTTAATCTTCAAGGATTTCTTTCCAGTGCTTAGCTGTTGGACCAACTCTCTGTTTCCTCTTCCATAACTTGATCATTTCTTCTCCTAATGCTTGGCTGCTAGTTCAATTCCCTGCTCCTTGCTTCCATAGCTTAATCAATTCTTGTTCTCAGGCCTCGAGTTCCAGTATTGACTTCAAGCTGAGTTTGTGACATTCCGCTCTCCTTCAAATGAACCTTATCCCCGACAATGAGAAATTTGGGAACTGAGTTTTAATCACTTGCCAATCTTTCCAAGTTTTTATCAATGCTAGTGACCTTGGACCATTTGATTAGGATTTCTGGTACACATTGATTGTTGTGTTTGACCATCCATCCTTCGATAAGAACTGCTATGGCTCCACTAATGACTGAGCTTCATCTCCAACTAGGGGAAGGTGGGAGGTGGCTGAAATGTGTTGCCGTTCTTTCTTCTTGAGTAATGAACACATGGAACATTGGGTGAATAGAAGTGGTGCTAGGCAGTTGCAGTATGTAAGCTACCTTTCTCACCCTTTGTATGACTTGGTAGGGCCCATAGGATCTTAGAGGAGCTTAATTTTCCTTCTTAAAGCCAATGAAGTTCGCCCATAAGGTTACAGCCTGAGATAAACCCAGTCTCTCAGTTCAAATTCTCTTTATGTCATGCGTAAATTGGCTATATTGTTGCACTCTTGCTTGTGCCCAAGTCAAGTTTTTCCTTTAACATTTCCAAAACCCTGCTTCTTTCAAATTTGTGGTTTATGTTGAAGTGAGGCTAAGACACTTTGGTTTGCAACCATAAACTTCCTCGTAGAGGGTCATTTTGATTGAAGAATGGTAGTTGCTGTTGTACCAATACTCAACTAGGGACAACCACTTACCCCAACTCTTTGGCATGTCACTGCACATACACCTCAAGTAGTTCTAAAGATGTTTGTTCACCCTTTCAGTCTGGCCATCTATGTTAGGGTGATAGCCTGTACTATAAGAGAGCTTGATGCCAAAGAAATGGTTGCACATTCACTATTTTGTTCCTAAGGCAATCTGAAAGGGCATCAACTACCATATTATTTGTGCCTTTCTTTTAATGCACCTCAAAATTAAATCCAAGCAACTTGGACAATAGCTTTTGCTGCAACAATGAGGTCAGGACATGTGTGGTTGTCATTGCTTATTTGAGTTGGCAGAAGGCATGTGTTGCATGTTTATCCCAATGAAAGGCTTCTTTCCTGAGCAAGCTTGTAAGGGGCCTACTTATAGAACCATAGTCCCTTACAAGTTTTATGTGGTAGCCTGTGAGACCTAAGAATCCCCTCAAGCCTTTTGGATTCCTTGGTATAAACCAGTTGACCATGGATTCTACTTTGCTAGGATCTATTGCTACATCCTCACCAAATCTTTTCAAGAGTGCTTGAAAAATAATGTTCATAAGCTTTTGGAATGTGGCAGAAGCACTTGTCAAATCAACGGCATAACCTTGATTTCATAATTTCCTGTACGCGTTCTAAAGGCAGTTTTGTAACATCCCAAAATTTTCCAGAACGTTAACACTCGCTCGATCAATTCACTAAAATTATAATACCTCAACTCAACCAGATAATACAAGTCTGACAGAGCAACTAATCCATCAATTAAATCATACTCCTAATAAGTTGTCACAATTAGGACATCAAAACTAAGTCCAAATTTTTTTAAATGATAATATTAACCCACGCAGGGGTTCTAATGACCAAAACTAAAACTAAATTCCTCTTTCCTTCACTCGGATCTATTCCACACCCAATCCGATCTATTGTTGGATATTACCTGCGGAAAGGAAGTCAAAGGGGAGTGAGCTAGAGCTCAGTAAGGTCGCTCAAATGAAAAAAACAATTACGAAATAATTCACAGATGCAATTCAATGAAAATTTTTCAAGAGTTTCAAAAGAATCATAACTAATTCGATTAGATGTCAATATGATTTTCAAATACGATGCAACACAATCAATCATAGATACACCGGCTAGTCCAATAAGGTACTAGCCCACACCAATACACCGGCTAGTCCATCAAGGTACTAGCCCACACCAATACACCGGCTAATCCATCAAGGTACTAACCCACACCAAATCCTCCAAAACCCACCAACTCCGCCCAATCACACAAATGCAGAATCTCATGTCAATATGCAGGATGAAAACTGTAATGCCCCGGATTTATTTTCGGAGCGTTAATGCCGAATACACAGAGATCAGATAAAATCTTATAATTATCATAAAACTCCAAAATGGTAAATCAGAGCGTATACTAATAATTCCCAAAATACATCAATGTCTTAACAAAATGACCCCAAAGCTTTTATACGAGTCATGCTCTCCAACACGGAGTTTCCAAAAATATACCCAAGTAGCGTTTGAACTAATATCTGAGACAAAACAGCTAACTCTTGATCGCTCAGCTAGCCCTCCAATACAAGGTCCCACCTACTGGTCTCCTGAAAGGAACCACAATAAGGGGATGAACCAAATGCCCAGTAAGGTCGCTCAAAGGACCAATCAAACGAAAACGAAAATATCATAGAAACGAAAATTTCGGAAGCACAAAGGATCTCAACAGAACGGACAATCAAACCGGGTTTCCAATGTCAAAACATATCTAAATAAAGAAACAGACACTAGAGAGCCATTCAGAAAGTGGTCACATATGTCATCACTGACATATGAAGCCGGTTCAGAAAGTAAGATCATGATCTCTAGCTCAACTCTCCTGAGCTAGCCCACGTTTCAATCCACGTGGGTAAGTCAGACATAAGTCACATCCACTGTGACATAGCTCATAGAATTATCAAAACAAAGAATTTAATTTAACAAATTAAATACCGGACAAGTCAAACAATATACGGAGTTTCTGAAATAATGATAATCTCTAAAACGAACGATATCAACATCGCAAATTCTAAAATCAGACAAATTCGACAAAAATTGACTTTCACAAGTCATAGCATTTAGAACAAGTTATTCATAGTAAATCTCAAAGCAAAGAGGAGAAGAAGAATCACTTAACTCAACTTGAAGAAATTCGGATTTCAAAAAAAAACTAAAGACTTACAAGAGCGATTGGTCCATCGCTGAATTATATTTCGAAAATAACCCTTACCTTAGCCAATGCCTTTGAGAAAAGCAAAACCTTAAGCTTCACCTTAGATCTTCCAAACTTCCAAGGCCTTCTCTCTCTCTCTCTCTCTCTCTCTCTCTCTCTCTCTCTCTCTCTCGCTCTCGCGCGCAAAGGAGGAAGAAACAGAGAAAACCCGAAAAAAGTAAGAAAATGAAATAAGACACTATTTATATAGAGGGACAAAAATTTTAAGTTTGCATTCGAGTGAAACACTTTGAGTCGAATGAAAACTTTTTAGGCGGAATATTTTTTTTTTAATTTTTTTTTCACTTTTAGTCGACTAAAACACTTTTAGTCGACTAAAACCTCTTTAATTCGACTAAAACCTTCAAAAATTAATTTTACACAATTTAAATACTTTTAGTCGACCGAAACACTTTTAGTCGACCAAAACACACTTTTCGTCGACTAAAACACTTTTAGTCGACTAAAACCTCTTTAATTCGACTAAAACCTTCAAAAATTAATTTTACACAATTTAAATACTTTTTAGTCGACCAAAACACTTTTAGTCGACTGAAAACACTTTTAGTCGTCTAAAAATTCTTTAATTCGACTAAAACCTCTAGAAACTTCCTTATCAAAATATTGAACACTTTCCATTCGACTAAAACTTCAAAAAAAAAAAAAAATGATAAAAAATCACTTTCTCAAATTTCTCAAAAAAACCACAAGCTTATTTACTAAAAACAAAAATTTCACACACGGAAAAAGGAAATTTTCGGGATATTACATTCTCCCCTCCTTAAAAGAATTCCGTCATCGGAATTTAAAACGTACCTTTAATGTCAAAAAGCTGAGGGTGCTTTTTGCGCATGGCTTCCTCAAGCTCCCAAGTAGCTTCCTCAATCTCGTGATTCCGCCACAAAATCTTAACTAACGGAATGACTTTCGTCCTTAACGCTTGGTCGCGACGATCTAAAATCTCAACCGGTTGCTCTTCGTAAGAAAGGTCCTCCCGAACTGATAAAGGTTCGTACGGCACAATATGCGTCGGATCATAAACATATTTTCTCAAATTCGAGACATGGAAAGCGTTATGAACGTGTGAAAGCTCTGGCGGTAACGCAATTCTGTAAGCCACCGGACCTATCCTTTCTAAAACCTCGAATGGACCAACAAACCTAGGGCTAAGCTTGCTCTTCTTATCGAAACGCATCACCCCCTTCCAAGGTGAAACCCTAAAAAACACGTGATCACCCACCTCAAATTCAAGTTCACGTCGACGATTTGATGTATAACTGCGTTGTCTATCTTGAGCCGCCTTGAGACGTTCCCGGATCAAATCAACTTTTTGAGTGGTCATCTGCACCAATTCTAGTCCTAATAACCGTCTCTCTCCTACTTCGTCCCAACATAGTGGTGTCCTACATCTCCGCCCGTACAATGCCTTAAACGGTGCCATCTTAATACTTGCCTGATAGCTGTTGTTATATGCAAATTCAACCAACTCCCACCAAGGTCTAGCGCGCAAGCTCTCAACATATCTTCTAATGTCTGAATGGTGCGCTCGGACTGTCCATCTGTCTGCGGATGATAAGCCGTGCTAAAACGAAGGTCAGTGCCCATAGAATTCTGAAAGCTCCTCCAGAACTTCGAAGTGAAATGCGGATCTCAATCTGACACTATAGATAATGGTACACCATGCAACCTCACAATCTCATCAATATATAATCGAACTAATTCAGATAAGGGTGCTGTTGATCGGATCGGAAGGAAATGCGCAGTCTTAGTCAACCTATCGACGATAACCCAAATGGTGTCAAAACCCTTGACTGTCCTTGATAAGCCTCCTACAAAATCAGTGGTTACATGCTCCCACTTCCACTGCGGAATCTCAAGGGGTTGAAGCAGTCCGCTAGGCTTCTGATGCTCCATCTTCACCTTTTGGCAAACCAAACAATGAGAAACAAATTCTGCTATATCCGACTTCATGCCACTCTACCAGAAATGCTCTCTAAGGTCATGATACATTTTCGTCCCTCCCGGGTGGATAGAGAAACCAGAACTATGAGCCTCGGATAGTAACTTCCTCCTCAAGGATAAATCACCTGGCACACAAAGTCTACTACGGAACCAAACGACACCATGCTCGTCAATTCTGAACTCAGATTGTTTCCCACTGTTAATGTTCTCAATTATGTGAGCTATACCCGAATCTCCATCTTGGGCTTCCTTGATGCTGCTGATCAAAGTAGGCTGTACCTGCAACGCTGCTAAGTATTCCCCACCATCTTTCCATCTAACCTCCAGACCAAAGTTCATCATATCCTCCAATAGTTGAGGTTGACAAGTGATTAATGCTGCTAAGTTTCCGCTACTCTTCCTATTGAGTGCATCTGCTACTACATTCGCCTTACCATGGTGATAATGAATCGTGCAGTCATAGTCCTTCAAAAGTTCCAACCAACGCCGTTGTCTCATATTTAGCTCCTTTTTGGTGAAAATATACATAAGACTTTTATGATCAGTGTAAATCTCGCAGGTCTCACCGTACAAGTAATGCCTCCATATCTTCAAAGCAAAAATCACGACCGCTAACTCAAGATCATGGGTGGGATAGTTCTCTTCATAAGGTTTAAGCTGTCTCGAAGCATAAGCAATCACCTTACCATGTTGCATTAAAACATAACCTAAGCCCTTCTTTGAGGCGTCATTATAAATCACAAAACCTCCGGAACCAGATGGTAAAGTCAAAACCGGTGCAGACACTAACCTTTCTTTCAGTTCTTGGAAGCTAGCTTCGCACTCCTCGCTCCAAACAAACCGGGTGTTCTTCTTAGTCAACTTAGTCAAAGGCACAACAATTTTTGAAAATCCTTCAACAAATCGACGATAGTAGCCTGCCAATCCCAAAAAGCTTCGCACCTCCATGACAGTGTTAGGTCTCTGCCAGTCAATCATTGCTGCAATCTTAGAGGGGTCAACGGTTATTCCATCCTTAGACACCACATGCCCTAGAAATGTAACCTGTTCAAGCCAAAACTCCCATTTCGAAAATTTAGCATATAGTTTACTATCTTTCAAAGTCTACAAAATAATTTGTAAATGCTCACGATGGTCCTCTTTCGACCTAGAGTACACCAAAATATCATCAATAAAAACAATAACGAATTGATCCAAATACTGTCTAAACACACGGTTCATCAAATCCATAAAAGCATCAGGGGCATTAGTCAGCCCGAATGGCATTACCAGAAATTCATAGTGACCATAGCGAGTCTTGAACGTAGTCTTTGGCACATCCTCTGGCTTGACTTTAAGCTGATAATATCCAGAACGCAAATCTATTTTCGAGAAAAACTTCGCTCCTTGAAGTTGGCCAAACAAATCATCTATGCGCGGCAACGGATATTTATTACGGATAGTGACCTTATTCAACTCACGATAATCAATGCAAAGTCTCAATGTACCGTCCTTCTTTTTAACAAATAATACAGGGGCACCCCAAGATGACACACTAGGACGAATGAACCCCTTATCAATTAGCTCTTGAAGCTGTTCCTTTAGCTCCTTCATCTCGGAAGGCGCCATTTGATACGGTGCCTTAGAAATAGGTGCTGCACCGGGCACTAAATCAATTGTGAATTCCATCTCACGATCAATGGATTTTCCGGGCAACTCCTCGGGAAACACCTCAGCAAAATCACAGACTACGGGTAATTTTGATATTTTAAGACTTTCATGACTAGTATCATGGACGTGTGCAATGTAACCCCTACAACCCTTACGAAGCATGCAGTGAGCCACAATAGCTGAAATAATCGACAACCCACTAGGTTTGGAACCCTTAAACTCAAATTCAGACAAATCAGATAAACGAAAACGGACTCGCTTCTCAAAGCAATCAACTAAGGCATGATAGTATGCCAACCAATCCATACCCAAAATCACATCAAAATCACAGATATCTAAAGGAATTAGGTCCCCCGGAAGGTCCCTATCACATAAGCGAATCTTACAATTTCTCAACACTGAATTTACTATCACAGAATCTCCAACTAGAGTACCGACAGACAACTCATAATCAAGAGACTCGGGTCTCACCCCAAGTCGACGTGCAAACGAAAAAGAAACAAAAGAGTGCGTGGCACCAGAGTCAAACAATACATGCTCGTCAATTGAGTCAATCTGAATCGTACCTGCCACCACTTCCTTTGAACCCGATGCATCCTTAGCCGTCATGTTGAACACCCTGCCGGTAGCCTTAGGTTTCTGCCCTCCTACTGACTGACTTGTACTCTACCTTGGGCCCAAAGCTATACTCGCTGCAACTGAACCTTGTGGGCCAGATTGCCCCGACACTAGCATAGGACAATCCCGGATAAAGTGACCCTTTTGGCCACACCTGAAACACGCTCCCGTATCCTAATGACAACTCTGACCGCCATGACGTTTGTTGCACCTCAGACAAATAGGATAAGAACCTATGGACGGAGGCCTCTGAACAAAGTTCTGGCTAAAATTCCTACTCAAATTACCTTGAGCTTGGCCCTGCCTACCAACAGTAGTCGACGAAGATGCCTGTTTTTGCTTCCCATCACTTTGTACTGTGCGTGACTGGGATAGCTCCGGACGATCTCTCTTGCCTGCCCTGGCGTCCTTCTTCTCTCTAAAATCCCTTGCCTCAGATTCAATAGTCTTCGCAATGTCCACGCACTGAACATAGGTCTCTATCGGGACTGAAATAATTCGTTGTCTAATATTAGACCTAAGACCCCAAGTAAACATCTGCACCCTATCCTTTTCATTAGCCACCAACTGCTTACCATACCGGGATAGTCGAGTAAACTTTACCTCATACTCGGCAACACTCTCGTTATCCTCCTGCCCCAGATTAAGAAAATCACGATACATCTGTTCTTTTACACTTCTAGGAAAATAGCGGTCGAAGAACAAATCCTTAAACTGATCCATGTCATTTCCAAGCGTTGCTCCGCCGTCTTACTATCCTCAATCATTTTCCACCAATGGTCCGCCTCTCCGTCTAGCTTGTACACTGTGAGTTCTATCTTTTCCTTATCGGTACAATCCATAGGCCTAAACACCTTTTCAAGTCGAGAGATCCACTTTTCCGCCACAATCGGATCATCGATTCCTCCAAAAGGTTCCACATTTTTCTTATCAAACTGCTATAACAAACTACGAGTCTGATTCTGCCCGGGATTCAGATTCTGAGGTGGGTTAGGTTGATTCTGCTGATTTAACTGAGCTTGCTGATTTGCCAATAGTTGAGTCAACTGAGCTTGCTGAGCTGCCAGAAGGGTCAGAAGATCTGGCGGGTTCTCGTTCTCGGTGACGTTCGGTTGCTCCTCATTCCGATTGCGAGTTCGCCTATTATTATGACTGCTTGCCATTACTACAAAAGAAAACTAGAATAAGATACTAACTGAAATATTACACTTCATTCTACCCATCCTACCCATCTCACAACTTATCTGATCCTAAGCACGAGTCTACAGAATCTCATACCTAAGCTCTGATACCAACTGTAACGCCCCGAATTTATTTCCGGAGCGTTAATGCCGAATACACAGAGATCAGATAAAATCTTATAATTATCATAAGACTCCAAAATGGTAAATCAGAGCGTATACTAATAATTCCCAAAATACATCAATGTCTTAACAAAATGACCCCAAAGCTTTTATACGAGTCATGTTCTCCAACACGGAGTTTCCAAAAATATACCCAAGTAGCGTCAGAACTAATATCTGAGACAAAACAGCTAACTCTTGATCGCTCAGCTAGCCCTCCAATACAAGGTCCCACCTATTGGTCTCCTGAAAGGAACAACAATAAGGGGATGAGCCAAATGCCCAGTAAGGTCGCTCAAAGGACCAATCAAACGAAAACGAAAATATCAGAGAAACAAAAATTTCGGAAGCACAAAGGATCTCAACAGAACGGACAATCAAACCGGGTTTCAAATGTCAAAACATATCTAAATAAAGAAACAGAAACTAGAGAGCCATTCAGAAAGTGGTCACATACGTCATCATTGACATATGAAGCCGGTTCAGAAAGTAAGATCGCGATCTCTAGCTCAACTCCCCTGAGCTAGCCCACGTTTCAATCCACGTGAGTAAGTCAGACATAAGTCACATACACTGTGACATGGCTCATAGAATTATCAAAACAAAGAATTTAATTTAACCAAATCAAATACCAGACAAGTCAAACAATATACGGAGTTTATGAAATAATGATAATCTCTAAAACGAACGATATCAACATCGCAAATTCTAAAATCAGACAAATTCGACAAAAAATGACTTTCACAAGTCATAGCATTTAGAACAATTAATTCATAGTAAATCTCAAAGCAAAGAGGAGAAGAAGAACCACTTAACTCAACTCGAAGAAATTCGGATTTCAAAAAGAAACTAAAGACTTACAAGAGCGATTGGTCCATCACAGAATTATATTTCGAAAATAACCCTTACCTTAGCCAATGCCTTTGAGAAAAGCAAAACCTTAAGCTTCACCTTAGATCTTCCAAACTTCCAAGGCCTTCTTTTTCTCTCTCTCTCTCTCTCGCTCTCGTGCGCAAAGGAGGAAGAAACAGAGAAAACCCGAAAAAGTAAGAAAATGAAATAAGACACTATTTATACAGAGGGACAAAAATTTTAAATTTGCATTCGAATGAAACACTTTGAGTCGAATGAAAACTTTTTAGGCGGAATTTTATTTTATTTTTAATTTTTTGTCACTTTTAGTCGACTAAAACTCACTTTTAGTCGACTAAAACTCACTTTTAGTCGACTAAAACACACTTTTAGTCAACCAAAACACTTTTAGTCGACCAAAACACTTTTAGTCGACTAAAACCTCTTTAATTCGACTAAAATCTTCAAAAATTAATTTTATACAATTTAAATACTCTTTAGTCGACCGAAACACTTTTAGTCCACTGAAAACACTTTTAGTCGACTAAAACCTCTTTAATTCGACTAAAACCTTTAGAAACGTCCTTATCAAAATATTGAACACTTTCCATTCGACTAAAACTACAAAAAAAATGATAAAAAATCACTTTCTCAATTTTCTCAAAAAGACCACAAGCTCATTTACTAAAAATAAAAATTTCACACACGGAAAAAGGAAATTTTCGGGATATTACAAAAACATTTTGATAATGCAAAGAATATATCGATGCACAACGAGAAAGAAATACAGAGAATCGCATAAGATTTCAATAAATGTGTAAGGCTCAAAATAAGGGTATTTAAAGGCAAACGATGCAATTCATAACAATTATAACAGAGTTCAAAGGAAATTCGATAACAATTCAGAAAAATATTCACGAGAACAAATGGATGAAATTGGGTCTCGGATAGAAATCCCTTACCTTGGTCCAAGCTAAGCGATGTTACCAATCTCGATCAATATTTTCTGAATAAACCAGAAAAGCTTCACTGGCCAGAGAAACCCCTTTGTCGCGTCCTTCTTCTTCCTCTCTCTCTCTCTCAGTATCACTTATCAGATGAGAAGTAGGGAACTATGACGGCTGCCTCCATTTTATATATATATATATATATATATATATATATATATATATTATAACCCTAGTTGGAATATAACCAAAAGCGCTACCTTAACTTTCGTTAGCCGTTCAAATTTTCACCCGAAGCTTTTATTATCGCGAAATGGTCCAAAAATAAATATTTATGATTAGGAAAAATTATTAACTGGCTATTACGCTATCTCGTTTCACAAATCATCGCTAATAATCACGCTGATACAAAAAAGAAATTTTTTTATTGTCGCTAAAAAAAATTATATCGATGCTAAATCTCACGTATAAAAGTCGTCGCTTAAATTAAACTAACCGGCTAGCATTACCATGCTTCGGGGTGTTACAAGTTTTGTGGATATCACCATCCACCATTCCGATTCGGCGGTCTCCAATTCTGAGATCAAGTTTTGAAAACACATTTGAACCATTTAGTTCATCCAACAAGTCATCAATAACTAGAATGTGGTACCTGTCCTTAATGGTCATCTTGTTGAGCTCCCTATAGCCCACACATAGCCTCCATGTACCATCCTTCTTCTTTACTAGAAGGATCATTAAAGCAAAGGAGGAGCAACTACGTTGTATTACACCTGTTGTAACAACTCTACTATAATCTTCTCAACCCCTGCCTTTTGCACATGTGAGATTTTGTAAGGTCTCAATTATACAGGTTTGGCTCCTTCACTCTATTTGATGTGATGGTCTTAGGTTCTGTGAGGTGGCAGCTGGTTTGGCTCTCGGAAGATATCTAGGTATTTTTATCAAAATGGCTTCAACTCCCAATATCTAGGTATTTTATCAAAATGGCTTCAACTCCCAATATCTAGGTATTTTATCTAAAAAGAAGTTTGCTCGTAGCCTGGGCTGTAATCATTTTAACGATATTGCCCTTGAACTCACTCCCTTTTAGAAACACTTGCTTGCCCTGATGTTTGAAAGATATCTGGTTAAGATCAAAGTCAAAATTAACACTGCCTAACTGCATGCCTAACACACAATCACAATGCCATAGTTTATAATATTCTCATATCAGCATGGAACTGGTGTGCATTCAAATTCCACTCAAAATTTATATAAATTGTATAAAATTGAAACCTTGTACCATTAGCAACAGCTACAATTAATGGTGGAGTGGGAAAAGAGTATGCATCCCAATTCCACTGTTGAATGTGAATCCAAGAAGTTACTTGTTGATCCTGTGTCAATCAAGATACTGTAGGATTTAGCTCCCACGCTGCCTTCAATTTGAATGGTGTTGTGAACTCTATTCCCTGCCAATGCATGCAACCGATCTCAAGTTCATCTTGATTGAATTGCTCAAACACAGATCTATCTGCATCTATTATTTATCCTCTGTGCTTAGTACTTTTAACTCTTCACTTTCTTCTTCTGCAATGAGCATAACTATGGTTCTCATTGGGCAAACCTTGAGATGCATTGGTTCCCATTTTCCATAGCATCTAAAGCACAGTCCCTAAGTTAGTCTCTTTTGATCTCTTCTGAGGAAATATATATTTTATGCTGGGTGGTGGTTTTGGGGCATTTGATTTGGTGTTAGTAACAAACCTATCTGAGGGTTAGGATATGGATTAGGCTAGTTTGGCCTTGGGGTCTATAAATGGAAGGAAGTAGGCTTTTAAGGGCTCAGATTATTGGAAGGTTTTTAAGTTGTTCCAAAAGGACTCAAGGCTGGTCTTGCTGCAGTAGTGGTGTTACTGGCAATCATGTAGGTGTTCTGACGTCTGTTGCTCCTAAACAATGAATTTATAGCTAACTCCTCACTTCTAGCTATATAAATTGCCTTTGAGAGTGAATCTACTTCAAATTGTTCCCATCTACACTTGATCTCAGGTTTAAGCCCTCCTATGAAGCTCATAGTAAATAACCTTCATCCAAGTAATCAAACTCTTGTACAATTTGTGCTCTCAAATCTCAAACTTGTTAAATTATTCATCTAACTGAAGTAGATTGTACAAGTTTGTTAACTTCCCCCACTAGACTTGCTCCATTCACACCTGAGAACCTAGCGTTCATACCCTTAACAAACTACTCCTATTGTACCCATCCCAATGGTGTAATATAAGCATCATACCAACTTCTTGCCTGAGCATCAAGATGCACCGATGCGGAGGCTACCTTGTAATCGGTGTCGATGGGGTAAATTTCAAAATAGAGTTCACATTTCCTCACCCAACCTCTAGGGTCCTCTCCCGTGGATCTGGCCAATTTGAACTTAGTAAATCTGGGACGTGGATTACATATTATCTGATGGTGGTAGTTGTGAAAAATTAAGGACTGAAACTCCAGCCGTCCATCTGATGAAAAGTGACTATCGCTCGATTCACCATGCTTCGTTGTCTGTCGTACTGGTGGTTCCTTCTTGGAGTGACTCTGGGCCATATGATTTCTCATCTCAATTTGAAGCTCAGTAAAGCTTATCTACAACTCACCAATGGAGGCTTCCATTGAGCTAGACTTGATATCGTTGACTGTGAATCGATTTTTCGATCCCATCCTACAATTCTTGCATATCTACTTTGGGAAATTGGTTGTTGTTGGTGGATCTGGGCATAATTGGTAAGGTGGTGTTGGTGTTTGAATTAAGCTGAATTGAGCAATTACGGTGTAAGATTAGCAGTTCAGGCCTCGCGAACGAGGCTCTAATACCACTTGCAACGTATACATATCGATGGAGATGCTACTTGCCATGGCTAAGTATTAATTTAACTTGGGAATTTCTTGTATAAACCCAAGGACAGAAGCAAGAGGAGAGAAGAAGAGTATAAGAGAATTTCTGTTATAGAGAGAGAAGGAGAATACAATTCACAAATCGTATATGCCTCACGTGCCTCTCTTCCTTCCTTTTAGTTGGTTTGTTACAACCGAAATTCATATTTCTTTTTCTGTTTTCATTTTGTGTTTTAATTTTTATAATTTTCGTATTCAGTTAGAAAAAACGTTCCTGTACTTTTATCATTTTCACCAAAAAATTTCATCTAGTTTTTTTTACATTGGGCTAAGTTAATTTGGATAAAAAAGCTGAAAACATCTCGGAGGTCTTTTCAGTTTTTTGTCACTGATTGAGTAATTTTACCTAAAACGAAGACATAAAATGATAAAAGTACACAAAAAAAAAATATTTTTTTATCCTCATTATTAAAAAAACAAAAAACGAATATAGTAAACATACGGACCTTGGTAAAACAACTTGAACACTAGGTAGCATTTGGTAATACTTCTAGTTTTGGTTTTCTGCTTCAAAAAAAAAAACCAAAGCCAGTTTAATTTTATTTTTTTACAAAAACAAATGGCGCTTGATTACCCAGTTTTTATTTTGGGTTTTTTTCTCTTGGGTGTTTGATTATCTAATTTTTATTTTAAATTTTTTCTTTGATGGTGGTTTGCAGTGGTGGTGGCCGGCCGTTGGCGGTGGCAGGTGATGGCTGTCAGCCGCCGGTGGTGGCTGGTGGCTGCCGACAGTTGCTGACGATGGCTGTCGACCGCCGGCAGTCGTCGGCGGTGGTCGCTAGCGGCCGACGGTGGGAGGGTGGCGGTGGTCTCAAAATAAAAATCAAAACTGAAAACCGAAAACTTCTTTTTAGAATTTTCAAAAACAGCCCTGTTTTAAAAACTGAAGGGAAAAAAAAATAAAAATTATGTGTCAAACGCGTTTATTTTTTCAGTTTACAAAACTGAAAAAAAAACTAGAAAAATAAGTGTTATTAAACAGAGCCTAAACGCAGCTAAAACTGAAATTTAAACCGAACTCCAAATTGTGGCATAACGCTGTTGTTTGCGCAAGGGCGCGCATGATTCTTCAATATTCCTGCTGTGCCCTTCTGTTTGATCTTAATTAATCTTCAAGGATTTCCTTCCGGTGCTTAGCTGTTGGTTCAAATTCTCTGTTCCCTCCTTCCATAGCTTGATTGTTCCTTGTCCCCATGCTTGGCTGCTAGTTCAATTCCCTGCACCCTGCCTCCTGCTTCTATAGCTTGATCAATTCTTGTTCTCATGCCTTGATTTCCAGTACTGACTTCAGTTCAACACTGACATCAGCTGAGTTTTTCGTGACAGCAAACCGAACAAAACTTTCCTTTGACCAAGAATACTACCTAGGGTTTCATCCGTCAAGCAAGGCCCACAAATTAAAGCCCTTCTAATACGCCATATCAGGAAGCGAGAGGATGACATAACAGATTACTCCCTTCAATGCAAGATTTTCACTCTCGAAACCTCCTGCTCGTCGTGGAGAGATGTTAATTACGACAATGGATTGCTCCATGGGCTGAAGATACCCTCAGGAGATTTGTTTGATGACCCGTGTTGTGTAAATGGTGTTATACACCAGGCTTATCCTTGCTTTTGAAGTAGGCAATGAGAAATTCGGTACAGCTCCACTCCCTGATGGTGCAAGTTGTCGGCTCAAGGCAATGTCCTCGAAACGGACATAATAAATGGAAATATGGATCAACTTATAAGGTCACTTGGGTGCTTTCGGCATCAACATGGTAACTTGTCAAGTTTTTTACGAGGTACAAAAACGGTTTGAAAGGTATTATTATAGTTGTATGTAAAGTTTAATTGAATATACCCCTTGTTAAGGGTATTTTTGACTTTCTAAAGTGAAAAATATATATTTTGACGTGATCCCAAAATAAGCACAAGAGAAATGTTCTTTTGGCCACCTTTACGGCTTTACCTAATATACTGTAAATTCTTTGGAACATGGGAGTGCTATATATTGAAGGACATGAATGTGGACTGTGGAGGAGATGATAGTTTGGTTGTAAATGCCTGTCCCGTCCCTTCTGTATACAAGGTCTCAAAGGTTTATGAGGGTCGCGCGATATTCGAGAGAAAAAAAATTTCGTCTGGTGGAGATGAGGTTGTTTCAGTTTATGGTCATCTTTACTTATTACTGCCTTAAAAAGTTCTCGAGAAAGTAAAGAGATAAACTTACATCCATAGGACATTCCCAAAAATGACATGAAAAGACACTTTGGAATATGAGAAGACACTCCTTTTCGGGACTGATGATCTTCTCCCGCTCTGTCTCTCTCTGCCACATATGTTATGTTTTCCGGTTGTCTTTCCTCTGCATGAATGTGTTCGAGTTTCAGAAGGTGATCAAGTAGAGAGGGAAAGCTTTCAGAGATGGAGCAAAGTGGTGGCTTGCATAATAAGAAGTCATTTTCCAAGGAAAGAGACTTGATGGACATCGTTTTCTCTTGGACCCCTGAAGACATCTTCAATGAGGATCTCTACAAGAATCAGGTTTGCATGGCTAATTCGTATTCACTCAGATATATGTTTGGCTAGAAGGCTGATTTCGTACATACTATTTTCCTTTTCTCATGCTTGTAAAGGTAGATTGAATAGTCTGTCTGTCATGCTATGTTAGTAATGCTGCGTGATAAGTACTTTTTCTTAGCTGAATCTCAATGCCACTCTAGATCTTCCCTTTTTGTTTTTTCTTTTTTTCCTACATTGTGCAGTGGACTGTTACATTTTTGGTCCACAAACCATCGCCAGTCAATCTGGGAGATAAGAGATACAGATGCTCATTTGTTGAAACGAATGGAAAATGAGAGGAATTTTAAGTACTTTTAATCTGTAGTAAAGCAAAGTTACTAGTATATTTTCTTAAAAGAACTGCAATGCTGCAAGTTGTTTGTTTGATGGTGCTTGCTCGTCGCCTTGTGAATTAGAAGACAAATAAGGAGGAAAATTAGGCCATACATTTTAAGATGGGAACAAGTTGTAATTTTTGAAACAAGAAATGTTGTGGTAAATTGACAAACCTTCATGGGAAGGAGTAACCTTTTCTTTTGTACTTCAACAAATTTGAATCTTCTGCTGATGAGATCGACGGTACCTGGACATAGAATTATTTTGTAAGTCCATTTTGACTTCCACAACATATTTTGATGCTTTATGTTATACAACGTTGTGCTCCATCACTACTAGGTGCAGAAGATACCTTTGCAATTCAATTCGGCACAGCAATATGTCATGGCATTCATTTACCCTCTATTAGAAGACATACGAGCCGAGTTGTCCACGAAGATAGCGACTATATCAAATGCACCTTTTGCTCGAGTCATAGCTCTTCAAAAGTCCCAAGCATATAAAACATCATCATTATATGATGTCGAGGTTGATAAATGGACAAACAATGACAGGCGTCATGGCAAAGAGCCTTACAGACCAATTCCAGGAGACATATTTCTTATCACAGATGCTAAACCTGAAAGCATGTCTGATTTGCAGCGATTAGGGGGAGCTATGAGTTTTGGATATAATACTAAAGTCTCAGGGGATGGTGAAGGGAGTACCAGAACGGGCACTCTTCTGACGGTCAAAGTCTCAGAAGAGCTTGATATGAAAGATCGGCCTCAGAAACTGATATCCGTGGTTTTCCTGATTAACATCACTACTAACAACAGAATTTGGAACGCAATGCACTCCTGTGGCTATAGCAAGATTATCAAGGAAGTGATTTGTGCCAACTCTGTGGTAAGACGTGCATAAAACCCCATTGCCTTACTCCTCCCTCCTAACGCCCCCCCCCCCCCCCCAAACCTAATTTTTCTTTTTTCTTGTTTTCTTTTTGTGCTGACAGACAAAAATTGAAGAAAAGTTAGCTATTATTAGATGAAAAAATGTGGAGAAGAATGGTATCACATGCAATCAGTTACCATTTTGGCTCCTGTATATTTTATATTTTACGATTTGCGTATGATAATTTACTTAATTTTGTTGGCTATAAGTGCCATACATCTAAAGTAACGTCTCACCTCCCTGTGAAGGTTTTTCGCCTTCATTGTTATAATAAACGTTAGTAATTATTTAATGTGCCAAAATGTTATTGGCTGTACATATATTTTACTGTTTATATAAACTTTGTATTCAGATTCTATTCATGACATACAGGTACAAGCAAAATGTGATTTGTGTCCTCAAGAAAGAAATGAAATCCTGGCCGAAGACTCAAACTTGAAACCCAATCTCAACGAGTCCCAACTAGAGGCAGTTGTTTCTTCTATTTGCAATATCAAGTGCAACCACAGGTCCTGTATGGAACTTATTTGGGGGCCCCCTGGAACAGGGAAGACCAGAACAGTTAGCATGCTATTGTTCAGCGTCTTAAGATTAAAATTTAGGACGCTAACATGTGCCCCCACGAATGTGGCCATTACAGAAGTGGCGTCTCGTGTTTTGAAGTTAGTGAAAGAGTCATATCAAACCCAATTTCCAAATTATGCTTCATTCTGTTGCTTGGGGGACATTCTGTTATTTGGAAATGTGGACCAGATTGCTTTTAATGTTGAAGAGATACATTTAGATTATCGTGTCAAGATGCTTGTTGAATGCTTTGGGCCAGTTACGGGATGGAAGCATTGTTTCACATCTATGATAGAATTTCTCAATGGTGTTGTTTCACAATACCAAATGTTTTGCAGAAACCAACTGATGTATGAGGAACAGAAAATCGCAGAATTTGAAGCAAGCAAGTTGCAAAGTAAATCATTTCTTGAGTTCGTGCGAGACTGTTACAGAACTGCTGCATCAGCACTCAAAAGATGTGTCTCCCTTCTGTGTACCCATCTACCTAAAAGAATTATTCTGGAGCATAATTTTCAGCGCATGGTTTCGCTTCTAGCTTTACTTGATTCATTTGAGACTTTGTTGTTTCGTGATCGTCTGACATCTGAAGAACTGAAGGATGTTTTTACAAATCAATGGGTAGTTGAGACGCCTGCTCATGTTCTTCCAGAAAAATCGACTTTGGCATACATTAGAAGCGAATGTCTTCGTGTTTTGACTACTCTTTTTCGTTCACTTGATGGACTTAACCTTCCGAGTGTGACAAATAAAAGTTCAATAGTTGAGTTTTGTTTTCAAGCGGCTTCATCTATTTTTTGCACAGCTTCAAGTTCATATAAGCTCCGTTCAATTGCAATGGAACCAATACGTTTGCTGGTGATTGATGAAGCTGCCCAGCTTAAAGATTGTGAATCGATAGTACCCCTACAACTCCCTCGTATTAAGCATGCTATTCTTATCGGTGATGAGTGCCAGTTACCAGCAATGATCAGCAGCACTGTACGTAATTTTCTGGTGTTAATCTCTACATCCAGCACAGTACGTAATTAAGCATGCTATTCTTTTTCTGGTGTTAATTGAAACATACGATTCAATTACGTATTTAATCTCTACATCCACTTGCTTTATTGATGCTGACCTGGATTTAACTACTTGTTTGAGATTGTTTACCTTTTTTTTTTTCTTTCTTTTTTTGCCTAGTTGACAATTAGAAACAAAATACTCAAATACGCTAGTGCTATTAGCTGGACCAAGCCTCAATGCACTCTAGTTTAATTGGCAATGTACGGTTGAGTAAGTGATACTTTCAACATGACTTTTCAGTCCGTTAAGGTAGTTCTGAAAGTTTACTGTGCAAACATATATACATGGCAGGAAGGCTGATGCTTCTGGTACTTCAGAGCTTTATACACAAAAAATGCAAAAGTTCCTGTTTGGCTGGCCTTTTCATATTCTCTTTTAGTTCTTAATGCGTTTTTTTTTTGGGGTTTCATTTAACTTTATTGTGCTTGTTCATAGTGTTAGCTTTTTACCATAGCTATCAGCTATAACTTTGCCTCTTTCTTTAAACCTTATTCTTTACTTGCCATAACGAAGATGGAAAAGCTAAATATGAATTTTAATCTTACTGAGGATGAAACGTAACAAAAAATTCAACTGGGTAACGAAGCATGGCGAAGCACTGGCATAAGAACCTCTGCAGCTGACAAGAATTTACATTTAGACATTTTAGAATGCTGTGATTTGAGTTGGTTTGTCATTGTATTTTTGCTCTCTTTCTGTTCTCAAAAGCATCTAATGTCTCTTTCAGGTGTCTGATGAAGCTGGCTTTGGAAGGAGTCTGTTTGAACGGTTAAGTCTTTTGGGACATTCTAAGCACCTTCTTAGTATGCAATACCGAATGCATCCTTCAGTCAGTTGCTTTCCAAATGCAAAATTCTACCAGAACCGGATCACTGATGCACCACTGGTCAAGAACAAAAGCTACGAAACACGCTATCTTTCTGGTCCTATGTATGGCCCATTCTCTTTCATAAATATATCTGGTGGAAAAGAAGTTCGTGACGATGGAAATAGCCTTAAAAATTTTGTTGAGATAGCTGTTGTTCTGAAACTATTGCAGTTGCTCTACAAAGGTATGCTGATTGATTGCTTTGAAATAGTACAATTTATGCTTATTCTATTTCATTCGTTTGCAATCTCTTCAGTATTGAGTACTGCTTTTTCCAATTTTTACTTGGTTTTTGTGTTTCATCCAAAAAGTTGATAAAATGAGTGGTATCGTCCGACTTCTCCTTTATATTTAAGTCTCATTAACGTTTCTATTTATGTGTAAAGCATGTGATGCTTCGAAAGGGAAGATTAGCATTGGCGTGATATCCCCCTACTCGGCTCAAGTTTCAGCTATTCAACATAAACTTGGACAGAAGTATGAGAACCATGGTAGCTTCAGGGTGAAGGTAGGGACCGTTGATGGATTTCAGGGTGTGGAAGAGGACATCATCATAATATCTACTGTAAGATCCAATCGGAGTGGGTCAATTGGGTTCATCTCCTGTCCTCGAAGGACTAATGTCGCTTTGACCAGAGCTAGGTATGGCTTATTTTCATTTTCTTTCTTTGGACAAGGCCCTGTTATGGCTTCAATAGGCTTCTGATAGACATTCTTGGTTTGGGGTTCTTCTTTACTTTCTTTTAAAGAGCGTAATGGCTTTTGACGTGCATTCAGGCACTGCTTGTGGATCTTAGGGTGTGAAAGAACTCTAACTGGTAAGGGATCTGTTTGGGAAGATGTTATTATTGATGCCAAGGTTCGCCAGTGTTTCTATAATGCTGAAGAAGATAAGGATTTGGAGAAAGTCATACTGGACGTTAAGAAAGAGCTTGACCAACTTGATGACTTGCTTAACGGGGATAGTATCATTTTCAGAAATGCTAAGTGGAAGGTGAGTCTGGCTTGCAATTTTCTTTATGCTATTATGTAAATAATATAAAGGATCTATTTAATATATATGCTCTTACTGACTTGCTTACTACACTCTGCTGTGTTATGTTCACCATCGTTCACTCAGGTTCTCTACAGTGACAACTTTAGGAAATCATTTTCAAGGCTTAAGTCAGTAGAGACGAAGAATCTATGCCTGCTTCTGTTATCAAAGATTTCTAGTGGTTGGAGGCCAAAGAGTAATGTAGGCATCAGCTCTGAAAGCTCTTCAAATATCTTGAGAAAATTCAAGGTTGGGGAACTGTACATCGTTTGTTCCGTTGACATAGTCAAGGAATCGTGGTTTATCCAAGCCTTGAAGGTTTGGGATATACTGCCTTTGCAGGATATACCAAAGTTAGTTAAACGTCTGGACAACATATTTAGAATGTACACTGAAGATTACTTATCTCGTTGCGCAGTCAAGCTTCATGGGGGGTGAGTTTATAATGCATTTATGTGGAACAAAAACTTTGATTTTCTTAGCCTTTAGATGCTGAGTTGGGTTTCCTACGTTCTAAGGTAGATCCAAGGTGTCTGCTGTACGAGTTGAACATCAGCTTATGGTCAGTTTGTAATGATCATCTCACAGATTAATCTAATCATAATGGAATGCAGGAATTTGGAAGTTCCTATGCGCTGGGCACCTTCTTCTCATATTGTTCAATATAAAAGTCTTAGCAACAGTGGAAATGTGGAACCTATTGATGACGGTGCTGTTGATGGCAAAAGCTACGTTGAGAACTCAAAGGTGCGTGATAGTTTGTTACTCATGAAGTTCTATTCATTGTCATCTGGTGCAGTCAGCAACTTGGTCTCCAGCTGCAATGGTGGGGATGGTCTTCCATTTGAGCTAACTGAGCAAGAACAGGAGATTGTTCTTTTCGATAAGAGCACCTTTGTACTTGGAAGGTCGGGTACGGGGAAAACAACTGTTTTGACCATGAAGTTATTTCGAAATGAGCAACTTTATCATATATCATCTGAAGGATTCCATGAAGTTACGAGCAACCCCTCCAACAACGTTGGATGGAGATATGAGGTCAATGAGAGTGACGGGGTGGCCAAAGGGGACATTTTGCGGCAGCTTTTTGTCACTGTTAGTCCAAAACTGTGCTATGCAGTGAAACGGCATGTGTCTCAATTGATAAGGTTAGTTAGTCATGAGTGATTCTAATTCCGTCTGTATGGCAATACCATGTTGCGTTTCTATATTGCTTTAGTTCTTTCGTTTTTCATCTTTTGAGGCGCAAAAACATTGCTTTTGAGCTTTTAGATTGTTCAAAAGTTGCTCATCAGCTTTGCTGTTTTTACTTGGCGAACTGTACGCATAAACTGAAGGAGGTGGGTTTAGTTGCGTGGAATGTGGGGGAGAGCTGGAGTGGATGCAACATTCTGGAGCAGGAGCTTCACCAGTATAGTGGGTCTTGGGGTGGGAGCAGAAGAGGTGCCGAGATTCTGGAGCGAGGTTCTGGGCTAAATGCATTAGTAGAATTGAAGGATCCTGCAATCAAGATTCCGAATGTAATACAGCACATATCCATATATTTAACAAACCTATGTTTATTTTGTTTTGAGTACTTGACAAAGAGGTTTTCCGCAAGTTAAACAGCCAAACATGGTAGTTCAGAAGTTCTTTTCGGCATTTTAGCACTGAGAAAACCTCTGAGGGTGCAGTGGTCATATACACTCGCACCTATGGCGCTACTCTTCATTTGAAAGAAAAAACAAATAGTTTCCCCTACAAATTATAGAAAAACATTAGGGAGGGTGAAGGATTCTTTCTTCCTAACTCAACTATTATGCTATTAGTTGAGGCCTATTGCAGAACAGGTTGTAGCTTAGTTAACTGGGCATGTCTCACCTGTACGTAACCCCTAGTATTCTGCTAAATCATCATTGCAAATGAGTGCAAGTCGTCAAATGTGAGCTACAGTCAACAAACAGTACACGAGGACACTCTTCCCCCCTTGACTCATCAGGGCATCAGGGCAGTATATGTAGCACTGAACACCAAGCATGTGTGAAGAGAAGCACTTTCCATTTTGAGTATTGATGGTTTTACAAGTTTTTGTAGAATTTCTTGGAAGAAAGTAATATGAAAGCGTCAAATTTGTATGTGGATTTCACTTATCTTTATCGTTTGTACTCGCTCTAACTCTTCTCTTTCTCAATCTCTGGTTTGCTAAATGTCCAGATCTGTGTGTGGTGGGAATTCTTCAACTAAGAGCGGTGCAACGCGCATGGATGAAATAGACCACACAGCACAATTCATGGACATTCCTGATACTTTTGTTGATCTTTCTCCCAAGGAATACCCACTTATCATTACGTTTCGTAAGTTCTTGCTGATGCTTGATGGCACTGTTGGTACCTCTTACTTTGAAAGATTTCGTGATTTGAGGCAGACATTCCAGGGTAATTCCAGTACTTCAAGATCAGTTATATTGGAAACCTTTATCAGGACAAATGAGGTTACCTACGACAGATTTTGTTCATCTTACTGGCCTCATTTCAATATCCGGCTGATAAAGAAACTTGATCCTTCCATGGTTTTCACTGAAATTATGTCCATTATAAAAGGTGGTTTACGAGCAGGGGAGGCGCATGATGGGAGACTATGTCAGCAGGATTATGTTTCAATTTCTGAGGATCGGGTTTCCACTTTGAGCATGCAGAAAAGAGAAGTAGTTTACAAGATTTTTCTAGAGTATGAGAAGAAAAAGGTGGAATATGGGGATTTTGATATTGCTGACTTAGTGATTGATCTTCACCAGCGACTTAAAGATAATGTATTTGAAGGCGAGGAAATGGATTTTGTATACATTGATGAAGTTCAAGATCTTTCAATGCGACAAATTTCGCTGTTCAAGTACATCTGCAGAAATGTCGATGAGGGCTTTGTTTTTTCTGGTGATACGGCACAAACTATTGCGAGAGGTATTGACTTCAGGTTTGAAGACATAAGATGCCTATTCTACAACGAGTTTGTATTTGGATCAAGTGCGTGTGCAACTGATAGAAGAAGTGAGAAAGGAAGAGTCTCAAAAATCCTTCATTTGAGTCGGAACTTTCGTACCCATGCTGGAGTTCTAAAATTAGGACAGAGTGTACTTAACCTTATATATCATTTCTTTCCTTCTTCAGTTGACGTTTTGAGCCCTGAGAGTAGCCTTTTATTTGGCGAAGCCCCCATCTTGCTCGACATTGGCAATAACATAAACTTAATGACTATATTAGAAAGCAGCGGAAAAGCTGGAGATTTTGTCGGATTTGGAGCTGAGCAAGTTATTTTAGTCCGTGACGAGTGCCAGAAGAAAGAGATTTGTGAGTATGTAGGGAAAAGAGCTCTTGTGCTGACAATCATGGAGTGTAAGGGCTTAGAGTTTCAGGTATACTGTAGGCTAATTTTTTTTTACGTTTTTTGGGTTTGTACAGTAGGCGGAGTAATTGGGTGAGTCACAGCTATGTTAACTTCTTATGACTGTTTAGCATTAATTAAGCATGCGTTGGGTGGACCATTACTCTAACGGGGAGATCATAAATCATATAGAGAACGTTTAAACCATTGATGTTTACAAATGTTTACCTATGTCCAGAATATAAATGAAGTGCACGACTCTGATATTTCAATCCAAACGGATTCCCTTATAAGGGCGTTGGTTTGCTACTTAGATAGCTAGGTTTTTAGGAAACACATTCTCGTACTTACAAAACACGGATAAACAACGATGCAATCCTTTTTATACAACACTCCAGTGGAACCCAACATGTTGAGCCAGCCTAAAAGTACAACGATGTCTAGTTTTGAACCTTATAGAACTATTATTAAGTATTTCAACAAAAGTACTTGATCTGGGTATGAAGGTACTTCAAATTACTTCAAATAAGATATCAAGTTCTAATTAGAGAGTGGATGCTTATTGAGGCTGTAATGGAGAAGCTTTGACGTTGAAGGTGTCCACGTATTCAAATCTCTATATCTTTGTAGACTCTCTCTCTCTCCCTCTCCCTCTCTTGCATTTGTGCGTGTGGGGGGTGGGTGGGTGTTGGTGTTGTTATCATCACCGTCAAAGCTGGAAAATGGCACGAAACTAGATCGTGTAACTCATGGAATGCAGGGAGCAGAGAAAGAAGAAAGAGATCAAAATAGAGAGACTGCAAGGGTTGGTGGAATAGTCAGAGGGACAAACAAAAATGTTGACAGTATGAATGAAGAAAGCGAAGAGAGAACGTTACGGAAAACTGTAAGAAAGTGAATAGTACAACAAACAGACTGGCCCTTTGGTACTGCCTATGTTACAAGGACTCTTTAGAATGCCGGAAGTACCCGTGTCGAACACTTGACACTTGGACATGGATATGGGATCTGTGTCCGACACATCTCATTAGATATGTCACTGTAAGCACTATCTTTTAATGTTTCTTTTTGGCTGTTGTTACTTTGAGATGTGCCAAGTTCTCAATCAAAACCATGTTCTATACATAAAAAAGCATTTTACCTTAGGAATAACTAAAAGTATTAATATGTATGAAAATTTTGCCGTGTCCCCATGTCTTATGAATTAAAAATTAGACGAATCCGACGCTTGGACACGTGTCCAACCCGGACACTCGTACCGAGTCCATGTCACATAGGGTACTGCAGAGAGAAAATTCAGGTAGATGGGAATGATGTACTAAGATGATCCACAGAGTACTATGAAAACGAGAATTTTGGAAGTCTGTCAAACAATGATACCCTTATAGTTTAACATGCCAATTTTAAGAAACGCGGGAGCTCATGGTGCCCCCTAGTCTAGGCATGCTTTGGCATCTGATATCACGTCATCCTTGTCATACTCGTAACCTCAGTTCATATTCTTTCGCAGGATGTGCTGCTGTACAACTTCTTTAGCTCATCACCTTTTCAAGATGAATGGAGAGTTGTATATGAATATATGGAGGAAAAAGATATGCTGAAACCTTCTCCTAAGCACTTCACAAGTTTCAGTTGGGAGAAACACTATGTCTTGTGCTCTGAGATGAAGAATTTATATGTGGCCATAACTCGTACGAAGCAAAGGCTGTGGATTTGGGAGAATGCGGGGTTCTCTCAACCAATATTTGACTATTGGAAGAATTCATACCTTGTAGAAGAAAGACAAGTGGATGATGCTTTCATAGAGGAAATGCAAGTTGCCAGTAGCCAAGAAGAGTGGAAGTCTCGTGGCATTAAGGTCTGATTCACTTTCGAATGAACAACTTTAATTTATTCTGTATCTGGTTCTACTGCTACTAATATCTTTATTAAATTTAAATCACAATGTTATTACTTATAAAAGATCAATTGATATAGCATTTGTCTTTATTTAGTCCTTATTTCTTGTTGTCATTATTATGCTTTGTTCCCTGCATGTGTTGTCATTAGTATGCTTTGTTGTGTGCATATGTTGTAAAAGTATAGCATTTGTCTTTATATAGTCCCGCTTCATGCAACTAAGGTCAAAACCTGTCATATTCAAATCTATGCGCCGTATCTTCCTTCATGCCTAAATTTAGGTTCAACTTTTTACAGATTTTGAGTAGCTTTTGACCACATTTTCTTTAATTGCAGCTTTATTATGAGAACAACTATGAAGTGGCAATGATGTGCTTTCAACGGGCAGGGGATGCATATTGGGAGAAAATGGCCAAGGCTTCTGGACTGCGAGCAGCTGCTGACCGTTTGCGTGCTTCAAATTCTGATATGTGGTGTAGTTACCTTAAGGAGGCTGCCGAAATATTTTATTCTATTGACATCTTTGAAGCGGCTGCCCAGTGTTATTTTGAGATCAAGGAGTATAAAAGGGCTGGTATGCTGTTATGTTCTTTCTGAAAAAAGTTGATTTATAGAATAATCCTACTTTACTATAGAATGCAGTTATTTTTTTTTTTGGCTCTAAGAACTCTTTTCACTTTTGACATTGGACACGCTTTCAACTTGTAATTAACCTGAAGGTTGCAGGCTTTTCTTTTATGTGACCTTGAAGTATTCTGTGGAACCATGATTATAATAGTAGAGAGGACTTTCATTCTGTGTAGTTTTAGTTATATCTCCTTATTTGCGGTGAGAAGTTTCTTAACTACTTTTTAGTATAATGCAAATGTGTGCAGTGCAATATTCACATCTCATATACAATTGACGATTCCATTCAACTCTCGGTGCAATGGTGGGATTGTGACCCTTCGTAGGATTACCTTTTTATTACTAGCTTTCACCTCCAATACTTATCCTTTATCATGATGTATGCAGCCTTTCCTCTGTCAGATGCCACTTTTTGCACACCGTTAAAAGAAAGAAGTAAGATATTTCGTGTGAACAGGTGATTAGATCTGCTTCCTTTTTTTCTAAGTCACCTACGTCCCTTGCTTCAGAAAAACTTAACTGCTAGGGGTTTCAAGTTCAAACCCATCCTATTCTTGACCACCGTTAGAATCCTCTTTCATCTGCTCCCATAGTATAGGAGCCTTCCCCACGGTACCTGACTGGCTATTGTATTGTTCCTTCTCTAGTTTGCTAGCCTCATTTTGATCTAAACCTATCCAAAACCACCCTTCTCCAGAAATAGACTTCCGAATTTTTCATTTTATCCATATCTAGTGCATTAGCCACCGGAGACAATACAGACAGTATGACGATGACGTAGCCGTAAAACATATTTAAGATATACTTGGGGGTAAGGAGTTTAGATCAGTCGTAACTTTAGCCTGATAACTTTAGCCAGATGCATTGGAGCTATACAGATTTGCTCATTATACATTTTTTTGAACCGCTCCAAAATATTAGCACTATACTCTTGATTCTAAACTGTCAATGCTTTTGTGTAAATATTTCCTGCTCTTGCTTATGATCATCTTATTAGCTTTGTACTTAAAGTTACTGAAGTTCGCACATCGATGTTGTGACAGGTACTATATATCAGCAAAAGTTTGGGGAATCAAAGCTTGAAAAAGCAGGAGAATGTTTTTCTTTGGCAAAATGTCACAAACTTGCAGCTGAAGCATATGCTAGGGCGATATCGTACTCAAAGAGTCTCTCAGCTTGCATTGACGGGAAACTATTTGAAATGGGGTTGCAGTACATACGGTCCTGGAAAGAACAGAAGACCTTTCATGCTGATAAGTTTATGGAAGCGGACAGAAGTATAGAGGACTTTCTCCAAACAGGTGCTCTTCACTATTATGAGCTCAAGGATAAAAGAACCATGATGAGATTTGTCAAGTCTTTTCATTCTGGGGATAGGATGCGCATCTTTTTAAGAAATTTAGACTGCCTTGATGAGCTTCTG
>JAVXUO010002592.1:0-168751 GCA_033065855.1 Escallonia rubra
TGTAATCATTTTAACGATATTGCCCTTGAACTCACCCCCTTTTAGAAACACTTGCTTGCCCTGATGTTTGAAAGATATCTGGTTAAGATCAAAGTCAAAATTAACACTGCCTAACTGCATGCCTAACACACAGTCACAATGACATAGTTTATAATATTCTCATATCAGCATGGAACTGGTGTGCATTCAAATTCCACTCAAAATTTATATAAATTGTATAAAATTAAAACCTTGCACCATTAACAACGGCTACAATTAATGGTGGAGTAGGAAAAGAGTATGCATCCCAATTCCACTGTTGAATGTGAATCCAAGAAGTTGTTGATCCTGTGTCAATCAAGATACTGTAGGATTTAGCTCCCACGCTGCCTTCAATTTGAATGGTGTTGTGAACTCTATTCCCTGCCAATGCATGCAACCGATCTCAAGTTCATCTTGATTGAATTGCTTAGACAAAGAGCTATTTGCATCTATTAATTATCCTTTGTGCTTAGTACTTTCAACTCTTCACTTTCTTCTTCTGCAATGAGCATAGATATGGTTCTCATTGGGCAAACCTTGAGATGCATTGGTTCCCATTTTCCATACCATCTAAAGCACAGTCCCTGAGTTAGTCTCTTTTGATCTCTTCTGAGGGCATATATTTTATGCTGGGTGGTGGTTTTGGGGCATTTGATTTGGTGTTAGTAACAAACCTCTCTGAGGGTTAGGATATGGATTAGGCTGGTTTGGCCTTGGGGTCTATAACTGGAAGGAAGTAGGCTTTTAAGGGCTCAGGTTATTGGAAGGTTTTTAAGTTGTTCCAAAAGGACTCAAGGCTGGTCTTGCTGCAGTAGTGGTGTTACTGGCAATCATGTAGGTGTTCTGACGTCTGTAGCTCCTAAACATTGAATTTATAGCTAACTCTTCACTTCTAGCTATATAAATTGCCTTTGAGAGTGAATCTACTTCAAATTGTTCCCCTCTACACTTGATCTCAGGTTTAAGCCCTCCTATGAAGCTCATAGTAAATAACCTTCATCCAAGTAATCAAACTCTTGTACAATTTGTGCTCTCAAACTTGTTAAATTATTCATCTAACTGAAGTAGATTGTACAAGTTTGTTAACTTCCCCCACTAGACTTGCTCCATTCACACCTGAGAACCTAGCGTTCATATCCTTAACAAACTACTCCTATTGTACCCATCCCAAGGGTGTATTAATATAACCAGCATACCAACTTTTTGCCTGAGCATCAAGATGCACCGATGCACAGGCTACCTTGTAATCGGTGTCGATGGGGTAAATTTTAAAATAGAGTTCACACTTCCTCACCCAACCTCTAGGGTCCTCTCCCGTGGATCTGGCCAATTTGAACTTAGTAAATCTGGGACGTGGATTACATGTTATCTGATGGTGGTAGTTGTGAAAAAATTAAAGATTGAAACTCCAGCCATCCATTTGATGAAAAGTGACTATCGCTCGATTCACCATGCTTCATTGTCTGTCGTACTGGTGGTTCCTTCTTGGAGTGACTCTGGGCCATATGATTTCTCATCTCAATTTGAAGCTCAGTAAAGCTTCTCTACAACTCACCAATGGAGGCTTCCATTGAGCTAGACTTGATATCGTTGACTGTGAATCGATTTTTCGATCCCATCCTACAATTCTTGCAGATCTACTTTGGGAAATTGGTTGTTGTTGGTGGATCTGGGCATAATTGGAAATGTGGTGTTGGTGTTTGAATTAAGCTGAATTGAGCAATTGCGGTGTAAGATTAGCAGTTCAGGCCTCGCGAACGAGGCTCTAATACCACTTGTAACGTATGCATATCGATGGAGATGCTACTTGCCATGGCTAAGTATTAATTTAACTTGGGAATTTCTTGTATAAACCGAAGGAAAGAAGCAAGAGGAGAGAAGAAGAGTATAAGAGAATTTCTGTTATAGAGAGAGAAGGAGAATACAATTCACAAATCGTATATGCCTCACGTGCCTCTCTTCCTTCCTTTTAGTTGGTTTGTTACAACCGAAATTCATATTTCTTTTTCTGTTTTCATTTTGTGTTTTAATTTTTATAATTTTCGTATTCAGTTAGAAAAAACGTTCATGTACTTTTATCATTTTCACCAAAAAATTTCATCTAGTTTTTTTTACATTGGGCTAAGTTAATTTGGATAAAAAAGCTGAAAACATCTCGGAGGTCTTTTCAGTTTTTTGTCACTGATTGAGTAATTTTACCTAAAACGAAAACATAAAATGGTAAAAGTACACAATTTTTTTTTTATCCTCATTATTAAAAAAAACAAAAAACGAATATAGTAAACGTACGGGTCTTGGTGAAACAACTTGAACACTAAGTAGCATTTGGTAATACTTCCAGTTTTGGTTTTCTGCTTCAAAAAAAAAACCAAAACCAGTTTAATTTTCTTTTTTTACAAAAACAAATGGCGTTTGATTACCCAATTTTTATTTTGAGTTTTTTTCTCTTGAGTGTTTGATTATCTAATTTTTATTTTGAGTTTTTTCTTTGGTGGTGGTTTGCAGTGGTGGTGGCCGGCCGTTGGCGGTGGCAGGTGATGGCTGTCAGCCGCCGGCGGTGGCTGCCGACAGTTGTTGACGATGGCTGTCGGTCGCCGACAGTTGTCGGCGGTGGTCGCCAGCGGCCGACGGTGGGAGGGTGGTGGTGGTCTCAAAATAAAAACCAAAATTGAAAACCGAAAACTCCTTTTTGGAATTTTCAAAAACAACCCTGTTTTAAAAACTGAAGGAAAAAAAAATGAAAACTATGTGCCAAACGCGTTAATTTTTTCAGTTTACAAAACTGAAAAAATATTAGAAAAATAAGTGTTATTAAACAGAGCCTAAACGTAGCTAAAACTGAAATTTAAACCGAACTCCAAATTGTGGCATAACGCTGTTGTTTGCGCAAGGGCGCGCATGATTCTTCAATATTCCTGCTGTGCCCTTCTGTTTGATCTTAATTAATCTTCAAGGATTTCCTTCCGGTGCTTAGCTGTTGGTTCAAATTCTCTGTTCCCTCCTTCCATAGCTTGATTGTTCCTTGTCCCCATGCTTGGCTGCTAGTTCAATTCCCTGCACCCTGCCTCCTGCTTCTATAGCTTGATCAATTCTTGTTCTCATGCCTTGATTTCCAGTACTGACTTCAGTTCAACACTGACATCAGCTGAGTTTTTCGTGACAGCAAACCGAACAAAACTTTCCTTTGACCAAGAATACTACCTAGGGTTTCATCCGTCAAGCAAGGCCCACAAATTAAAGCCCTTCTAATACGCCATATCAGGAAACGAGAGGATGACATAACAGATTACTCCCTTCAATGCAAGATTTTCACTCTCGAAACCTCCTGCTCGTCGTGGAGAGATGTTAATTACGACAATGGATTGCTCCATGGGCTGAAGAGACCCTCAGGAGATTTGTTTGATGACCCGTGTTGTGTAAATGGTGTTATACACCAGGCTTATCCTTGCTTTTGAAGTAGGCAATGAGAAATTCGGTACAGCTCCACTCCCTGATGGTGCAAGTTGTCGGCTCAAGGCAATGTCCTCGAAACGGACATAATAAATGGAAATATGGATCAACTTATAAGGTCACTTGGGTGCTTTCGGCATCAACATGGTAACTTGTCAAGTTTTTTACGAGGTACAAAAACGGTTTGAAAGGTATTATTATAGTTGTATGTAAAGTTTAATTGAATATACCCCTTGTTAAGGGTATTTTTGACTTTCTAAAGTGAAAAATATATATTTTGACGTGATCCCAAAATAAGCACAAGAGAAATGTTCTTTTGGCCACCTTTACGGCTTTACCTAATATACTGTAAATTCTTTGGAACATGGGAGTGCTAGATATTGAAGGACATGAATGTGGACTGTGGAGGAGATGATAGTTTGGTTGTAAATGCCTGTCCCGTCCCTTCTGTATACAAGGTCTCAAAGGTTTATGAGGGTCGCGCGATATTCGAGAGAAAAAAAATTTCGTCTGGTGGAGATGAGGTTGTTTCAGTTTATGGTCATCTTTACTTATTACTGCCTTAAAAAGTTCTCGAGAAAGTAAAGAGATAAACTTACATCCATAGGACATTCCCAAAAATGACATGAAAAGACACTTTGGAATATGAGAAGACACTCCTTTTCGGGACTGATGATCTTCTCCCGCTCTGTCTCTCTCTGCCACATATGTTATGTTTTCCGGTTGTCTTTCCTCTGCATGAATGTGTTCGAGTTTCAGAAGGTGATCAAGTAGAGAGGGAAAGCTTTCAGAGATGGAGCAAAGTGGTGGCTTGCATAATAAGAAGTCATTTTCCAAGGAAAGAGACTTGATGGACATCGTTTTCTCTTGGACCCCTGAAGACATCTTCAATGAGGATCTCTACAAGAATCAGGTTTGCATGGCTAATTCGTATTCACTCAGATATATGTTTGGCTAGAAGGCTGATTTTGTACATACTATTTTCCTTTTCTCATGCTTGTAAAGGTAGATTGAATAGTCTGTCTGTCATGCTATGTTAGTAATGCTGCGTGATAAGTACTTTTTCTTAGCTGAATCTCAATGCCACTCTAGATCTTCCCTTTTTGTTTTTTCTTTTTTTCCTACATTGTGCAGTGGACTGTTACATTTTTGGTCCACAAACCATCGCCAGTCAATCTGGGAGATAAGAGATACAGATGCTCATTTGTTGAAACGAATGGAAAATGAGAGGAATTTTAAGTACTTTTAATCTGTAGTAAAGCAAAGTTACTAGTATATTTTCTTAAAAGAACTGCAATGCTGCAAGTTGTTTGTTTGATGGTGCTTGCTCGTCGCCTTGTGAATTAGAAGACAAATAAGGAGGAAAATTAGGCCATACATTTTAAGATGGGAACAAGTTGTAATTTTTGAAACAAGAAATGTTGTGGTAAATTGACAAACCTTCATGGGAAGGAGTAACCTTTTCTTTTGTACTTCAACAAATTTGAATCTTCTGCTGATGAGATCGACGGTACCTGGACATAGAATTATTTTGTAAGTCCATTTTGACTTCCACAACATATTTTGATGCTTTATGTTATACAACGTTGTGCTCCATCACTACTAGGTGCAGAAGATACCTTTGCAATTCAATTCGGCACAGCAATATGTCATGGCATTCATTTACCCTCTATTAGAAGACATACGAGCCGAGTTGTCCACGAAGATAGCGACTATATCAAATGCACCTTTTGCTCGAGTCATAGCTCTTCAAAAGTCCCAAGCATATAAAACATCATCATTATATGATGTCGAGGTTGATAAATGGACAAACAATGACAGGCGTCATGGCAAAGAGCCTTACAGACCAATTCCAGGAGACATATTTCTTATCACAGATGCTAAACCTGAAAGCATGTCTGATTTGCAGCGATTAGGGGGAGCTATGAGTTTTGGATATAATACTAAAGTCTCAGGGGATGGTGAAGGGAGTACCAGAACGGGCACTCTTCTGACGGTCAAAGTCTCAGAAGAGCTTGATATGAAAGATCGGCCTCAGAAACTGATATCCGTGGTTTTCCTGATTAACATCACTACTAACAACAGAATTTGGAACGCAATGCACTCCTGTGGCTATAGCAAGATTATCAAGGAAGTGATTTGTGCCAACTCTGTGGTAAGACGTGCATAAAACCCCATTGCCTTACTCCTCCCTCCTAACGCCCCCCACCCCCCCCAAAACCTAATTTTTCTTTTGTCTTGTTTTCTTTTTGTGCTGACAGACAAAAATTGAAGAAAAGTTAGCTATTATTAGATGAAAAAATGTGGAGAAGAATGGTATCACATGCAATCAGTTACCATTTTGGCTCCTGTATATTTTATATTTTACGATTTGCGTATGATAATTTACTTAATTTTGTTGGCTATAAGTGCCATACATCTAAAGTAACGTCTCACCTCCCTGTGAAGGTTTTTCGCCTTCATTGTTATAATAAACGTTAGTAATTATTTAATGTGCCAAAATGTTATTGGCTGTACATATATTTTACTGTTTATATAAACTTTGTATTCAGATTCTATTCATGACATACAGGTACAAGCAAAATGTGATTTGTGTCCTCAAGAAAGAAATGAAATCCTGGCCGAAGACTCAAACTTGAAACCCAATCTCAACGAGTCCCAACTAGAGGCAGTTGTTTCTTCTATTTGCAATATCAAGTGCAACCACAGGTCCTGTATGGAACTTATTTGGGGGCCCCCTGGAACAGGGAAGACCAGAACAGTTAGCATGCTATTGTTCAGCGTCTTAAGATTAAAATTTAGGACGCTAACATGTGCCCCCACGAATGTGGCCATTACAGAAGTGGCGTCTCGTGTTTTGAAGTTAGTGAAAGAGTCATATCAAACCCAATTTCCAAATTATGCTTCATTCTGTTGCTTGGGGGACATTCTGTTATTTGGAAATGTGGACCAGATTGCTTTTAATGTTGAAGAGATACATTTAGATTATCGTGTCAAGATGCTTGTTGAATGCTTTGGGCCAGTTACGGGATGGAAGCATTGTTTCACATCTATGATAGAATTTCTCAATGGTGTTGTTTCACAATACCAAATGTTTTGCAGAAACCAACTGATGTATGAGGAACAGAAAATCGCAGAATTTGAAGCAAGCAAGTTGCAAAGTAAATCATTTCTTGAGTTCGTGCGAGACTGTTACAGAACTGCTGCATCAGCACTCAAAAGATGTGTCTCCCTTCTGTGTACCCATCTACCTAAAAGAATTATTCTGGAGCATAATTTTCAGCGCATGGTTTCGCTTCTAGCTTTACTTGATTCATTTGAGACTTTGTTGTTTCGTGATCGTCTGGCATCTGAAGAACTGAAGGATGTTTTTACAAATCAATGGGTAGTTGAGACGCCTGCTCATGTTCTTCCAGAAAAATCGACTTTGGCATACATTAGAAGCGAATGTCTTCGTGTTTTGACTACTCTTTTTCGTTCACTTGATGGACTTAACCTTCCGAGTGTGACAAATAAAAGTTCAATAGTTGAGTTTTGTTTTCAAGCGGCTTCATCTATTTTTTGCACAGCTTCAAGTTCATATAAGCTCCGTTCAATTGCAATGGAACCAATACGTTTGCTGGTGATTGATGAAGCTGCCCAGCTTAAAGATTGTGAATCGATAGTACCCCTACAACTCCCTCGTATTAAGCATGCTATTCTTATCGGTGATGAGTGCCAGTTACCAGCAATGATCAGCAGCACTGTACGTAATTTTCTGGTGTTAATCTCTACATCCAGCACAGTACGTAATTAAGCATGCTATTCTTTTTCTGGTGTTAATTGAAACATACGATTCAATTACGTATTTAATCTCTACATCCACTTGCTTTATTGATGCTGACCTGGATTTAACTACTTGTTTGAGATTGTTTACCTTTTTTTTTTTCTTTCTTTTTTTGCCTAGTTGACAATTAGAAACAAAATACTCAAATACGCTAGTGCTATTAGCTGGACCAAGCCTCAATGCACTCTAGTTTAATTGGCAATGTACGGTTGAGTAAGTGATACTTTCAACATGACTTTTCAGTCCGTTAAGGTAGTTCTGAAAGTTTACTGTGCAAACATATATACATGGCAGGAAGGCTGATGCTTCTGGTACTTCAGAGCTTTATACACAAAAAATGCAAAAGTTCCTGTTTGGCTGGCCTTTTCATATTCTCTTTTAGTTCTTAATGCGTTTTTTTTTTGGGGTTTCATTTAACTTTATTGTGCTTGTTCATAGTGTTAGCTTTTTACCATAGCTATCAGCTATAACTTTGCCTCTTTCTTTAAACCTTATTCTTTACTTGCCATAACGAAGATGGAAAAGCTAAATATGAATTTTAATCTTACTGAGGATGAAACGTAACAAAAAATTCAACTGGGTAACGAAGCATGGCGAAGCACTGGCATAAGAACCTCTGCAGCTGACAAGAATTTACATTTAGACATTTTAGAATGCTGTGATTTGAGTTGGTTTGTCATTGTATTTTTGCTCTCTTTCTGTCCTCAAAAGCATCTAATGTCTCTTTCAGGTGTCTGATGAAGCTGGCTTTGGAAGGAGTCTGTTTGAACGGTTAAGTCTTTTGGGACATTCTAAGCACCTTCTTAGTATGCAATACCGAATGCATCCTTCAGTCAGTTGCTTTCCAAATGCAAAATTCTACCAGAACCGGATCACTGATGCACCACTGGTCAAGAACAAAAGCTACGAAACACGCTATCTTTCTGGTCCTATGTATGGCCCATTCTCTTTCATAAATATATCTGGTGGAAAAGAAGTTCGTGACGATGGAAATAGCCTTAAAAATTTTGTTGAGATAGCTGTTGTTCTGAAACTATTGCAGTTGCTCTACAAAGGTATGCTGATTGATTGCTTTGAAATAGTACAATTTATGCTTATTCTATTTCATTCGTTTGCAATCTCTTCAGTATTGAGTACTGCTTTTTCCAATTTTTACTTGGTTTTTGTGTTTCATCCAAAAAGTTGATAAAATGAGTGGTATCGTCCGACTTCTCCTTTATATTTAAGTCTCATTAACGTTTCTATTTATGTGTAAAGCATGTGATGCTTCGAAAGGGAAGATTAGCATTGGCGTGATATCCCCCTACTCGGCTCAAGTTTCAGCTATTCAACATAAACTTGGACAGAAGTATGAGAACCATGGTAGCTTCAGGGTGAAGGTAGGGACCGTTGATGGATTTCAGGGTGTGGAAGAGGACATCATCATAATATCTACTGTAAGATCCAATCGGAGTGGGTCAATTGGGTTCATCTCCTGTCCTCGAAGGACTAATGTCGCTTTGACCAGAGCTAGGTATGGCTTATTTTCATTTTCTTTCTTTGGACAAGGCCCTGTTATGGCTTCAATAGGCTTCTGATAGACATTCTTGGTTTGGGGTTCTTCTTTACTTTCTTTTAAAGAGCGTAATGGCTTTTGACGTGCATTCAGGCACTGCTTGTGGATCTTAGGGTGTGAAAGAACTCTAACTGGTAAGGGATCTGTTTGGGAAGATGTTATTATTGATGCCAAGGTTCGCCAGTGTTTCTATAATGCTGAAGAAGATAAGGATTTGGAGAAAGTCATACTGGACGTTAAGAAAGAGCTTGACCAACTTGATGACTTGCTTAACGGGGATAGTATCATTTTCAGAAATGCTAAGTGGAAGGTGAGTCTGGCTTGCAATTTTCTTTATGCTATTATGTAAATAATATAAAGGATCTATTTAATATATATGCTCTTACTGACTTGCTTACTACACTCTGCTGTGTTATGTTCACCATCGTTCACTCAGGTTCTCTACAGTGACAACTTTAGGAAATCATTTTCAAGGCTTAAGTCAGTAGAGACGAAGAATCTATGCCTGCTTCTGTTATCAAAGATTTCTAGTGGTTGGAGGCCAAAGAGTAATGTAGGCATCAGCTCTGAAAGCTCTTCAAATATCTTGAGAAAATTCAAGGTTGGGGAACTGTACATCGTTTGTTCCGTTGACATAGTCAAGGAATCGTGGTTTATCCAAGCCTTGAAGGTTTGGGATATACTGCCTTTGCAGGATATACCAAAGTTAGTTAAACGTCTGGACAACATATTTAGAATGTACACTGAAGATTACTTATCTCGTTGCGCAGTCAAGCTTCATGGGGGGTGAGTTTATAATGCATTTATGTGGAACAAAAACTTTGATTTTCTTAGCCTTTAGATGCTGAGTTGGGTTTCCTACGTTCTAAGGTAGATCCAAGGTGTCTGCTGTACGAGTTGAACATCAGCTTATGGTCAGTTTGTAATGATCATCTCACAGATTAATCTAATCATAATGGAATGCAGGAATTTGGAAGTTCCTATGCGCTGGGCACCTTCTTCTCATATTGTTCAATATAAAAGTCTTAGCAACAGTGGAAATGTGGAACCTATTGATGACGGTGCTGTTGATGGCAAAAGCTACGTTGAGAACTCAAAGGTGCGTGATAGTTTGTTACTCATGAAGTTCTATTCATTGTCATCTGGTGCAGTCAGCAACTTGGTCTCCAGCTGCAATGGTGGGGATGGTCTTCCATTTGAGCTAACTGAGCAAGAACAGGAGATTGTTCTTTTCGATAAGAGCACCTTTGTACTTGGAAGGTCGGGTACGGGGAAAACAACTGTTTTGACCATGAAGTTATTTCGAAATGAGCAACTTTATCATATATCATCTGAAGGATTCCATGAAGTTACGAGCAACCCCTCCAACAACGTTGGATGGAGATATGAGGTCAATGAGAGTGACGGGGTGGCCAAAGGGGACATTTTGCGGCAGCTTTTTGTCACTGTTAGTCCAAAACTGTGCTATGCAGTGAAACGGCATGTGTCTCAATTGATAAGGTTAGTTAGTCATGAGTGATTCTAATTCGGTCTGTATGGCAATACCATGTTGCGTTTCTATATTGCTTTAGTTCTTTCGTTTTTCATCTTTTGAGGCGCAAAAACATTGCTTTTGAGCTTTTAGATTGTTCAAAAGTTGCTCATCAGCTTTGCTGTTTTTACTTGGCGAACTGTACGCATAAACTGAAGGAGGTGGGTTTAGTTGCGTGGAATGTGGGGGAGAGCTGGAGTGGATGCAACATTCTGGAGCAGGAGCTTCACCAGTATAGTGGGTCTTGGGGTGGGAGCAGAAGAGGTGCCGAGATTCTGGAGCGAGGTTCTGGGCTAAATGCATTAGTAGAATTGAAGGATCCTGCAATCAAGATTCCGAATGTAATACAGCACATATCCATATATTTAACAAACCTATGTTTATTTTGTTTTGAGTACTTGACAAAGAGGTTTTCCGCAAGTTAAACAGCCAAACATGGTAGTTCAGAAGTTCTTTTCGGCATTTTAGCACTGAGAAAACCTCTGAGGGTGCAGTGGTCATATACACTCGCACCTATGGCGCTACTCTTCATTTGAAAGAAAAAACAAATAGTTTCCCCTACAAATTATAGAAAAACATTAGGGAGGGTGAAGGATTCTTTCTTCCTAACTCAACTATTATGCTATTAGTTGAGGCCTATTGCAGAACAGGTTGTAGCTTAGTTAACTGGGCATGTCTCACCTGTACGTAACCCCTAGTATTCTGCTAAATCATCATTGCAAATGAGTGCAAGTCGTCAAATGTGAGCTACAGTCAACAAACAGTACACGAGGACACTCTTCCCGCCTTGTCTGTTCAGGGCATCAGGGCAGTATATGTAGCACTGAACACCAAGCATGTGTGAAGAGAAGCACTTTCCATTTTGAGTATTGATGGTTTTACAAGTTTTTGTAGAATTTCTTGGAAGAAAGTAATATGAAAGCGTCAAATTTGTATGTGGATTTCACTTATCTTTATCGTTTGTACTCGCTCTAACTCTTCTCTTTCTCAATCTCTGGTTTGCTAAATGTCCAGATCTGTGTGTGGTGGGAATTCTTCAACTAAGAGCGGTGCAACGCGCATGGATGAAATAGACCACACAGCACAATTCATGGACATTCCTGATACTTTTGTTGATCTTTCTCCCAAGGAATACCCACTTATCATTACGTTTCGTAAGTTCTTGCTGATGCTTGATGGCACTGTTGGTACCTCTTACTTTGAAAGATTTCGTGATTTGAGGCAGACATTCCAGGGTAATTCCAGTACTTCAAGATCAGTTATATTGGAAACCTTTATCAGGACAAATGAGGTTACCTACGACAGATTTTGTTCATCTTACTGGCCTCATTTCAATATCCGGCTGATAAAGAAACTTGATCCTTCCATGGTTTTCACTGAAATTATGTCCATTATAAAAGGTGGTTTACGAGCAGGGGAGGCGCATGATGGGAGACTATGTCAGCAGGATTATGTTTCAATTTCTGAGGATCGGGTTTCCACTTTGAGCATGCAGAAAAGAGAAGTAGTTTACAAGATTTTTCTAGAGTATGAGAAGAAAAAGGTGGAATATGGGGATTTTGATATTGCTGACTTAGTGATTGATCTTCACCAGCGACTTAAAGATAATGTATTTGAAGGCGAGGAAATGGATTTTGTATACATTGATGAAGTTCAAGATCTTTCAATGCGACAAATTTCGCTGTTCAAGTACATCTGCAGAAATGTCGATGAGGGCTTTGTTTTTTCTGGTGATACGGCACAAACTATTGCGAGAGGTATTGACTTCAGGTTTGAAGACATAAGATGCCTATTCTACAACGAGTTTGTATTTGGATCAAGTGCGTGTGCAACTGATAGAAGAAGTGAGAAAGGAAGAGTCTCAAAATTCCTTCATTTGAGTCGGAACTTTCGTACCCATGCTGGAGTTCTAAAATTAGGACAGAGTGTACTTAACCTTATATATCATTTCTTTCCTTCTTCAGTTGACGTTTTGAGCCCTGAGAGTAGCCTTTTATTTGGCGAAGCCCCCATCTTGCTCGACATTGGCAATAACATAAACTTAATGACTATATTAGAAAGCAGCGGAAAAGCTGGAGATTTTGTCGGATTTGGAGCTGAGCAAGTTATTTTAGTCCGTGACGAGTGCCAGAAGAAAGAGATTTGTGAGTATGTAGGGAAAAGAGCTCTTGTGCTGACAATCATGGAGTGTAAGGGCTTAGAGTTTCAGGTATACTGTAGGCTAATTTTTTTTTACGTTTTTTGGGTTTGTACAGTAGGCGGAGTAATTGGGTGAGTCACAGCTATGTTAACTTCTTATGACTGTTTAGCATTAATTAAGCATGCGTTGGGTGGACCATTACTCTAACGGGGAGATCATAAATCATATAGAGAACGTTTAAACCATTGATGTTTACAAATGTTTACCTATGTCCAGAATATAAATGAAGTGCACGACTCTGATATTTCAATCCAAACGGATTCCCTTATAAGGGCGTTGGTTTGCTACTTAGATAGCTAGGTTTTTAGGAAACACATTCTCGTACTTACAAAACACGGATAAACAACGATGCAATCCTTTTTATACAACACTCCAGTGGAACCCAACATGTTGAGCCAGCCTAAAAGTACAACGATGTCTAGTTTTGAACCTTATAGAACTATTATTAAGTATTTCAACAAAAGTACTTGATCTGGGTATGAAGGTACTTCAAATTACTTCAAATAAGATATCAAGTTCTAATTAGAGAGTGGATGCTTATTGAGGCTGTAATGGAGAAGCTTTGACGTTGAAGGTGTCCACGTATTCAAATCTCTATATCTTTGTAGACTCTCTCTCTCTCTCCCTCTCCCTCTCTTGCATTTGTGCGTGTGGGGGGTGGGTGGGTGTTGGTGTTGTTATCATCACCGTCAAAGCTGGAAAATGGCACGAAACTAGATCGTGTAACTCATGGAATGCAGGGAGCAGAGAAAGAAGAAAGAGATCAAAATAGAGAGACTGCAAGGGTTGGTGGAATAGTCAGAGGGACAAACAAAAATGTTGACAGTATGAATGAAGAAAGCGAAGAGAGAACGTTACGGAAAACTGTAAGAAAGTGAATAGTACAACAAACAGACTGGCCCTTTGGTACTGCCTATGTTACAAGGACTCTTTAGAATGCCGGAAGTACCCGTGTCGAACACTTGACACTTGGACATGGATATGGGATCTGTGTCCGACACATCTCATTAGATATGTCACTGTAAGCACTATCTTTTAATGTTTCTTTTTGGCTGTTGTTACTTTGAGATGTGCCAAGTTCTCAATCAAAACCATGTTCTATACATAAAAAAGCATTTTACCTTAGGAATAACTAAAAGTATTAATATGTATGAAAATTTTGCCGTGTCCCCATGTCTTATGAATTAAAAATTAGACGAATCCGACGCTTGGACACGTGTCCAACCCGGACACTCGTACCGAGTCCATGTCACATAGGGTACTGCAGAGAGAAAATTCAGGTAGATGGGAATGATGTACTAAGATGATCCACAGAGTACTATGAAAACGAGAATTTTGGAAGTCTGTCAAACAATGATACCCTTATAGTTTAACATGCCAATTTTAAGAAACGCGGGAGCTCATGGTGCCCCCTAGTCTAGGCATGCTTTGGCATCTGATATCACGTCATCCTTGTCATACTCGTAACCTCAGTTCATATTCTTTCGCAGGATGTGCTGCTGTACAACTTCTTTAGCTCATCACCTTTTCAAGATGAATGGAGAGTTGTATATGAATATATGGAGGAAAAAGATATGCTGAAACCTTCTCCTAAGCACTTCACAAGTTTCAGTTGGGAGAAACACTATGTCTTGTGCTCTGAGATGAAGAATTTATATGTGGCCATAACTCGTACGAAGCAAAGGCTGTGGATTTGGGAGAATGCGGGGTTCTCTCAACCAATATTTGACTATTGGAAGAATTCATACCTTGTAGAAGAAAGACAAGTGGATGATGCTTTCATAGAGGAAATGCAAGTTGCCAGTAGCCAAGAAGAGTGGAAGTCTCGTGGCATTAAGGTCTGATTCACTTTCGAATGAACAACTTTAATTTATTCTGTATCTGGTTCTACTGCTACTAATATCTTTATTAAATTTAAATCACAATGTTATTACTTATAAAAGATCAATTGATATAGCATTTGTCTTTATTTAGTCCTTATTTCTTGTTGTCATTATTATGCTTTGTTCCCTGCATGTGTTGTCATTAGTATGCTTTGTTGTGTGCATATGTTGTAAAAGTATAGCATTTGTCTTTATATAGTCCCGCTTCATGCAACTAAGGTCAAAACCTGTCATATTCAAATCTATGCGCCGTATCTTCCTTCATGCCTAAATTTAGGTTCAACTTTTTACAGATTTTGAGTAGCTTTTGACCACATTTTCTTTAATTGCAGCTTTATTATGAGAACAACTATGAAGTGGCAATGATGTGCTTTCAACGGGCAGGGGATGCATATTGGGAGAAAATGGCCAAGGCTTCTGGACTGCGAGCAGCTGCTGACCGTTTGCGTGCTTCAAATTCTGATATGTGGTGTAGTTACCTTAAGGAGGCTGCCGAAATATTTTATTCTATTGACATCTTTGAAGCGGCTGCCCAGTGTTATTTTGAGATCAAGGAGTATAAAAGGGCTGGTATGCTGTTATGTTCTTTCTGAAAAAAGTTGATTTATAGAATAATCCTACTTTACTATAGAATGCAGTTATTTTTTTTTTTGGCTCTAAGAACTCTTTTCACTTTTGACATTGGACACGCTTTCAACTTGTAATTAACCTGAAGGTTGCAGGCTTTTCTTTTATGTGACCTTGAAGTATTCTGTGGAACCATGATTATAATAGTAGAGAGGACTTTCATTCTGTGTAGTTTTAGTTATATCTCCTTATTTGCGGTGAGAAGTTTCTTAACTACTTTTTAGTATAATGCAAATGTGTGCAGTGCAATATTCACATCTCATATACAATTGACGATTCCATTCAACTCTCGGTGCAATGGTGGGATTGTGACCCTTCGTAGGATTACCTTTTTATTACTAGCTTTCACCTCCAATACTTATCCTTTATCATGATGTATGCAGCCTTTCCTCTGTCAGATGCCACTTTTTGCACACCGTTAAAAGAAAGAAGTAAGATATTTCGTGTGAACAGGTGATTAGATCTGCTTCCTTTTTTTCTAAGTCACCTACGTCCCTTGCTTCAGAAAAACTTAACTGCTAGGGGTTTCAAGTTCAAACCCATCCTATTCTTGACCACCGTTAGAATCCTCTTTCATCTGCTCCCATAGTATAGGAGCCTTCCCCACGGTACCTGACTGGCTATTGTATTGTTCCTTCTCTAGTTTGCTAGCCTCATTTTGATCTAAACCTATCCAAAACCACCCTTCTCCAGAAATAGACTTCCGAATTTTTCATTTTATCCATATCTAGTGCATTAGCCACCGGAGACAATACAGACAGTATGAAGATGACGTAGCCGTAAAACATATTTAAGATATACTTGGGGGTAAGGAGTTTAGATCAGTTGTAACTTTAGCCTGATAACTTTAGCCAGATGCATTGGAGCTATACAGATTTGCTCATTATACATTTTTTTGAACCGCTCCAAAATATTAGCACTATACTCTTGATTCTAAACTGTCAATGCTTTTGTGTAAATATTTCCTGCTCTTGCTTATGATCATCTTATTAGCTTTGTACTTAAAGTTACTGAATTTCGCACATCGATGTTGTGACAGGTACTATATATCAGCAAAAGTTTGGGGAATCAAAGCTTGAAAAAGCAGGAGAATGTTTTTCTTTGGCAAAATGTCACAAACTTGCAGCTGAAGCATATGCTAGGGCGATATCGTACTCAAAGAGTCTCTCAGCTTGCATTGACGGGAAACTATTTGAAATGGGGTTGCAGTACATACGGTCCTGGAAAGAACAGAAGACCTTTCATGCTGATAAGTTTATGGAAGCGGACAGAAGTATAGAGGACTTTCTCCAAACAGGTGCTCTTCACTATTATGAGCTCAAGGATAAAAGAACCATGATGAGATTTGTCAAGTCTTTTCATTCTGGGGATAGGATGCGCATCTTTTTAAGAAATTTAGACTGCCTTGATGAGCTTCTGTTGCTGGAAATAGAATCGAAGAACTTCCTCGTAGCTGCTGACATAGCAAAACTCAAAGAAGATCATGTCCTCGAAGCCGATATTGTCGAGAAGGCTGGACATTTCAGAGAAGCCTCAATGCTAATTTTGTGGCATGTTTTCACAAACATTCTGCATCCACAAAAAGGAAAACGCAAGCCTTCGAACCAAGACATTCAGAAGAAAGAGCTTTTAACCAAAGCCAAGTTAATTGCAAAAAATCACTCTGATCGCTTCTATGAGTTTGTGTCAACCGAGGCCGAGATTTTACAAAAAGTCAGAACCTCTGGAGAACTTTTGGAACAGGGACTAGAGTTCATTGCACATTGGAAAACCAAGGCACCTAGTGGTTTACGTAGGATTAACAAAACAAGTCACGAGTTAGACAAGACTGAGCAGTACTTGTTAGAAAAATGTGCACGGCATTATTATGAACTCAAAGATAAGAGCACCATGATGAAGTACGTTAAAAAGTTTGAGTCAGTTACTTTTATCCGTGAGTTTTTTAAGGGTTTGAACTGTCTTGAAGAGCTCATGGTATTCGAAGAAGAACTAGGAAACTTCTTAGAAGCAGCTAACATTGCAGAGCAGAAAAGAGATATTCTACGTAAGGCTGAACTACTTGAAAAAGCTGGACATTTTGAAGAAGCTTCTTTGGGCATCCTCTGGTATGTTTTGCCTAAATCTCTTTGGGTACCTAAAAGCGAAGGGTGGCCGTTAAAGCAATTCCACCCGAAGGATGAGCTTCTGACAAAAGCGATCTCGTGTGCAAAAAATCTCCCTGGTCCAATCTGTTCTTTTGTCTGCATGGAGGCAACTGTCCTATTCAACACGGAGAGTAGCTTATCCGAGCTGAGAAAGTATTTGAGTGCATCCCAGGATCAGAAAAGTCTCAGATGTGAAATTCTTACTGCCTGGAAAATTCTGGATGCTCATTTTAATCTAGCGACCTCAAAGTATGAGTGGAAGGCTACTTTGGTTGACAATTTGAATAAGCATTCAGAAGACATGATTTCAGAGAACCAGGCTTCAATTGAAACTTTAGTTCACTTCTGGAATCATTGGATGGAGAAGATTGTGGGCTTAATTGACTATCTTCTTGGCAATATTACACGAGCTGTCAGTGATTATGCAAGATGTGAGGAATTCTGTTTGAATTACTTTGGCCTGCAAAAGCACTTTCTGAACAAGGATAATGTCTACATTGTGCTCTTCTCTGATGCCAACTGGTTGAAGAAATTTGACCCCAGTATACTTAGGAGGAATGGAGATTTGGTATTTATTGAGTCTCGCCTGTTTGCCTCAGCTGCTTTGAGTTACTGGTATTCCGTGTTACACTCTGTTGGTATACAAGTGTTGGGAACTCTCAATGCGCTTCATCTCTACTCAGTCAAGAGTCACTTTTCCATGTTTCTCCAAAGCAAATGTCTTCTATATATGTTTAGGATTGCAAAATTTCTTCTCAATTTCAAGTTCCCGAACCACAAGTACTGTGATATAAGCAATGTGCAGAAATACCTTGAATTATCAGTAAACAACCTTTTGGCGAATGTCTTTCATGTAGACTGGCGGAGCTCATTGACAAATGATATGATTTCTCTGAGGGGAAAGGCAAGTTTTGTTGATTTACTTAAAGAAGCTATTTCTCAAAGCATCTTCTCAAAGGAAAATTTCACATTTGGGCAATTGGGAAGAGTGATAATGATGATTCTGGGTTCTCGTAAGGGAACTGTTAATTTGCACGAGGAAATCATGAGAAGCACTGAAGGAAGTTCAGTATTTTGGGGTGCATTCATTAAGATGCTCAGTGACAAAATAGGGTCAGATAATACACATGGTTCTGCAAAAACTCACTTTAGTGGTGCTTCAAATGACATATTCCTGGTTTGGTTGCACAACATATTGAAAGATGCATTTTATGCGGACTGGAGGACAGAACGTGATTATATATCGCCTTCTTGTTTCATGTACCTTGTGGAAAGGCTTTTGATATTGGCATCTTGCTTCCAAGGTTTTGTTTTCACGACAAAATCTTCATTTGTCGAGTGGCTTATTTTTGAGGAATGGAATGTCCATTCAAGTTCTCTTTTAGCAAATGAAGCAGAGCTAGCAACGATAGTAGGAGATATCCATGATTTTATGGCTTCCCTAGTTCAGCAACTGCTACTAAACAACTGTGATATGATGGATTGGATCAGAAAATCACATGATGGTGATGACAACTGCTATCCCCTGCTAGTGTTGAGATTAGTTGTTCTATTATGTTTAGTTTGTGTCAGCTCTGGAAAGCATTTCGATAAGCTTTTTCATCTTCTGGACCAGAGTGATGTGAGTTCACAACTGCCTCGGGCATTTTTTGATGCTCTTGGAAGAAGAAAGGAACGTTCTTTCATTGAAACCCTTGCTGATGCCCTTAAAGGGATTGAAAATCCTCTTGTGATAGTAAGTTTAACAGACCAGATTGTGGTATCTCCATCCCCAGATGCCATATTCCTGAACATGAAGGCTAATATGTCCAGCGAGAATATATTCAGAGAATTATCTCTAGAGAAACCGGAAGCTGCTACATGTAGTGACGATCATAGTAAAGATTTTCAAGTTGCACAACCAAACCTCTCTTGTGTGGTTGAGCAGGTATTGAGCACCCAAAATCAGAATAAAGGCTGCCCTCAGTGAAGAAGTATGGCCTCTTATGGGAAATAATTGATGCTCTAGAGTCGTTGGAGCTGGAAAAAGTATGGGAACTTGATGAGCTTCATGTCTACTTCCTTATACTTAAGGTAAAATCTAGTTAATTCTCATATTATTTGACGCCTGCGTTTTGCCCTCGTTAGGATGATCAAAACCTTATTATTGAAGCGAGTGACTCGCTTGATCTACTGAAGCAACTTTCTTTTGCCCTGGGTATTAGGTTAGTCGGAATTTGTTGCATTCATGTATAAAAACCGTGCACAGTTCCGTGATTTTTGTGTTTTTTCCTTTCTCGGACATAATTTCCCTGTGATTCCATTTTGCAATATTGTACATATTGTGAGGAGAAAGGGTTGCAAGTTGTCTGCTATAACCATCCGTCAGTTTTCTTATTATGTAAAGGCACATAATCAAGGTACAGGTATTGACTGACGAATTTGCTCAATACCCTTTCGCTGCGATTTTAAATAGTTGTTTGTCGTCTTGGGTGCATACGTGTGTGGTACAGGCCTAGGTATTCACTGATAAGCTTGCTCCGTGGGGAAATCAGAGCATGAATCACTTGATCAACTGAATATTGCTGTGTGTTTATGTTGGCCGTTGTGGGAAACCCTTCAAAATGTCTTTGAAGGCAGTTATGTTCTCGGGTTTAATTGCTCGACGCTGAGAATGAACCGAAAGAGACACCCCAACTTTTAGCATAGCAAAAATATGATTAGGAAGGTTAAGCATGCAATATTTGAAGAGGAATTTGGTTTTAGATGGCTGGTAAGGTATTAGGATAATAGAAAACAAGCAAGTCCTTGGACTGTAAGCCAGTCCTGGACTCGGATGCTAACAACTTGTTTCCACTTAACCAATTTGAAAGCATCTGCATCTCTATTGTGTACACTGGAAAGTGATCATCAGATGCAGAAACACCCAAATTAAACGTAGAAGGCGGTTCTTTAGATGCTTGAAACCACGTATATAATTGCAGAAAGCAGCAATGAGCAGCTTTATGCAATTCGAAGTCATCCAAATGATGGCCAGGTCGTGTAAATGTTGGGAACCAGAAAGTGAAGTGCTTCCTCTTAAACTGAGTTTCTTATACTCATTGCAGAAGACAGCTGCTTCAGCTCATCAAGCAGGGAGAGAAAACTCGTATATTCTGATCAATAACAAGTGAAAAGTACAAGCGAGTCTTTGAGTGTGTGTTGGCTAATGCCTCAACGATGAAGCTAATGGTAAGTTTTTGGTTCATTCTGGTGTTTAATATGCTATTTGAACTTGCATTGCTCCCAACTCTGTTATCTATTGATTTTTCCTTCTATTCGTTCGGGGAAAAAAGATTGTGATGACGAAAATAGAAAGAGTCTTGGTGAAGCGAGCTCCGTGGTGTGGGTGAAAGTGAAGTTCAAATTGCTAAAAGTGGAGCTCAGATTTTAATTCTCTTTCATTGTAGAGAAGTCAATACCATATGTTGAGATATTATATTGGATCGACTGTGACGGTATTATGGTCCTGTATCAAGGTTGCTCCGGTTACTATTTTCTCAACTTAACATGGTATTAGAGCCTATGATTCAGATTCAAGGGTTCTCTGATGGGTTTTGAGAGTCCACCATCCAATTATGTTTTCCCGCCGGTGTTCCATTTGGTGATTTGTTGTGGATCATAGAATGGGACGATGATGTGGTCATTTGATATGATGTGTGGGCCATATTTGACATTTACGCTATTTGTGCGGATGTGTTTTCTTGTTCGTGATTCTCTAGCGATTGGCACTACGTGAATTGTGGCATGTAAAGACAATATCCAATCTTTTGTCACAAAATAAGCTTACTAGTCAAGGAAAGTGTTTGGCGATTAAAAAACAGGAAAAAAGAAAATTCGTCACCAGCAAGGACGCAGCATCATCAACAAAGTCCTTAGCGACAAATAAGTCAATCCCTCAACAAACACCACTTTTGCACCCCACACTTTACGATATAAAATATTGTACTTTACAATGAAACTCAACGGGGGAGATCAGATTATTTTGTTGGGTGAAAATTTCTAACTTAATGCAAAACAAAGCGCTTTTCATCCATAAACTTACTCGATTTGATCAAAAGTAGAAGTGCAACTCATTGCATTAGCAGATCAAAGGCTTTGAAAAGTCCAGGTCCTGGCTAAAAAGCACAGGATTTCTCAACAAAGCCCCTTAAAGAGACCTGATGAGGTACATCAAGGTCAGACTCTCAATTTATAAACACAGTCGACACTCTTGGCTAACGAGTAAATGGTTTAAAAGAATTGCCGGAGTTACTTTCGTTCCTAGTTACTTTCCATCCCATCAGAGCCTTAGAGAAAACATCTAGATCACCCACATAATTAGAAAAATAAGAGTCAACTACGTAATCTAAGGAATCTCCTTAATTTACGCACGTCTTATCGATCTTGTACTTTATCAATCTTTAATATGCTAATTATATTTATTATTAGGTCAACTGTAAAACCTATATATACATGCCTCCTATGTACTCTTTATATTAAGAGAAATATACTGTTCACAACCTATTTTGGACCGCACCCCGGGGCCCGCTAAGAGATCCTAGTGGCGCAACACGTCACCCGCTCGGCAGTCAAACATGCTCAACATCATTGCTCAGTCAAAACGCTCCGATGCTCAACATCGTTGCTCGGTCAAAGCGTTCCACGCCTTAAGCATTCAGACGGCGATCGAGAGTACATTTCCCCCCCGAGGGGTCGGCCACCCCCCTAAGAAGGGGGTCGGCCACCCCCCTGAGAAGGGGGTCGGCCACCCACTTTGTAAGGGGGTCGGCCACCCCCCTAAGAAGGGGGTCGGCCTCCATTGCCCCGCGAAGGGGGGAACCTGCTGCACGGCACTAGTTTCTCGCTCCAATAACACACCCCCGCTATCTTCAGTAGTGCGACGCTCATTGTTGCCAGCTCAATCAAACTTGCGGCGGGACGGGCTCGCAACCCTTAAGCCCTCGCCGGCTCAATCAACCGACGGGCTCCGGCCCTCGCGGGCACAATCAACCGGAGGCTCCGGCCTTCGCCAGCACAATCAACCGGGGGCTCCAGCCCTCGCCCGTGCAACCAACCGACAGGCTTCTGGGGGCTCCGCTCGTAGTGCCCCGGCACGAGGACCCACCGCTACGGACTCCGAGCATCAAGCCATGAACATGCACGCTCATATCACCGTTGATCATCGACGTCGTCAGGGCAATGAACCGCGAGTCACTCCGGGACGGGAGCAGGTCCTCGGAGGGCATCGCGTCCGGCACGCCTGGCAGTTGGCTGCAGGGGTAACCCTCACCGCTGTCAGGATCTTGGCGCGTCTCTTGACGCATCCCGTGGGATTCAGTAAGGGCTTGGACTGGAGGCTGGGGCAACGGGCTACTCTGACCATGCTACCGCAGTGTGGTCAGTCTCCTCAGACAGGCAAAGGGACGCTGCAAGGGCAGGACGACGCGAACTCGGGGACCGGAAATTCGACGGACAATCAATACTGTGGGCCCCCTGACACGTGTCGGCTGATGACACGCGCATATTTGTGCCTATATATAGTGGATTCTGGAGCTTATTCAGGGACTTCTCTCTCATTTCAACATTTCACTTTCTCTCTCTAAAACTCATTCTCTCTGGATTTCTAGTGAGAGAAAAACATTTGAGCTCTCGACATCGGACTCTTGACGCTGCACCCCCGCTACGGACTGTCGACCGCTGGCCCTGTTCGTCGTCACCCTGCCTGCGCAGCGCTGCCAGCCCTCGCGATCTGTCTGGGGAGCCTTGCTCTCAGCCCTTGTTCCATCCTTGCTGTCTCCCACTTTGTCTACTTGGAAGCCAACGCAGACTGCATCCTTTGTGGCACCTCACGTGGCATGCGAACCATCTTTCATCGGCAACATTTGGCGACTCTGCTAGGGAGGTGAGCATCGTGTTGCAGTCTGCCACACTCAAGCAACCTTGACTCAGCAACGCAGGGCTATCAAGACTACCAGTCACAACCTCGACCCAGCCATCCAAGAGGCTGTCACTTCCAGACTTCGAAAATTTTCAAGCTAACATCGTTCTAATGGCACCACCTTTGATGCCATCACATACTCCCTTGGGGGCTTCACCACTTCCTAACCCCTTCCGCCTCACATTGCAGCAACTTGGTACGTGGTGCGCGGGGTGGCTCGAGCCACGCTATCTATCGCCTCTGTGACTTAGTCGGTCGTTCATACCTGCCCGCCATCCTAAGTCCCACCTCCCTTTCATCTTAACCCCTCGTGGTTGCGATCGCGGTCACATCGCCTCCTCATGCCCTTTTTCTCTCATTTTCCAGACTTAGAAAATTTTCTTCATTTTTCGCGGTCGGGTCACCACCCCCGCGACTTCACTCCGCTCCCTATTCACTTTTCCAGACTTAGAAAAATTTCTTCATTTTTCGCGGTCGGGTCACCACCCCCGCGACTTCACTCGGCTCCCTCTTCACTTTTCCAGAGTTAGAAAAATTTCTCCGTTTTTCACGGACGGGTCACCACCCCCGCGACTTCACTCGGCTCCCTCTTCACTTTTCCAGACATAGAAAATTTTCTTCATTTTTCGCGGTCGGGTCATCACCCTCGCGGCTCCCCTCGGCACCCTTGCCCCAGCTCAACACTTAGCCAATTTTTTTTCGACACTTGAAAATTTTCTCAACACTTAGATTTTTTTCGAACCTCCCTCGCACCCTGCATGCTCGTGGTCGGGTCATCACCCTCATCCTCATTCTACACTTAGAAATTTTATTTCACCCTTTGGTGCTCTTTCCAAACACTTAGATTTTTTTTTCCACAAAAAAATTTTCGTCACTCTCCAACCTCCCTCTTCCTCTCCCTTTCACTTCCAACTTATTTTTCATCAAGATTTTTCATTGCCCCTCATGCTCCTTTTATAGGCTCCACAAAAAAAAAAAATCGAAATTCAACCTCATTTTCAAAGTCATATTCAAATTCAAAAGGAGCCCAGGTGGGCAGAACCCACCCGCGTGGTCCGACCCGCGCCTGCCCCGCCCCATTTTCCCCTGTCTCCACTCAGTTCCCAGCGGGTCACCTGCCCGTTGCCCGAGACCCGACCAAGAACCGATCCAACCCTAATTCCCCAGAACCCTAATTCTCTCTCTTTTCTCCTGGCGCCGCACCAACCCTGCGCCGCACCTGTCATGCGCCGACACCAGCTTTGCCGCGCCTGCCCACCGCCGGCCGCCCTTCCCGGCGTCGCACCTCCCCCGGTGACCTCCATCCTTGCCGACCACTCTCCTCCCGCGTCCCCGCCGACCACCTTCCCCCCGCCGATCCACCCCTCGGCAGTCCCGTAATACCGCCGTCGGCCTCCCCTCCTTTCCCTTCTTCATTCTTCTTCACCACCTCGCCGACCCCCTACTCACGGCGACCCACCGTGGCCGAGCCCACACCCCTGGCCGACCCTCCCTACCCTGGCCGACCCCCCCTCGCCGACCCCCCTTCCTCTCACCCTCACCACCCGCGGCAGCCCCCGAGGCACCATCACCGCCGACCCACGCCCGCCGAGGCCCCTGCTACCCCAACCCCCCCATGGCCGACCCCTCACCCCTGGCCGACCCCCTCTCGGCCCCTCTCTCTCCCTCTTCCCCGACCTCGTAAGCCCGCCGTCGCGCGGCCGAAGGCGCTGCGCCACCGACCCCCACTACCCCGCCGACCCCATGGCCGACCCACCTTCCACTTCGGCCATCTCACCTCGCCGACCACCCTTCGGCCCACCACCTTTGGCCTCGGCCTCCTCACCCCCTTCGGCCACTCTCTTCGGCCCTTCCAATCGCCTCAACACCACCATTTTCACAGTCAGGTCCACTCGTGACGGCCGAACAACATCGCGACACTCGTCGCCTATCGCCCGGGCCACGTCTTCGCGACTTTCGTCGCCCGGGCGCCGTCCCCGCGACCCTCGTCGCAAGCGCCCGGGTGCCGTCTTCGCGACCCTCGTCGCCAGCGCCTATGCGCCCTCTCCGTGGCCTTCGTCGCCTATCGCCCGGGCCACGTCTTCGCGACTTTCGTCGCCCGTCACCCGGGCGCCGTCCCCGCGACCCTCGTCGCAAGCGCCCGAGCGCCGTCTTCGCGACCCTCGTCGCCAGCGCCTATGCGCCCTCTCCGTGACCTTCGTCGCCTATCGCCCGGGCCACATGTTCGCGACGTTCGTCGCCCGTCGCCCGGGCGCCGTCTCTGCGACCCTCGTCGCCAGCGCCCATACGCTCTCTCTCCGCGACCTTCGTCGCCCGCGTTTGCTCGCCAGCTTCGCGACTCTCGTCACCAGTGCACCATCTACGCGACCCTCGTCGCCTATCACCCGGGCAACGTCTTCGCGACCTTCGTCGCCCGTAGCCCGGGCAACGTCCTCGCAACCCTTGTCGCAAGCGCCCGTGCGCTCTCTCTCCGCGACCTTCGTCGCCCGCGCTCCATCTTCGCGACCTTCGTCGCTCGCGCTCCATCTCCGCGACCTTCGGCGCCCGCTTCCGCGCACTCCGCGACTCTCGTCGCCCACACACCATCTCTACGACCTTCGTCGCCATCTTCGCGACATTCGTCGCCCGCGCCCGCACGCCAGTTTCGCGACTCTCGTCGCCAGTGCACCATCTCCGCGACTCTCGTCGCCTATCACCCGGGCAATGTCTTCGTGACCTTCGTCGCCTGTAGCCCGGGCAACGTCTTCGCGACCCTCGTCGCCAGCGCCAGTGCTCTCGCTCTCCGTAACCTTCATCGCCCGCGTTCGCTCATCAGCTCTACGACTCTCATCGCCCGTGCGCCATCTCCGCGACATTTGTCGCCAGCACACCATCTCCGCGACCTTCGTCGCCCGCATCCGCACGCCAGCCCGCAACTCTCGTCTATGCGACCTCCGTCGCCACGCCCACGCACCAGCTCCTCGACTCTCGTCGCCAGCGCACCAGCTCCGCGACTCTCGTCGCCAGCGCACCAGCTCCGCGACTCTCGTCGCCAGCGCACCAGCTCCGCGACTCTCGTCGCCAGCGCACCATCTCCGCGACTCTCGTCGCCCGCGTACCATCTCCGCGACCTTCGTTGCCGGCAATTTTCGTCCGTATGACACCTCTGCGACTTTCGTCGCCCTTGCGCCATCTCCGCGACCTTCATTGCCGGCGCCCGCGCACCGCACTCTCACACGTCGTCATGCCCATGCGACACGCCACTGATACATACATCCCACTGGCTCTTTGTCGCACTACGTGCCCCAGGCACCAAATATCATCCCGCGACACTCGTCGCCGCCCTCATGCACCTTTCTCATGATAAGCGCCCCCGACACCAAGTATCATACCGTGACACTCGTCGCCGCTCTCATGCACCATTCTCATCATATGTGCCCCCGGGCACTAGGTATTGTCTCGCGACGGTAGTCGCCGCACCCGTGCGTCACAATCATATTACATGCCCACCGGGCATCGCACTCATTCACCACACCATGCGCACCTTATCTTGGTCGTGGAACATGCTTCGACCCACTCTCCGGAGTGTGCAACATCCCGCGGGAATAGGCGACTCCTCCGGGACACATCTTTTCAACTCCTCTTCCGTCGGGTAGACGGCTCCTCCGGGATGCTACCTTGACGCGCTCCGAGTGCTCCGGCACAAGGACTCATCACGGCGGGACGGGCTCACAACCTTAAAGCCCTCGCCGGCACAATCAACCGGGGGCTCCGGCCCTCACCTGCTCAACCAAAGCGACGGGGCGCCGGCCCTCGCACCGGGATGGGCTCACAACCTTATAGCCATCGCCGTCTCAATCAAAACGACGGGGCTCCGGCCCTCGCATCCGGGATGGGCTCTTAACCTTATAGCCATCGCCGTCTCAATCAAAGCGACGGGGCTCCGGCCCTCGCATCCGGGATGGGCTCTTAACCTTATAGCCATCGCCGTCTCAGTCAAAGCGACGGGGCTCCGGCCCTCGCATCCGGGATGGGCTCTTAACCTTATAGCCATCGCCGTCTCAGTCAAAGCGACGGGGCTCCGGCCCTCGCATCCGGGATGGGCTCTTAACCTTATAGCCATCGCCGTCTCAGTCAAAGCGACGGGGCTCCGGCCCTCGCATCCGGGATGGGCTCTTAACCTTATAGCCATCGCCGTCTCAATCAAAGCGACGGGGCTCCGGCCCTCGCATCCGGGATGGGCTCTTAACCTTATAGCCATCGCCGTCTCAATCAAAGCGACGGGGCTCCGGCCCTCGCATCCGGGATGGGCTCTTAACCTTATAGCCATCGCCGTCTCAATCAAAGCGACGGGGCTCCGGCCCTCGCATCCGGGATGGGCTCTTAACCTTATAGCCATCGTCGTCTCAATCAAAGCGACGGGGCTCCGGCCCTCGCATCCGGGATGGGCTCACAGCCTTATAACCATCGCCGTCTCAATCAAAGCGACGGGGCTCCGGCCCTCGCATCCGGGATGGGCTCTTAACCTTATAGCCACCGCCGTCTCAATCAAAGCGACGGGGCTCCGGCCCTCGCATCCGCGATGGGCTCACAACCTTATAGCCATTGCCGTCTCAATCAAAGCGACGGGGCTCCGGCCCTCGCGGCGGGACGGGCGCGCAACCCTAATGCCCTCGCCGGCTCAATCAACGTGACGGGCTCCGGCCCTCGCGGCGGAACGGGCTCGCAACCCTCATGCCCCCGCCGGCTCAATCAAAGTGACGGGCTCCGACCCTTCTCCGCTCAATCAACCGGGGGCTCCAGCCCTCACCCTCGGGCTCTCAGCATTAAGCGACGACCACGCCGAGTGCATCCAACATCGTTTATGCGTGCGGCGCCCGCTCGGGCTGCCCCTCCGCGCACCCCGCACGCAGGGGGCTTATGTTCACAACCTATTCTGGACCGCACCCCGGGGCCCGCTAAGAGATCCTAGTGGCGCAACACGTCACCCGCTCGGCAGTCAAACATGCTCAACATTATTGCTCAGTCAAAACGCTCTGATGCTCAACATCGTTGCTCGGTCAAAGCATTCCACGCCTTAAGCATTCAGACGGCGATCGAGAGTACATTTCCCCCCCGAGGGGTCGGCCACCCCCCTAAGAAGGGGGTCGGCCACCCCCCTGAGAAGGGGGTCGGCCACCCACTTTGTAAGGGGGTCGGCCACCCCCCTAAGAAGGGGGTTGGCCACCCCAAGGGGGTCGGCCTCCATTGCCCCGCGAAGGGGGGAACCTGCTGCACGGCACTAGCTTCTCACTCCAATAACACCCCCCCGCTATCTTCAGTAGTGCGACGCTCATTGTTGCCAGCTCAATCAAACTTGCGGCGGGACGGGCTCGCAACCCTTAAGCCCTCGCCGGCTCAATCAACCGACGGGCTCCGGCCCTCGCGGGCACAATCAACCGGAGGCTCCGGCCTTCGCCAGCACAATCAACCGGGGGCTCCAGCCCTCGCCCGCGCAACCAACCGACAGGCTTCTTGGGGCTCCGCTCGTAGTGCCCCGGCACGAGGACCCACCGCTACGGACTCCGAGCATCAAGCCATGAACATGCACGCTCATATCACCGTTGATCATCGACGTCGTCAAGGCAATGAACCGCGAGTCACTCCGGGACGGGAGCAGGTCCTCGGAGGGCATCGCGTCCGGCACGCCTGGCAATTGGCTGCAGGGGCAACCGTCACCGCTGTCAGGATCTCGGCGCGTCTCTTGACGCATCCCGTGGGATTCAGTAAGGGCTTGGACTGGAGGCTGGGGCAACGGGCTACTCTGACCATGCTACCGCAGTGTGGTCAGTCTCCTCAGACAGGCAAAGGGACGCTGCAAGGGCAGGACGACGCGAACTCGGGGACCGGAAATTTGACGGACAATCAATACTGTGGGCCCCCTGACACGTGTCGGCTGATGACACGCGCATATTTGTGCCTATATATAGTGGATTCTGGAGCTTATTCAGGGACTTCTCTCTCATTTCAACATTTTACTTTCTCTTTCTAAAACTCATTCTCTCTGGATTTCTAGTGAGAGAAACACATTTGAGCTCTCGACATCGGACTCTTGACGCTGCACGCCCGCTACGGACTGTCGACCGCTGGCCCTGTTCGTCGTCACCCTGCCTGCGCAGCGCTGCCAGCCCTCGCGATCTGTCTGGGGAGCCTTGCTCTCAGCCCTTGCTCCATCCTTGCTGTCTCACACTTTGTCTACTTGGAAGCCAACGCAGACTGCATCATTTGTGGCACCTCACGTGGCATGCGAACCATCTTTCATCGGCAACATATACAACACTTTTATGTTTCATCTTCGTATCAAGAGCCCTTTTCTGGGATCTTTTGCCTCCCTACCCTCTTCCCCACGGCACCAACGTTGCTATCATATACTATAGGACGTACCGCCATTGCCACATCTCCTCTCTATTACTCTTCCGCTTTGGTTGAGAACCACCATACACAAGCTCGAAATAAAAATCGAGTTAATATGTACTTTGACGGACTTTTTTCAGGCCCTCGCGTTGTAGCGCGAGCCCCAAGCGCCACTGTAGACAGTGCCCTCATGCGCTCGAAGGCCCCGAATTGTTAACACACACGCTGATGGACTCACGTGCATACAACATAATCCACAGGCCCACGCGTTGATCTGCTGCTCTTCACGCGCTACACGTGCTGGCACCCAATTCAGTTTCTTCTCTAATTCAACCCGGCCCGGTTCTTTGACCCGGTTCCACAAATAGGAATAAGAGAATTTTTTTCCCTTTCCATGGTTACCCAAAAAGATAGCACTAACATTTCGCGGCCTATTCAACTTAATCTTGATAATGCAAACTATCTTCATTGTGCATAATAAATGCGTTGTTTTGTTGAGGGACACCTTCTTTGGGGCTATTTTAGTGGCAGTATCAAGGCTCCTCTCACTGATGCCGCTTTTGAGGACAAAGTGGCTTATTAGGTTGCGGAAAGTTCTAAAATTACTACTTCATTCTCCAACACCTCTCTGCCGAAAATCAACCAACTCTTTGGACCGTTGGACACCCAAATGAAGCTGCCACCAACATTGTGTCTGACTTGGCCTCTCAGTTTCAAATTGATCTGGATCTCCATCGTCTTCGACCGGTTCCTGCTCAATTCATTCGGACTATTACAACCAGTTCGCAATCATTTGAGATAAGTAGACAGATTGCTCTCAATGTACAACTTGTCAAGTGCACTACCTTCAGTGTATAGCTTCTCTGGTGAACTACCTTCCGTGTACAGCTTGTCTAGTGACAGTAAGAAACTTTGCTAATTTTTTTTTGGGTTTCCTTGATGATAAGAAGACCGCTGCTCCTACCTCTTAAAAAGGAACTCGGCCCCCCTCTTGCGGCTACTCTTGCTAACATCAAATATAAGGAGGTCCAAAAGAAGGCTGCTGCTATCCTCGCTCTTTCTTTTTCTACTCAGAATGTTCTTGCCACTCTGACTATGCTTGCCAGTTCTTCTTGCCCTTCCTCTAAGAAGAAGTGGTGTGACTTTAACTAGTGGGGATATCACTCGACTGAAAACTGCAAACGAATTTCGAAGAATAAGAACTACATTCCAGGCTACACTCCACCCAGATCACTATCTCAACCAGCTGTTGCTATCACCGAAACTATTGTCTCTGTTGTGCCTTCTTCTGCTACCTCTACTATGGAGCTTACTATAGATGAACTGGAGATTGTGTATCATTATCGCTTTTCCCAGATGGGTAACTCTAGTGATATTTTTTGCTTCATCATTTCCTTACTTATTCTGCCTGTTCTGTAGCCTCAGGTACTAAACATTGGTTATTAGGTTCTGCTTGTTGCAATCATATTAGAGTCAACTGCGTAAATTAAGGATTGATAAATGCAAGATTGATAAGACAGTGAGAAAATTAATGGAATTCCTTAATTTACGTAGAGTATATTAAGGAGATTCCTTAATTTTCGTAGTTAACTCTAATAGGGAATACCAAGAACCCAACGTAACAAGCTTGAACCATAGATTTTGCTCTGGTCCATGGAATTGCTTGCATGAACCCTTCTCCTTCGTGTATAAAATAATTGTAGTGGGGAGTAGACTGAAGAGTTCAAAATAATTGCAATGTTTGTTAGATATAAAAGGGCTATAATCTCAAAATTGTACCTTAAAGTATACACCAAATTCAGCTCGAGTACCCAATATTTGCTTGTACTAAATCAGTACCTAGGTTTTTTTTTCCATGTACCAAATAAGACATCTATCTGTCGATGGTAGACATCCTTTAGAGACAGTAGGGTGAACCTGGAATATTGTGAAAAGTCTCCTAAAACCAAATTAAAAAGCCAAACGACTACCAAATGAACATAAATCGTTTAGCTTTTTGGTTAGGTTTTAGGAGAGTTCTTTTTTTTTTTCTCGATATTTCAGCTTTACCCTTGCTCTTTCTAACAAATCTTTGCCATCAATAGACGACGGGCTCAATCGATACATGAAAATAAACCTAGTTATTGATTTGGTACAGTTGAGACGAGCTGGATTTGACATATACGTTAGATAACCGTTTTGAGATTACCCCAATGTAGAATGTCTATGTCATAACATACACACACACAATGTCTACCTACCGGCTCTCTTTTCTCCGGCTTGGGTGGATTAGCAAGAACAAGATTTATTTCTTACTTTCTGGAACCAAGTATGATGATAAAAGCAAAAAACCCGTAACCAAAATGTGGTTTAATAAACTCGCCCGTATGCAAGAGGTTAGACATCGTTTGCACATACTTTAGACTGTTGAGATGTAAGGTGCTGTCATTTATTAGTATGTTTCAGGTTTGTTAACTATGGTTGTGTCTTTTGTGAGATTAATGAGTTGAGTTAACTTGTGTATTGCATATACACCACCTGTTAGCTTGCTATTAGTGCAAAAAGGAGATTCTAGCAGTAGTGTAGTGTTGGAATCAATGTGTAAGAACTTGAGAATAAACCAGTGAAGAAACCAGTCCACTTCCTCTGTCTTTACATTAGTTTAATCTGCTGAAATGCAGCTTGTCTTGCCTCCAAAAAAATCAATTGCTTGAGTGTCATCTTACCTAAATCGGCTCTAGAACAAGCTAACATTTACCAGTATCAGAGCTAGGCTCATAGAAACAAACTGGGTGCGACGAATTGAAGCCGAAATCAGCCATTGTGAAGAGATATACTCATGGAAAGTACAAGGGGCCACAACTGGTTTTGTACTTGAGTTTGATGGTGAAAATCATGATTTTTGGTGTGTGAAAATGAAAACCTTTTTCAGATCTATGGGGCTTTGGGATTTTGTAGAAAATGGGTATACCGAGAAGCAATTGAAGGAAGTAAGACAAAGAGATGCACATGCTCTTTCTACAATCCAGAGAGAGTGGGCCAAATCCAATTTCCCAAGAATCATTAGAGTTACAAATACAAAGTAGGCTTCGGATATTCTTGAAGATGAGTACCATGTAGATGCCAAGGTAAAAACCATAAATTTTTTTAACTCTTAGAAAATATCTAAAAAATATGAAAATGAAGTGAAATGAAGCATTGAGTGAGTTTTCTAGAAGATTTATGGATTTAGTTAATCAAAGAAGACACATGGTATAGAAATTAGTGATAGAAGATTCGTTAATTCTGATTTGTTTGCCTGAAAGATGACCCAAATGTGGCTGTAATTGAAGAAACAAGAGAGATTGTGAAGTTGAGTTTTCAAGATTTGATAGCCTCATTGAAATCTTATGAGCAAAGGTGGTTACATCACTCCGAAAATGCAGTTGAGAGTATGTATGTTTCAAACTAAGCTCAAAATGTGAGTCCCTCAAGTGAAGTAAAGAAGTTTTCAAATCAAGAACAAGAAAGTCGTAATCAAACCCCAAGAAATTCCTTTCAAGGAGGAGTTGCAAGAGGAAGAGGAAGAAATGGAAATGAAAGTGGAGGATTTGGAAAAGGAAGAGGAAGAGGAAGAGGCATAAATCATTTTGATAGAAATGGTGAAAGTGGTTCAAGGAAGAGTCACATTTGTGAGAAAGATAATCATTTGGCAAAAGATTGTTGGCTCAAATAAAAGCCAAGACGTCAAAATTGTGGTAGCTTTGGGCATGTAAAAATGATTGTAGAGTGACATATAATTAGCAAGAAAAGTGTGTCGAAGAAATAGATGATGAAGGGAACTTGTTCGATGCTTGTCAAAAGGGTTACATAGCATAAATATGATGTTTGATTTTTGGATGGTGGCTATACCAAACATATGGCAGCATATAAGAATGCCTTCCTGAATGTGGACATCACTTTTAAGTCCCACGTGAAGCTAGGAAATTGTGCTTTAGTTGAACCAAAAGGCCAAAGGACAATTGGAGTTCAAACCAATGAAGGTAACATATTTATTAGGGATGTTCTACTTGTTTCAGAACTTGCTCAAAATTTGATAAACGTTGGATAGCTTTTGGAGCATGATTACAAGCTTGATTTTTATTGAAAATGGCTACATTATTATGATAGTAGAAGCCGAGAAAGGTGGTGAAAAAGATAAAATGGTAGAATAATGGAAGCTTTCTATTTACCTTGGAGTACATGAAAATGCTACATTGGAGGTGCAAATAAAAGATGAGTCATGGTTTTCGCGTAGAAGATTTGGGCACCTGAACAAAAGTTATTGCCTCAAAAAGGAATGGTGCAAGGTTTGCCAACCATTGAAGACAAGCATGATGTTTGTGAATGATGTGCTCTTGGGAAGTATTACCGCCAACCTTTCCGAAAAGTAGTGGCATGGACGGCGAAGGATAAATTGGAGTTGGTGCATATGGATGTGATGCACACTCCCTCTAATTCCCAAAACATGAATTTTATCTTGTTTATTGATGATTACGCTCGAATGACGAGGATTTATTTCATGAGACAAAAGATGAAGTTTTGGCATTTTAAAGAATTCAAATGCCTTGATGACAATCAAAGTGGTCTTATAAACAAATTGAGAAGTAACAAAGGAAAAGATCGTAATTCAAGTGAGTTTGAGAAATTTCGTGAAGACGAACGAATAGAAAGACAACTCATGGTTGGGTACACCACAACAAAAGGGAGTTTGTAAGAGGAAGAACCAAACTGCGTTGGAAATGAGCTAAATCCATGATACATGAGAAGGGATTGCCAAAACGTTTTTGGCTGAAGCTTCTTATTTAACTGTATACCTGATTAATATGTCTCCAGCAAAGACCTGATGTAACAAGACTCTATTTAAAGCTTGGAGTGAGAGGAAGTCTTCGGCAAGACATCTTAAAGTTTTTAGTTACGAGGGTTATGCTCGAGTTCCGAAAGAAAGAAGATACAAGTTGGATGAAACAAACGAGAAATGCATCTTTGTTGGGCATAGCTTGAAATCAAAAGGCAATAGGTTGTATAGCTTGAAGACCAACAAGATTGTAATAAGCCGAGATGTCTTGTTTGATGAAAATGAACTTTGGAATTGGGAGGACAACATGATTAAGAAAAAAAGACTGCCCAATGAAGCTCTTAACCAATTTCAGTCAATGGAAAGGAAGAAGATGAAATGAATCAAGAGGAGCCAAGTGAAGGCTCACCAAGATCCCAAGTTCAAATGTAAGCTCAAGCACCTTATCCCCAAGCTATACTCCCAGAAAATTGAGGAGTTTGATTGACATTTATCAAACTTTCAAATTTTTGTGTTATTGAACCTGAAAGCTTTGAAGAAGCTATGAAGGAGGAAGCTTGGATAAATGCTATGTGAGAAGAAATTGTTGTGATTGAAAAGAATAAAACATGGGAATTAGTTGAAAGACTATAACAAAAAGAAATCTGGAGTGAAATGGTTTTGCAAGGTGAAATACAACTCGAATGGCATAGATCAAAGAATATAAAGCACGGCTGGTTGCAAAAGGATATTCCCAACAACCATAATTGACATTGAAGAAACATTTGCTCTGGTTGCTCACTTGCAAAAGGATATTCCCAACAACACTGGATTTTTGAATGGTGAATTGAATGAAGAGATTTATGATGAACAACCTCAAGGTTTCACGGTGAAAGGCGGAGCAAATAAAGTGAGAAAATTGAAACAGGCTTTGTATGGACTAAAGGAAGCTCCGAGAGCTTAGCATAGTCAAATTGATTGCTACTTCCATGAGAAGGTTTTGAGAAAAGCAAAAGTGAGCCAACTCTGTACTCTTGAAGAACGAAGGAACATTAAGTATCCTTATTGTTGCACTTTATGTTGATGATTTTTTTATTTACAGGAAATAATAAGAAAACGATGAAAGAGTTCAAATAATAAATGATGCTACGGTATGAAATGAATGATATGGGGCTGCTTCATCATTTTCTTGGCATTGAGATTTATCGATGAGAAATGTGTCTTCATTTCTCAAAAGAAATATGCTCAAAATATATTGAAGAAGTTTAAAATGTATGGCTACAATTTGAAGAACACGTCACTTGAATGAGAAGTTGAAAAAAGAAGACTGTGGAAAGAAAGTTGATGCAGGTATCTATAGAAGTTTGGCTGGAAACTTGTTGGGCCTCACCGCGACAAGGCTTGACATCATATTTGCGACAAGTTTGCTCTCGAGATTTATACACAACCCAGCCATTTTCACTTTAGAGCAGCGAAAAGGGCACTAAGATACATTGAAGACAAGATTGATCATGGAACCAAGTACTTCAAAAATTCCGATTTGAAGTATGTCTACCATTTTTATTTTGTGTACTTTTATTATTGCCACCAAAAAAATTCTAGCAACTTTTTTGACCTGTTTGTGTATTTTTAACATCTTCATTTTGTAACAACTTTATTTGTTAATACCCTTAAATCCTCTCACATTGTCAGTGCATGGCCAACGCAACCCCATTATTCTTCCCTTTCCAAATGAGACTCTCCACCTACTGCCGCCCCAAAACCCCAAAATCCACTGTGGCTGTCATTAGTTTCCTCCTATGCGGTGGTTGGTGTTGTTGTAAATGATGGTATAAACACATCAAATCAAATCGAGCAGCCTATTGCACTAACGGTAATGGATGAAAGAAAGACTAAACCACCAGATATACTAAGTTGGTTCAGTCCTTCACGGGTGGCTCGTTGAGTCTTGTTAGCTACGGTTGAGGTGAGATGAGATCCGCCACAATGTTAGATCTGAGGTGTTATGGTGCAATTTCTATCTCCACAGCACAACATCAATTTCCTCACATGCGCTGTAATATCTATCTCTTCGTCCATCAGATATCTGCTCTTCTTGTTTAAAACGGTGTTACGGTGGTTAGGCAGTGGTCATGGGTTGTGATTGGAGGTATGGCATTACAAGAGTGGTTTTGTGGCGGAGTGGTGACTGTGTGGTGATGACATGACCGAAGTAGATGATTTATGAGGTTTTAGTGGTGGCCATGGTGGTTGATATGTGGTTCCTTGTGGTGGTGCTTTTGTCGAGAGAGAGAGAGAGAGGCGGGGGGAGGGAGTGGGGGAGCATATATTTGATTGTTTCAAAGATTTGATTTTTTTTTTGGGTAATTTAATCCAAAACAAAGACTAAATTGGAAAACAAAAATCCTAAACATACAGGCCAAACTTTTGTGATAGAGTAAGGGTGGTTGTGTTGGTGATATGAAGAGCACTCCAGGTTACTATTTTCACCTCTTTTTGACATAATTTCACGGGTGTCAAAGAAGCAACAATCGGTGGCTCAATCCTCTGTAAAAGCTGAATATGTTTCACCATCATTGCCGACCTCTCAAGCGATTTGGCTGCGGAGAATCTTAGAGGATGTTGAGAGAAGAAAGCAGGAGGCACAAAGCTATTTTGTGACAAAAATCAACCATAGCTAGGGCGAAGAACCCAATTTACCATAGTCGTACAACACACATTGCTATCATACACCACTTCATAAAGAGAGTACAACACACATTGCTATCAATTGTTTGAGTGCTATCTTTCCTAAATCATCTCTAAAACAAGCTACCATACACAACCAAATCTCATTTTATCCCACAAAACATGCCTTACACTACATTGTTTTACAAATTGAAAAACATAGGTGAGTACCAAAATGGGCGCCAAGAAAGCCATTTGTACCATTTTTCTCTCGAAACTAGAGATGAACTTGAGTTAGGATCCAAAAGTTCACAAAAAAATTGAATCATATTCAATTTTTAGTGGGTGAAGAACCAAATCTCTGATCTTCTCCGTAGCATAGGTGGACCTGTTTGCTTGGGGGTCGGATGGGCTCGACTCTTGCACCATTCCCGTCCTCCAAATTAAACCCTCCCAAGAACGCCTCACAATCCATGGCGGCCTTGACTTGGCCCGTCTAGTTGAGTTAAAAAAGTCGAGAATTTAGTTAGTTTCTTGTGTTTGTTTGCTAGTTTGGTACATTGCGGTTTTATGGTTCAAGTTTTAACTTAAGCGAGCGGGAGAATACTGCGGTGAACTCATAATCTGACTTGTTTTTGTTTATGATTTCGTTCTTGATTTTTTGGACGTTTGTTCCCTTGACAAACACGCAAGTGAAGTCTTCAGTAGTGTCTTTGTTATCAGTTTTTTTTCTCTAGTTTTGTAAACTGAAGAAAAAAAACCTCTTTGACATATAATTTTTATTTTTTTCCTTCACTTTTGAAAATTGCTTTTTAAAACGGGGCTGTTTTTGAAAACTCCATTTCGATTTTCAGTTTTGGTTTTTGTTTTGAGATCCAACTTTCAAACTTTGTTAGAAGCAAAATAATGAACCTCATTGTAAGAAAACCCCGTCAAACACAGAGCACCACCACGACCACTAGACCTACCGCCATCACCATGACCGACCACCACTGCCATTTTCACCATCACCACACACCACCGGTAGCCACTGCCCTTGACAATCATAACCATTGCCAACGTAATTCCCATCACTGCCGACAACACCATGACCCAACACCGCTGACCGCGCACACCCACGACCACTAACGAGACCAGCATAGCCACCGCACCGTTGCAGATCTGCTCCACCCGACAATCATCATCATAGATCTGCTATGTCGAACCGTTGTCACTCAAATCAGACATTGCAATCATCGTCGTCACCTCCACCGTGCTTGCAAGCTTCGCCAATCACACCTAATGTGGTGGTGGTGGTGTTACAATTTAGTTTGATACGGGGGTGATGAGGGGGTGTGATTTGATTGGGGGGTGGGGGTGGTGGTGCAAGTTTGGTGTTGACTGGCGGTGGACGTGGCTAGAGGGTTTTGTTGGAGAAGAAGATAATATTTGAAGGAAAATAGAAAAAAAAGAATGAGGAGAGAAAACTCAAATAAAAAACTGTTTTACCAAAAATCTACCTATTTTTTCTCAAAAAAAAAAAAAACACAACTATTTTGATTTTGATTTTTTCGAAAACTAAAACTAAGTGTGAAGGTATTATGGTGATGTAATTTAGTCTAGGGTTTTAGGTGAACCCAATTAAGGTTTTCTCAGTAATTTAATTCGGTCACTATATATTCTCTAAACCTAGCACACCACCGTCTTTTGTCGGTCTAAAGAAACCCTAGCAAGTCTATCAGCCCTGCAGTGCTTTACACAGAGCTGTACAGGATGGTTAAAAGGGAGAAAGTTGGGGGCGCAATTCCACCGGAGATCATCTTCAAAGTACTCAGAGAACAGTGTGTCAAATCTTTGCTGAGATTCAGGTGTGTTTCCAAGCTGTGGCGCTCAACAATAGACGATCCAGTCTTTATTGACTCGCACCGCACTCGTTCCCATACCCGGCAAGGGGGAACCAGCCTCCTCCTTCGCCCACAACATTCTAACAGATTGTACCTGCGAGACCCCGAAGGAGGACCGAGGTTCCAACGCGTTACACTGCCTTTTAGTCCCGGAAGTGCCCGTTTACAATCGGTTAACGGTTTGATCTGTTTCGGCAACTACATATGCAATCCAAGCACAAGAAAAATCATACTACTTCCACCTGCCGAATTTGTTATCAAAGCTATCACTGCTGGAACAAAACGAACAGAGATTTGGGTTGACGAAAGTTACTTTCTAGGGTTTGATCCGTCACGCAATGCGTACAAAGCCCTTCTGATAATAGATATCAGGAACCAACAGATGCACGTAACGGACCATTCTCTTCAGGGCAAGGTTTTCTGTCTTGGAACCTCCTCATCCGACTCTTGGAGAGATATTGATTTCGACAAGGGATTGCTCCATCAGCTTAATGTAAACCCGGGAGTGTTGTTTCACAACGTATCGTGTTCTGTAAATGGTGTTATATATTGGTCTTTTGGCAGGCTTATTATTGCTTTTGAAGTAGGTAATGAGAAGTTTCGCATCATTCCATTCCCGGATGGTGCCAGTTTTTCGAGTAAGGCAGTGCCCGTAGGGGATCATTTCACACTTGTTGACAGGTCGAACCAAGCCATTTGGATATTGACAGGCTACTCGGAGCAACTCTGGAGAAAAGCCAGCATCTTGCTACAAGAGCACTGGTTCGACGGCGTTGTAGGCACCATTCATACGAGTGAGTTAATGGGATGGCATCAGCGCATCAACACAACCGTATTTGTACTATGATGTTGAAAGCAAGACGGCAAGGATGGTGACGTTGCTGACAGATTTTGATGGGATGAATCCACCAGTAAAGGGAATTTTTGCTTCTGAGGCTGCCAAACATGTGGAGGGCTTGTTTCAACTGAAAGCGAAGTCAGTGCCGCATAGGTTTTCTCTACTTGCTTAACTTTGTGCAAGTCAGCCCTGAGATGGAGGAAGTACTAGGTTAGAAGCTTGAGCGCAAAATTCAGTAATAGGCTTATTCCACTTGAACTTTGTGAAAGTCAACCGTGAGCAATATTTCTGGGATACGTTGAAAGCTGTGATTTATGGTTTGATTGAGAAATAATTCGGCTATAGTTGGAGTTTATAGGAACCTTAAACTCGTAAGTAGTGATTAGACTATAATTTATATGAGGGTTGATCGCTTTCCATACCATTAATATGCACTCTCATGTTTTTTAAATTTGCTGTAGGAACTGCAGGTTAGTAACCATTTTCACTATCTTGCATTCGTTCATAGTTCTTGAACAGCTTCTCACAGCCACAATAGCTAGCATTGATGGTCCTTATGTCTGTTCATCTACGCATATTTGCACCAAAGATTTCTACTGCTTTTCAGTCATTTCTTCAAAAGTTGATGGGACGAATCCACCAGAAGAAAGATTCATTTCTTCAGAGGCTACCCAAATGTGGATTGCTTGTTTCAACTGAAGACAAAGTGAGCCCCGAAATCACTTGTGGTGATAAAGGCTTTTACAATTTTGCATGAAGGAGAATTATGGAGCTTTTTAAATTCTTAATTTACCATGCCAAGCACTAGTTTATACTGTTTCACCCAACCGAGGTATTATGTGGAGTTATCGAATTATATATGGTTTTTCTTGTTTAAGCTGAGACATAAAAGAAAAGAGGTATTTGTTGTAAGAGAAAAATACGAAACTACTATGCCAATAACTGAAAAAAATAACGTAACAAACTTACCAAACATTTGAGCAGTCTGAGGCGTGTATCATTAAGAGTAGTTTCGCCCCCTCCAAGTTATATCTCGGTGCTCAAGATCTCAGACAGCTACCCTTCAGGATTCAGCAGTCTCTTCTTCGCTACGAGCACTAGAGACAATATTTTGTCGTCATAAGAGTTGTCACAATAGGCCCGTCACTAAAGACATTAAGTGACGACCTTAAGGATGTTGTCACTATATGTGAAATTCATAGTGACAGCAGCAAAGTCGTCACATATTCTTTGGTTCTAGTGACAACATCTTTGTCACTAAATGGTCCAAGATCTTGTAACTATAAAATCTGTGTCACTGAAAAACTTTATGAAAAGACATGGAATTGAGACATGATGACAAGATTACTCATCATAAGTTGTCATTTGTGACGACTTCAACATTGTCACAATTGTCATTTGTAACGATTTATGTTGTCACATCAAATAGCTCTTTTTGGTAGCAGTGACTATAAATGCGCTGCCTATTACAACCTCCTCGTTTTCAACCGCTATACCTATCGTTCAATATTCTTTATATCTAAAAGAAGCTAAAAAGATTTATTCCTTGTCAAGTAAGATGGCTTAAATATCAAATACGGAGTATATAACAATCCATAACAAAGAAATTATCCTTTCCACAAATCTTCTTGATCCTTAAACAAACTACAACCGTTCCATTTACAAAACCCACAAGAAGAATGAAACTAAAGGTAAGTGTGTGCTGCAATATCTTTGTCTTCCATACCTTGATGCTCGATCCACGTAATCGTGTTCCGCTGTAGAGAGAAATTAACAGAACCATTAAACTAGAAAAAAAGATGACAGTATACATACTAAAATTAACACAAATAGCGTGAGTTGGGTGAGCATGCGAGACAGACTAAACAACACATGAAATGCACATTTTTTGTCACCCAAACTTTGCCAAACACAAACAGTCCTTTTGAACAACATTTTCAATCTTCAAGCATTCACCAATCAATCCCAACATAGCACCCATGCGGACTTAAAGCCAAGTTTACCATTCCATATAAGTATCTCACATTTGTAGCAATCAACTACCAAAACTAAAGCTAATGACAATATTGGCACATCAAGAAATCAGTGAGAAAATAATTTTATGTAGGAGCAGTAATGCTATAACATCAAATTCTGTTACTTAAGAAATTGCAATATGAACATGAATTTAGTGCTGATGCCTAGCAGAAAGTTAGGGAAAACTTTAAGACTGAGGTCTAAGTATAACAAAGTGTAAGCACATGAAAAAACACACTGCACCTTTGGTTCTTTTTCTAGAGGATTTTGATGCGAGAGTACCGGCTTTTACCCTTGTAAAAGATGTATATAAATCCACATCAGATTCCAGTAGCTTTTAATGTGGAAAATCTGCATACAATGTAAAATACTCAAGAATTAAATCACCTGATTCACCGAAAATAAAATGTGCAGTAATTGAAAGACTCACAGCACTAACAGAGGCTTCAGGTAACTTTGAGGCGGGTCGTTATTAAAAAGGTCTGGTACTTTACACTTGCTTAATGATAGTGCTAACCCTCTGAGCCCATGATGTTAAATCCCTTCTTCCTGCGCATAATAAGTGATTGTCTCCATGGCATCTGAAAAAAGACACCTTAAAAGTCAGGGCAAAACACTTGTTACAACCAAAACAAATATGGTTGCGCTACAACAACATCGTTGAAAGATAAATATCCTTGCATTTATCTCCACAATCTTCTATACTTGTATTAAAATATTGGCGTTGCATTACACCAATAACTAAAATTGTAAACCCATAAGCATTTTTGTGTTAATGCCCAAAAAAAGCCTTGCTTATGAACATAGATGACACCTAAAGTCGCCGGACAGAGAGTCTGGTTGATTTTTAGGTCATTAGAGGCCTCCTCAGCTTCATTCATACTCGCTATATATGGTCCTCAAACCTAGCTCATGTATATCTTGGAACAATTTTGAATCTTCAAGACCCATCCTCCACATTGATTTTTTTTGTCTACCCTCCATGCACACTTCCCTAACCCCATTCCCCCCCTTCTTCTCCTCCGAGCAACCCCCAGAAAGGAAAATGAAAGAAAAACTACAGAGGCACGAAGAAAAGAAAAATCACATTGTCCATCAAGTTGCATGTTACATAATATCGGTTAAACCAAATGGGTCCATGGTGCTATGAATCTCCCAATTTCAACCGCACTTCAGATTATACACTAATTCAAAGCCGTAAAAGATTCTACTACCTTCAGAATATTTGTTCTAGGACTAATTTAACAGTAGAGAACAGAAACCTCACAAAGTAATACACAAAATTGACTGCTCCAATCAAATACGATGCTTACGAAAAATACAATCCAAAGAAATTGTTTGATTCGGATGGCATGTCTCAAAATGAAAGCCCTAGTTGCCCAGATATGATAAATATGTATCTGTACACATTGGGAGAGAGTGGCGGGGGTGTGAGGGGTGGGGGAGGAGATAGTGATGGAGAGTAATAGAATGAAGAACCTGAGAGAAAGGGCAATTGCAGCTCTGAAGAATTGGAGAAGGCAAATGGACTTTCGGCTTTGAAAGATGGAGAGAGCAACGAACGATTGCACTTAAGTCGGGTTTATAAAACATTTAAAATGAAAGTTGTTCCCGCCAACATTTTATATCCCGCGCTGTGGGCACTGATTCGAATGTGACGACATTATAGCTGTCACGGAGTGCAATTAACTATTTATGTTTTTATTTGAGAAATTGTGAAATTGTGACAACCCATCATCTTGTCACGATATATACTAAATAGCAACCCAGGTGGGCAGGCCGGTGCCCACCTGCCATTTCAGGAAAAAAAATATTTATATAGTGTATTTGACATCTAATAATAAAAGTGCTCATCTAAAAATTTTAAAAATAACCTAAAGAGATGTCTTATTATTTATTTTATGTGCTATAATATTTAATATTTAAAAAAATGATATAAAAACTATTTTTTTAGTCAATTTTAATATTAAATGTATACACAAATGTGTAAAGACCAAACACCAAATAAATAAAGTGAAGAGATAAAATAAAGAGACAAAAACTAATGGGTTCCTTGTTTCATTTCCCCATGCCATTAACAATAAAAAAGTCTATCTCTCTCTCATTCCCAAGTGTCACGGGCTGCCCCTTGCACCCGCCTAGCACCACGCCCCCGCTCCCATCCTGCACAGCGCCCCCGCGCCCATCCAACACGCACCCATGCGCCCTCGCAAGTTCTTCAAGTCTCGCGCCCATGCGCCCGTCAAGCACAGCGCCCGCGCGCCCAACTGTAGTGCCCGTGCACGTCAAAAGCCAACCGTGAAGATCTGAAGATCTAAGCGTGCGTTTTTGCTCAATTTTGGTGGAGATCACCCTTGTATATATTTAAGTTTCCCTGCAAAATTTCAAGTCATTCTGAGTTGTATTTCTCTAAAAAGGGGCACTATGACTCCTCGCACATAGTAACGTCTACTACTGTCACTTAGGAAAATCATCTTAGTGGTATTATATGGGGAGTACATGTACACCCATACCCGAGAGTCCCTTGCTTTGTTTTAACTTGCCTATTTAGCTAGATTGCACACTGTGGATGCAAACAAAGCCTTCTGTAAGTTGTAACGATGATGTTGAAGTAATGAGAATATTTGAGACCGTTTTGCCCTTGTGTTGAAATTTACTTCTTTGTGCACTGTTTTATGCAATGTTGATGCACTGCTTGCTGTAGATTGTTGGGATTTGTTGGCGGACTCTTCTTGCAAGAGGCAAGTCGAGTGCCACACACGGTTTCCTTTGTGCCATCAAAGGCCACCGTGTGTCACCAAGGCAAGTACGACATTACACCCACTAATGACCGATTCTCTTTCTCTCAAGACTCTCCCCAAGTTAACAAATAACAATAAAAAAGTATCTCTCACTCTCTCTCACCTTCCCAAGGCCACTGCGCCACTTCCCACTAAAATGACTAAAAAATCTAATTATCCCTCTCTTTTTCTCTCAGACTCTCACCGACTCACCATCTCAGTTCCCAGTTCTCACGATCTTCCAAGTTCCAAGCAAATAAAGCAATAATCGGTGGAAATTGGTGACGGTCGACCGTCGACAGACGGCGCCTCAATCCCTTCACAGAGTTCACGGCTTCACTAGTTCACCTGCTTCACGAATCACGGTCCATTCTCCGGTCAGTCGGTCACGCAGTCACGGCACAACGACAATCGCTAATCAGCGGCAACTTTGACATCAAAGAAAGAAAGGTAATATCGGTCATAGGTTTTGATTGCATTTTTTAAAATTCTTTGAACAGTTTCATTTTCTCAATTCTCTACTAGATAATGATTTTGTTTCAATTTTGAATTTGACATTTGGGAATTTGGCAAATATTGCGTCGTGGGATTTATGCTTAGAATCTTTAGATTGGGTTTTCTAATTGGGATTTGTGGCAATTGTTGCCTGCTCGTAATCGTGGTGAATTGACAATTGCAGTTGGGGATTGGGATGAATTATGGAATGGACAAGTTGGAACTTGGATTATACTACTCGAATTGGGAACTCTCAACCTGTGAACCTGGAGAAATATTGCAAATTTGGAATATACTGCTCAGTGCTCAACAACCGGAGAATATTGCAAATTTGGAACTCTCAACCAGTGCCTTCCGAACTTAATTGAGTGTATATAGTTTGATTTATCTAGTATAAATTGTACTTAAATAGTTAGATTTAATATTTCTAGTGCATGTATATTTTTCAATTTATCAGTGTATTGTTTGTATTAATTGTAAAACACTTGACAAGTTCATGGTTTGTACAGTCTGCATTTGATTTCTCAGTATATTGTTTGTAAAACACTTGACAAGTTCATGGTTTGTACGGTCTACATTTGATTTCTCAGTATATTGTTTGTATAACACTTGATGGTTTGTACAGTCTGCATTTGATTTCCATTTGATTGTTGATTATATATGGTAGTATATATATTACAATCAGGCAGTGTGTATATGGCATTGTATTTCTAATTTTTGCAAGGTATATAACTATAAGTTACAGTTTGATTCTTGAAGATTTATGACAGTGTATATATAAAGGCAGTGTATATATGGGCTATGTCAGTGTATATATGGAAGTTTTATGGTAGTGTATATATAAAGGCAGTGTATATATGGGCTATGGTAGTGTGTATATGTAAGTTTTTTGGCCGTGTATATATGGATGTACATGCTAACAACGAGCTCTCAAGTGTGAAAGGTTGGGTCTTGCGAAAAAAATGGTTGAAAAGAAGAAAAATATTTTGTATCCATTAGTTTACAAGCTTATGACTTTGGTCTTAATTTTTTATGTCGCTACCGCAACTGTGGAAAGGGTATTTTCCGCTATGAGTATTGTGAAGACCCGATTGCGCAATTCAATTGGAGATGAATTTATGAATGATTGTATGATTACTTATGTCCAAAAAAAAGTTGTTTGATGGTATTCAAAATGATGTTATCATTAATCGCTTTCAGAAGATGCGAGCGCGTCGTGGTCAACTGTAAAATTTCATGGTTCAAGTTTAATGTACGATTAATTTTTGTGATAATTTTTTTCTTGTGCATTATGTGCCCACCTTGAATAATTATTCTGCCTCCGCCACTGGCGACTAAGGTGACAATTGTATCAACGTTGTCACTATTGACTTTGACAAGTTCTCCTCCCCGTAGCGAGATGGGTTTGTATCAAGTGATTAGTGACAAAATTAGTGACAAACTTCTTGTTTGTCTTTATATATTGCACTCTGCCAAACAGATGGTGACAACTTTGCTAGTTGTCACATAATGTAGCCAATAATGATAATACTTTTCTTGTCACCATGAAAGTTGTCACTAATGACGATTTTTCTTGTAGGCTAACATGAACAACTATTTGCTTGCTTTTACGACCGAAAATATAAGAGAACATAAATGTGTACAAAGACAGAGGAAGAGAGCTCTGATGACTTTCTTCAGTGTGTCTAAAATGAGAGAATAGCTCATCCTTTTATAGTGAGAAAACAGGCAGCATAAATATGGTAAACAGGGTAAATATGGTAATTGGCAAAAGTCAACTACGTAAATAAGGTAAATATGATAAGTAGCAAAAGTCAACCGCTTCAATAAAGTAAACGATTTGTAACGGCTAATTAATTTGGAAAATGAGGAGTTTATTCCGGGATGCGCCTGAAAACATAAAACGGCTAATTGATTTAGACAGACACATAATCAATTCCGGATTTATCTGCTAGTAAAATCACGTCGTTTTGGTCTATGAATCCCAAAGAACATTTAAATAAAATTTCTATGAACCTCTTTCCTGTGGACCAGAGTACATATCAACCATACTAAAAACTTTAAGCAAAACTGTTCATTGCGGTTTGGCACGTTTAGGCTATGCGTTGTACCTAGATTTCATGAGTGCTCTACATAATCTGCCTAAGCTCTCATAGAGGGGGCCTAACTTCGACACTCATATAGGTGAATCCATCACGTGTGTATTCAATCAAATACACACCCATCTTGGACTATGGATTTCATTAAGAGCCTATTCAATTTAATTCCAAGAATAATGTCTGCCTCACCTAAGTCTTTCATGTCAAACACAAAAGATAGGAAGGTTTTGGTCTCATTGATTAGCTCAATGCTTGTTCCTATAATGAGCATGTCATCCACATACAATCATATAATAACCCCAGAATTTTTATCAGAAAATTTGAAGTAAATGCATTTATCAACTTCATTCACAGAAAAGCCATTTGAGGTCATCATACTATCAAACTTAGATACGTGGAAATGTGACTTGCTCTGCCCCATACAAGATTCCTTAGGTTTCAAACCCATGTTCCTACTATCTCTTCTTCTCAATGGAACTTCCCTTTAGATGGTTGCAGGGATCCATATGCGTTTACATCACATCACCAAGGAAGCTCAATTTCATTACTTTTCTTTCGAGGGCGGCATACTCCTTCCACACTGCAAGGAGAAGAATCACATTGGTGGGAATATAGGGCAAACCTTAACTCCACAACCAGGCTTTCAGCACCCTTATTCGCTTTTAGGAAATAAAGGTAATTACTTTCTTAGCCGTCTTCAAGAATAGGCTCAGGGGTACCGGAAAGAGACCCATCTACTTGTCTATATCGTAATCGCGTAGGTAAGACTTCATATATTATGGAAGAAGATTTTCTCCCCAACCCACCCGAGCTTTTTGCTTTTTAGATTAAATTTAACTCCCGAAATCAATGCCATGGAAAGAACTTGGCATTGCTTAGAGGTTTGTTTAAGACCATAAAGCAATTTAACAAGTCTATAGACTTTCTTTTCATTACTTGGGGTCATAAACCCTTCTGATTGATGCACATAAATTTATTCCTTAAGTTCTCTATTGTGCAATGCAGTTTTAACATCCATTTGATGTATGATTAGCTTATGCACTGCTGCTAAAGCAATTAATACTTGAATGTATGTGTCAAAATAATCCTGGTCGTTCTTTTGAGTATAGCCCTTCACAACCAATCTGGCTTTGAATTTGAATTTCTCTATTGTACCACCATGTCTCATTTTCCTTTTGAAAATCCATTTGCACCCGATTGGTTTAGCACCTGATGGTAGCTCTACCAATTCCCAGGTGTGTTGACATTATAGATTCAATTTCGCTATTTATAGCTTCCTTCCAAAAAGGAGCATCAGGAGAAGTTATAGCCTCTTTAAAGGATAGAGGATCATTCTCCTAGAGGAATGTGTAAAAGCCCTCTCCTAGTTTCGTTTCCTTTCTTTGTCTTTTACTTCTTCTGATTTCAATCACTGTACCTTCATTAGCTCTAAGCTCAGGTTCCTTTTCAGAGATTTGTTTATCAACTTTTATTTTTAAGAGGAAACACATTATCAAAGAACTCGACATATTTTGATTTGATTATGGTGTTTGAATCTAAGACGTCACTTTTGAGGACTAGAAACCTATATGCGGCGCTATGGAAAGCATAGCCAATAATTAGGCAATCTGAAGTTCTAGATCCTAATTTCCTCTTTTTGGGTTCAGGAAGCATAACTTTTGCTAGAAACCCCCACACTTTCAGATATTTGAGATTTGGAATTCCATTTTCCCAAAGTTCATAGGCTGTCTTACTAGTTTTCTTGAAGATTATTCTATTTTGGATATGGCAAGCGGATAAAATTGCTTCCCCCACATGTTATGGGGTGCACCAGCACTAATGAGTAACTTGTTCATCATTTCCTTTAGTGTTCAATTTTTCCTTTCAGCTACACCATTAGATTTTGGTGAATACAGAGGTGTTACCTCGTGTATGATTCCTTGGTTTTCACAATAGCGATTAAGTGGACCAGAATCATATTCACCCCCTCTATCAAACCTTAACCTTTTAATTTTTCTATTGAATTTGTTTTCAACTTCAGCTTTATATATTAGGATTTTTTCCTCAGCTTCTTCTTTATTCTGAAGTAGGTATTTTTTGGTATATCAGAAAAATCGTCTATAAAGGAAACGTAATACCGTTTTGGCACCCCTAGACATTGAGTTTCTAAAATCTGCTAAGTCTGAGTGAATAAGACTAAGGAGTTACGATTGTCTTTCTAACACGGGTGTATGAGATTTCTTAGTTATTTTTGCTTCCGCACATGTTTGACATTTTTCTTGTTCGGTTTAGTTAGGAATTCCCAATTCTTTCATATTCTTGATATAAGGATAGTTCACATGTCCAAGCCTAGCATGTCATAAATCAACGCAAACAAGCAAGTAAGCATAAGAAGCATTTTCATTCATGACTTCAAGAACATTCAACAGAAACAGATCCTTATCAAAGTACCCTTTACCCAAAAACAGCCATTCTTAGTCATCACAATTTTATTAGATTCAAAGGTGACTTTCACTCCTATTTTTTCCAAGCAAAGAGAAAGACACAAGGTTCCAATGAATTTCTGGTACTTGCAGGACATCATAAAGAGAGAGAGAGAGAGAGAGAGGATCTTCCCATAGGTAAGCTTCATATCAACTTTCGCTTTGCCAATCACCAGCATGGGACAAGAGTCACCCATTAATACATGTTCCTCTCCTTCCTCTACTGGAGTGCAGGAGATAAAGACACTTTTGTTGCCACAACTATGCCTGATAGCACCAGAGTTTACCACCCAAGCTTTTCCCTCTGCCATAATATTTGTTTCGAAAACGACTGCAACAATGACCTCTGCCACCTCAGCTAGGTGAGCTCTTGGAGGGGCACAAGCGTCACTTCCTTTTCTGTTCCTGTACTGTGCAGCGTAGTGACCCGGTTTGCCACAAACAAAGCAATCACCTTTCTTTTTAGTATTACTACTTTAGTGCTTAAGGTGATTATGGGTTTTTGTCCGTGGGTAGGCTTACGACCAAATATGTTGTTCTGCCTAATGTGGTTCCCATGTGGTTTGTCATGCCTTTCCTCAATCAAGTTGGCTTTCGAAGTAAATTCCTTGCCCTTAGTAGCTTTCTCGCGACTCATATTTTTCTCTTCAATCCGAATGTGCACTATGACAACTTCGAAGGTCATATCCTTTTTTTGTGTTTCCTCATGATTTTATAGTCCGACTAGGACTCGGGAAGTTTAGCAATTAAAGAGCCAGTTACGAAGGGTTCGGGTAAGGGCACCCTTACTTGGTGAGTTCGGCTACGACTAGGTGAAACTCATGGATTTGGGAGGACATGTCTTTCTCTTCTACATTTGGAGTTGTCAAAAGTTGCCTACCGCATACTTTTTGGTACCAGCATCCTCAATCACATACTTCTTACTCAATTGCATCCAAAATATTAGAGACATGAGCGTAATTGCAGTACACGTCATACAATTCATTGGAGAGGGAATTCAAAATCATGCCCTTGCATATTTTGTCTAAGGTTTCCCAAATCAAAAATTCCTTTTTCAAAATCTTTGGGATCAATTTCTTCCTTTGGTGTGGGTTCATATTTCGTAAGGACAAATTAGTCCACCTTGGCAATGTCCAGAATTAAAAAGGAGTTTGCTTTGTCGGCATTTAAAGTTTAAGCCATTAAATGGCTCAACTTTAGTAAGACCGGGAATGGCGCTAGTAGCGGTTAACATAGCAGCATCCATAACTACTCCTAAGATTATAAGAAAAAATAGGAAACTGGTGTCTTAAAAATTGAAAAAAATAACGTAGCCAACTTATCGAAAATTTAAGCAGACTAAGGCGTGTGTTGCACTGTCCTTAAGACTAGTTTCAGCCCCCTCAGACATTATGTCTTAGTGCTCAAGGTCTCGAACGACTACCATTCAGGATTCAACCATCTCTTCTTTACTAATGAGCACTCGAATAACGAAGACTAAGAAGAACAACTATTTGCTTGCTTTTATCATTGAAAATATAAGATAACATAAATGTGTATAAAGAGAGACAGAGTGTGCTCTTATGGCTTTCAGTGTGTCTAAAATGAGTGAAGAGCTCATCTTTTTATCGTGAGAGAACTGGCAGTATAAATATGGTAAACATGGTAAATATGATAAGTAGCAAAAGTTAACTGCGTAAATAAGGTAAATAGGATAAATATGATAAGTAGCAAAAGTCAACCACTTAAATAAGGTAAACGATTTGTAACGGCTAATTAATTTGGACAAACGAGGAGTTAATTCCATGAAGTGTCTCAAGACATAAAACGCCTAATTGATTTAGATAGATAAATCAGTTTTGGATTTGTCCGTTAAGAAAATCACGTCATTTTGGTCTACAAATATCATAGAAGATTTAAATAAAAAATTTGACTTTTGAAATACTTTGTAATTTGTTTACCAAATATAAAATTTGTGTAAAAGCCAGAGATTTCCTAAGTAGGTCTAGGAATACAGTTTGCTCTTGAACGCCTCGTTTGTTGCTAAAGTCACAAATATAACGCATGTTGTCAGCAATAAAAATACTTTAGATAGGGCTTTAGCGACTAATTAATCCGAGAGTTTGAAAAGAAACCAAACTAACCTAGTTGACTGCTCATATTCGTTATAGACAGATAAATCAGTTAAATTCTTGAATTTTCTTACCTTAATACTATGCGAAAATTCACATCATGTTGCTTGTATTGCCCCATTTCTATGGACATGCTTCCAAGATGTTGGGTTACCATAATCTTCTTAGTACTCAATGTGGTTTTTTTGCGATTTTGGTTCTTTCAATCTCATCAACTTCTCTTGCTTTTTAATTCTACTTTATAAGTTCTCTTGATTTGTTCTACTTTCAATACATATTCTCTAATTTGTTAACATGGACATAATCGAATTACAAAGGAAAGCGGGTAGTGTATGTGTGGGTGGTTGGGTGTTGGTGTGTGCATTGTTTTGGAAGGGGATTGCAACATACTACAGAGAGTATGTCGCAACGCACTGCACATTATGTCGCTTAAAGTCCCTTTTATCACTAAAACAACTTGTTTCTGAGCACTTTCCACCTTAAACTTAAAGGCATCCTACGGACAATGCAATATATGCATTGAGACAATTATATCCTTCTCTATCTTGCTTACCACCTTTTCGAGAAAAGTGCTTTCACGTGTTAATCTCTTGTAGGCATTATTTCAAAGAAATCTTGAGATTTGCGATCAGCTCTAAGAATAGATGGACAACCCTATAACCATACCAAAGAGCATATCCAAAAACCAAAGAATATATGCACAAAGATTCAGAATATTTGGGCCCATACGTTTACCATATTTATTTTCTATTTTTTGCAATGATGTAAAAAGATTCCTTTTTTATGTACTTTTATAATTTTCTATTTTCGTTTTGGGTAAAATTACTCAAACAGTACGAAAAAACTGAAAATACATACGAGGTGCTTTCAGTTTTTTTCACCCAAACTTAACCCATTGTAAAAAAAAAGTAGCTAAATTTTTTTTATGGAGAAAATGATAAAAGTACAGGAGCATATTTTCTAACTGAATACGAAAATCATGAAAATGAAAACAGAAAACGAATATGGTAAACGTTCAGAAGCTCCATGAGGATATTAAGAAGCAGAGTTAACTTGTCTAAAAGTTTGAGCTGTTAACGTGAAGGTGTTAGTTTGACTTTACATGAAGGTGTTAGGCACCCGTCATACCCTTTCGGTCTCTACTTCATTTTTATTGGTTTTTGGCCTTTTTAACACATAAACAAGCAATAAAATAAACACTAACTTATGCCTATATTATTGGTTTGAATTCGACAGCATGGATCAAATGGCTTACGTATCCGATCAGACAAAATCATCGTAGTTTGACAGAACCCTACAGGAGGTGACCTATATCTTATTCTTTGACTCTTATGATGATGCGAAATCTTCAAGTCGAATGGACTTTAGAACAAAGCATGGGATGCTGCACTGGCCTTGAACAGTACAACATCTCTAAACTGAGCAACAAACTCGAATAATTAGATCAAAAAACAATCTGAGGATAGGGGAGTAAACACAAAAAATCAGAGCATGCAAGCACACAAAAACTTGAAAAAATGCCCAAGCAAATAAGTTGGACATCATGCAAAACATCCAAGCAGGCAAACACATGCAAACTTATGAAAAGAGAGATTACGCAAGCACGCAAGGCAAACAACCACATAAGCACACAAAGGCACGCAAAAATATATATAACTAGATTGAAATCGGACTGGATTGGAACTGGGAATGGGACTTGAACTAGACCAGAACTGAGAACTGGGACTGAGTGGAACTTGATGCTGCACTGGCCTTGCACAGTACAACATCGTTAAACTGAGCAACAAATTTGAATAATTGGATCGAAAAATAATCTTAGGATAGGGGAGTAAACACATAAATTCAGAGCATGCAAGCACCAAAAAACTTGAAAAAATGCCCAAGCAAATAAGCTGGACATCAGGCAAAATGTCCAAGCAGGCAAAACACGCAAACTTATGAAAAGAGAGATTATGCAAGCACGCAAGGCATACAAGCACATAAGCACACAAAGGCACAAAAACATATATATAAGTAGACTGAAACAGGATTGGGCTGGAACTGGGAATGTGACTTGAACTAGACCAGGACTGAGTGGAACTGGATTGTACGCGATGTCTGTGTAACAACCTAAATTGAAGGTTTATACCCTCGGACATAGACATGGACATAGATTGGGAGTGGAACCAGGCGAAGACCGATAAAGGAAGGTATGTGGTATCCGCGTCCCAACCTGGATTAAGGAATTCTACTCTCAAACATAGACTTAGACTAGAAAATGGTTTACATCCTACAAAGGTTACTTACATACTCCCATCCGGAAAGGATCAAGACAAATGCAGTTCTAACTGGATCTAAAAGAAAATGTAGGTGACTTCTACATACTAACTTGAACTGAGGGTCAAATACCTTGGACATGGATCCAAATTGAGACTAGGACTGGAACTGGATACGGACCGAACATAGAAAGGCACACGATCTGCATGCCAACATAGATTGAGGGTTTCTACCCCCCCGAATATGATTCCGGATGGGGACTTGGACCGAAACTGAACGAGGACAGGACATAGGAAGGTACGCAGTGTCTGCGTGCTAACCTGGCATCTGAATTTCTATTCTTAGACATAGACTTGGATTTTGAGACTGAAATTAGAAGGAAGGCCGCACGTGACCTTCACGTACTAATCATGCACTAAGGGTTAATACTCTCGACCATTGACTTGGACTGGAAAATGGCTGCACCCTATGAAGTTTGCCTACATACCCTCATCCAAAAGGGATCAAGCCAATGTAGTTCAAACCAGATTTGAAAAACAAAAGTGTGAATGACTTTCACGTATTGACCTGAAGAGAGGGTTAATACCCTCAGACTTATAACTAGGCTGAATGAAGAGTATACGTGACTTCTTATGCACTGGTATGAATAAAATGTTTACACCATCGGACATAGACCTCGACCGAAAAGTGAAGAATGTACGTGTCTTATACTTAGCAACCTGAATTGAAGGTTAAATGCCCTAGGACATAGATCGGGACTGGAAAATGGAGAATGTACGTGACTTCTCTGTACATGTCACAATCGATAGTTAAATACCCTTGGACATAAACCTTTCCAGACTAGCAGATGGTTGCACCAGACAAAGTTTGCCTACATACCCTCGCCTAAAAGGGGTTAAGCCAAATGTTGTTCGAACTGGACCTGTATAGAAGATGATAGGTGAAGGGCTAGAGAGATACGTTGACTTTATCCTACAGTCAAGAAGGATAGGAGCATGACTAAAACTCACAGTAAAAATCAGTCTTTATTTATTTTCTTTGTCAATTTTGTGCTTCACACACACACACACACACACTCTTGAAGACATAGGTCAAGAAGTAGACTCATAAGACATAGACTTAAACGAGACAAAGACACTAACCCTAACTGTCAAGATAAGGGAATCACATGGAGCCTTTAGACAAAATGCATGCAGATGGAACTCATAATGCAATGGACTAACCAAGCATCGACATACATTATCATGTATGTCAGTAGAAGGGAATCACATGGAGCCCCTAAAAAATTACATGTAGACGAAACTAACAAATGCAATGTACTGGGCAAACAAAAACAGACAATATCCAGACTGTCAGGAGAGGGGAATTGCAAGGAGCCCGTAAAAAATCCATGTAGACAAAATTGATTATGCAACGGATGGATGATTCTATCACGACTATCATTAAGAGGGAATGACAAGAAGCCCCTAGACAAAAATGCATGCAGATAAAACTGACCACGCAATAGACTAGTTGAGGACAGACTCTATCGCACCTTCCGTGAGGGGGGGAATTACATGGATCCACTAGACGAAAGTGCATGCAGACAAAAGTAACCATGCAATGAACTGGACGAAGACAGACTCTATCACATCTGTCAGGAGCAGGGGGCTCACAATGAGTTTTTACACAAAAATATATATATATATATATATATATATATATATATATATATATATATATATATATATATATATATATATATATATATATATATATATATATATATATATATATATATATATGCAGAGATAGGCATTATCCTGACTGCCATAAAGGGGGACTCGAACAGAACCCCTAGACAAAAATGCATTTAGACGTTACCGATCAAGCAATAAACTAGACAAACAAAGACATGCATTATTTCAACTGAGGAGACTCATATGAAGCCCCTAGCTGAAACCAAGAAGGACACAAAGACAAGGAATTATCATGACTGTCATGAGAGGGGACTCTTAGAGAGCCCTTAAACGAAATAATCATGAATTAGACTGACCATGTACTAGACTGGAGGAAGACATACCCTATCATGACTGTAAAGGGAGGGGACTTCAATGGAGCCCTTGGATTTAGTCAAAATGCACGCCAAGACAGATGCTATCCTGACTATCGTGAAAGGAGACAAACAGGAGGCCCCTGGACCAAAAATCGGGATAATGCAGCATAGAAGGCGACTTAAGACAAACATTGTCTTCACTGTCAAGACAGAGGACCCACATGGAGCCGCTAACAAAAATAAAACTAGAGTTGACCCTAGTAAAACTATAATAAAAAGGGAATCACATGTGAAAGCCCCTTAAAGACATCAACTAAAAGGAATCTAAGAAGAAGTTAGTATCCTTTCACAGTTCGAGAGCATGTTTAAGTTGAATATCATTTATATTGCTTGATATGGTAAATTGACCATTCATTTCAAGATCTATCCTCTTTTTCTTAAATCATTTTTTGATTAGAATCTTAGGCAATGGTACCCACTGTGTTGACACGTCTATCTATACCCAAAGAGAGGAAGATCACTGGAGTTTTTTACGGAAAAATATTTTAATTCCTTATCATTAGATGTCATTTAACTTCACAGAAAAAACTAGTTCTTAACTTCAACACATGAATTCAAGGGGTTAACCGGCCGATTTGTCAATTACCGGTCGGCTCGTCCAAGGGATGAACCGACCGATTTGTTGTTGACTTTTTGTCAGTTTAAGGTTTCTCTCCAATATTCTGTTTTATCACTAGATCACAGATTGAGATGGTCATCTTTATCCTTTCTGTCACCCTAGACCACTATGAAAATGGTCTTCGGACTAATTTGAGGGGATCAATTTTTTATCTCTAGACATTTTATACCATTTCTTCCATAAAAGTTATAGACATCTCTAAGGAGAAACTTAGCAGTTCATACTAATTTCTCCATATTTGTAAGTCACTTGCATCGTGGATTCGTCACAAGGTATTTCTTAGTCTTTTAGGCAAGCACATTCTCTAGGTATATTTATAACTTTCGTGACTAGTTTAGGTTATGGTAGTCTAGAGTGTCTCATATCCCTGCGATCTCATTTCCAATTTATAAATGATTAAAAAGAGTCTTTCATTTCATTTCTTAGTTCACGTTTGAGACGGAGATGTAGGTCGCCTCCTCTAGGGCCCTGTCGAACACTACAAGAAAAATAACTTTTAGTGACGGAGCATTCCAATCCAAAAGGTCCTAAATCGATCGCCAAAGACTTTTGGCGATGGACAGATCGTTGCTAAAAATCCATTGCTTACAACTGTCTCTAAAAGTTTTGTGACGGAATTTTGAAATACGTCGCCTAAAGTAAACCTTGAACGACGGCCGTAAAAATACAATTAGCGACAGAATATCCGTCGCTAATTGTATTTTTCGTATTTTAATTTATTTTCTTTTTTTGAAAATAATTTATTGCGTAAAATATTTAGCGATGGAAAAATGCGTCGTCAAAAGTTTTTGACGATAGATTGTTAGCGACGGATAATACGTCGCTAAAAATCTGGGGTGTTTAGAGACGGATAATACGTCGCTAAAAATCTGGGGTGTTTAGCGACGAAAAATCCGTCGCTAAAAGTCTGTCGCTAAAGAATCATTTATTCTAGTGAACCCTTTTAGCGACAGAAGAAAATCCGTCGCTAATAGTCAAACTAAATTTTAAATTTTTTTAATACCCAAACCTGTAATTATAAATTCTCAACAACACAATCCAGTAAATAATTCTCAATGCACACTAGGGTTAAATAATTGCTGATCCATCAGCAATTATTTAACCCTAAAACAGACAACACGTGTAAAAAGAATGAATTCTATAAACATCAAAAAATGAAAGTATACAAAGTTCAGGAGGGCACGGGAGCGGGGAACAATAGTGTAGGGGAGGGGAGTACAAGTCGGGGGGAGGGGGGGGCACGAGAGCGGGATACAAACAGCTAGGAGGCCGGGGAAGGGCTGATCCGAGGTCGGCGACTCCCGGATCTACAGCATACTGATTGTCCTCGTCCATGGTTGCACTTGGAGGCGGATCCGGCTTGGCATGTCCAGCAGCATTGCCCTGCACATAAAGGCACGGACGCATTAATCTCGATAGCATTTGTATAAAGTGTTTACTCAACGTATATAGTGGTTGTACCTGATTATTCGCCGCGATCATCCTATACACCTTCGTACCAATGCGACGGATGTTATCCTCTTGTAATGACGGTCGCCCCACGGTCGGTGTCTATATCTGTGGAGGGGCGGCGGGGGGGTGGGGACACTTTTATCAGGACACGTGCAGTCGTACCGGGGAGGCCGTGAACGTGACCTTTAGTCCTATTGACGACCCCCGGTGTATCCAATCATCGCTTCAATCCCCCAGTACTCGTGCCCGTACTCGTGGACGCTGATGGCTGTCCGGAGTGCTGCCCAGACCCTCTGATATGTTCGTACAAGGCCTGCAAAATAGTGATTTGACATTCAAAACTTTAAGGCGACAAACATCAAATACAAAGGCAAAAATTTAACAAACTAAACAAATTAATTCGTAACTTACATCGATCTGTAGGGAAATATCTGAAACAAAGTCCTCGACCTGGTGTTGATCGTCCTTATCCCTCTTCCTCTCGTGAGTCTGAGTGTACGTCAGAGCACAGACCTCATCCGACGCCAGGTTCGGGTGCTTAATCGCATTCTTGTGTAGGAGGACGTCCTGAGCCACCCCCCCATGTGCATGGGATCTTTGTCCTGTCGATCTATGCTCGCTCCCACTCTTGGCCTCCTAGGATATATCAGTCCTCCACTGATCAACCATTGATCCCCATACAACTGGAGATATCCAATGAGGGGGAAATTTCTTTCACTCCTCCATCGGGGCACCCTCAGGCGTAATCTTCCGCGCCCGCTCCCGCTCCCGATGTGGTTTCAATTTGTGTGTTAGATTTCCTTTCGATACGACAGATCATGAATGAAACATATTAAGATCTTTATTACAAGGAAAAATAATTGACAATTCTTTTCGTCATATTAGTTTCTAAAAATATCATGAAAAGTAATAGTAGTAAGGCATATACAAGCAAAAAAAAAACGGTTTTTTGTCAACGAAAATTCTTTTCAGCAAGAAACAAATACTATGTAAAAGAGATAAGGCTCCTATAGAAAATATGTGTGCACCCTCTAAAATAAGGAGCACGATATTCCAATAAAATCCCAACATGGCGAAGTGTATACCAAGTTCTCTTACTTTGTTCTACTTTCTCTGCCTATTAAGATAAACAGTCCGTAATCCAAAGTAAAAGCAAAAAGGGGTGGATAATCGTGAGATGCCTTTTATGCACGGATATCAATCTACCAACGTCTAAGCCGATTTCCTTGCCAGGTAGCTATCTTACTTCTCGTCCCTTGTCATACATTGGATTAATTGCACCCAACACCTGCACCAAACACCTCAGGATTTCAATTTCAACACCCACCAACTTCCTTGATACTAGTACAGAGATATAACACCTTTAATTGTACCATGGAATTTTATCAAGAAAACTAACGATGGGGCAATCACATACACTTTTAAAGATTTTTTGAGTATAAACGCATATTTGGCCAAACGCCTGGCCTTACCGCGGATTACCCCAATGTCAAGGATACCGCTATAATTATCCCCCCTCCATATGTCGAATACACCAAAGTCGCCTCTCGAAAGAACCGCTAGCAAGTCATGTAGCTTTGAGGAGTGAGTGATGCATATGGTGCTGAAGAGAGAAAAAGTTGAGGGTTGAATTCCATCGGAGATCATCTTACAAGAACTTAGAGAAATCTGTGCCGAATCTTTGATGAGATTCAGGTGCATCTCCAAGCTGTGGCGCCTAATAATGGACGATCCAATCTTTGTTGTCTTGCATTGCAATCGATCCCACACCAGGCGATGAGGAATTAGCCTGTAATATTCCAAAGAATTGTACCAGCGAGACCCCGAAGGAGGACCCGCTCTTCGCCACTTCACATTGCCTCCATCTCATTATCATCCCGGTCTTCAGTCAGTTGAAGGTTTGATCTATTTCAGCAAGTACATTTGCAACCCAAGCACAAGGGAAGTCAGAGACCTTCCACCTGATGAATTTGTTGTTCGCCGGAGCAAACTGACCAAAAATTTCGTTTAATAAACAATACTTTGTAGGGTTTGATCCGTCAAGCAAGGGTTACAAAGTCCTCGTAATATGTCGTATCAGGAAGCGAAAAGAAGACATAACGGGTTTCTCCCTTCAATGGAAGAGTTTCAATCTCGAAACCTCATGCTTGTCGTGGAAAGATGTTAATTACAACAACGAATTGCTCCATCGGATTGAGATAGACCTCGAATGCTTGTTCGACATACCGTGTTGTTAAATGGAGTTATGAATTGGTCGTATGACGGGGTTATTCTTGCTTTGAAAGTAATCAATGAAAAGTTCGGTATCATTCTATTCTTGAGTGGTGCAAGTTGTCTGCTCAACGCATTGGCAGTAGGGGATCACTTCGCACTCCTAGATGGGTCGAACAAAAAGTTTTGGATATTGACAAACTACTCAGAGCAACTCTGGAGAAAATAGAGCGTCTTCTTAGAAGAGAACTGACTCCGCTTTGCTGTGGGCACCATTCATACGAGTGAGGTCATGTTCCACTAAGGTTACAGAAGTGCATCGATACAGTAGCGATATGTGTACTATGATGCTGAAACCAAGACAACAAGAATGCTGACGCACCTGACAGATACTGATGGGTTGAATCCACCAGAATAGGCTGCCAAACATGTGGAATGCTTGCTTTAACTGAAGGTAAAATGAGTGCAAAATTCATTGGTCATATAGGCTTTTTCCAGATTGCATCAAATGTAGTAATGGAGCCTTTGATGGATACAACATGACAATCGGCCTATCCGTTTCACTTTAATAACCCAGGTAAATAGCATCATCTTATTGCTCTTGATTATCTCCAATTTTGGGACTCTGGACTTGTTTAGGCGAATAAAATGAGCTAATAATGTTGGACTCGCATTGCTGGAATGGCTTGTGTATGTACTGTGTGACTGACCGACTGATTATGATTAGCTCGCTATGTAATGGTTTGTGTATTGTGGACTTCTGGTCGATGTGTAGGTGTAGCGGTGGAAGTGATTAGCTGGCATTGCTGGAAGAATTTGGAACGACAGATATTGATTTTTATTGTTGAGATTCAGTTAATACCACTTGAATCAAGGAGTAGGGATGTAAAACATTGTAATATATTTGTTTAATTATGTGTCAGACATTGTAATGTATTTGTTTAATTATGTTCAATTACTTGTAAGACATTGTAATACAATTGGAGAATTATGTTTAATTATTTGTAAGACATTGTAATATATTTGTTTAATTATGTGAAAATATATATTAAAAAAAAAACCCAAAGAGCTGTCCTGCCAAACGCTTGGGTTTTTCTATTTTTTGAAAAAATAAACTCTGTGAAACGTCCACCAGTTTTTTAAACTAGTGAAAAAAAAACCAAAACTCTTTCCAGTTTTCTTTAAAAAAAATTGAAACTGAAAGTGTTACCAAACAGAGTCTTAATTTATGCCTGAGAGAGAATGTAAGGTCTGGTCTAGGTCGGGATACAGTATGCTCTTAAAGGCCTTTTGTTTCTAAAATCTCAAATGTGGTGTGCATCTTTTCAGCATTGAATACACTTTTAAGTGAGGCTTTAGTGACTAATTTACTCAGGAGATCTAAAAAAGTTACTTTTTCTTTTTAGTCCTTGAAGGCAGAAAAATTCGTTAATTTCTTGAACTCTTGTTAATTTCTTGAACTCTTACCCTTAATGCTTGGCGGAATTTTACAAAGCCTTTGTTTACGCCATGCTGCTTTGTTTTGCTTCATTCCCGTGGAATGCCTCTACAATGTCGGGTTGCCATAATCTTATTTTGCCTTTTTCCTGCTGAGAACAAGTAAGGCTCTGCACACAGTGAAAGCAAGTAAGGCTCCTCTAAGAAACATCTAATGTCAAGGAAGTGGGTTCACATCATATGTGGAGATGGCACAAAGAATGCAGTTCGAGTCAGATGCCAAATATGCTGACATGATAGAGCAAGATGGAGCAAAGCCAAAGACCAAGGGCTTCCCAGACAGAACCTGAGGATGACAGTGCTATGAGGGCGATGGCGTGACATGAATACACGACACAATCACAGTTCGATGCTTAGGTCAAGAGTTAAGGCCCTGCGTTAGGGTTCCTTGTGTTTCTGTCCCTAGAATTCTAGAGTGAGAACGTGAATGTCAGAACGAGATCTGTGAATGTGAAGTTCTCTAAAAGAATTCTCAAGCCCCCATATTTATGTGGGTTAAGATGACGATGCCATTAGCGACATGTGCCCGTTCCCCGAAAGTGACACATCACCGAGGGCCCCACAAATACCGGTGCTCTTTGTAAACTGTCGGATCGCATATTCACCCGACCTGCTCCTTACAGCGTCGTTCTATCTGTCTGGAAATATTGGCTCACACATTGCCAGTGTGCCTAGAGAACCTTTTGATTTAACCACCAGTCCAAAGTCCTTACAGAGAGTCCCACAGGGCATCAAGGCACGATGCCCTCTAGAGACATGCTCATGTCTCGGAGTGACCCGGGGGTCATAATTTCTAAGGGTGCCGATGAGAAGCCCCAAGTGCCGGGGCACGTAAACTAGTCATGTAGTAACCATAACAGAGATAATGTCTTAGAGAACGAGCTTATCCCGCGGGTGAGTCTTTATGCCAGAGCACTTGTAGTATACCAAGGTAGTGTCCCAGAGAAGTTGTCTACTCGACGAGCCGAAGTAGTGTCTCAAAGGAGTCGCCTGCCCAACACGTCGAGATAGTGTCTCAGAGAGGTCGCCTACCTGGCAGGCCGGGGCAGTGTCCTGAAGGAGTCACCTACCTGACGGAAGGGGAGTTGGAGCTCCCTGGTGGAGATAGTGATTTACTTTCCACTTGCATAGTCAGTCAGTTAGTCTCGTCCATAAGAAGGTGGCAGTAATGTTGTTCTGTTCGGCCTTGAAGCCGCTCAGTCTAACGAAAGAAAAAGATCATTTGACGAATTACGTTGATGCTGAATTTGTTATTAAACTCTTGATTCATTGTTATCGTTGATATGATCATTACTCCTTTGAAACTCTTGAATCACTTGTACAAGATACTCCTCGTGTTGTCTTTACTAGGCGATATGTGTGCTCATTCCTTTTTTGTGTTGTTGCAGGTTCATAAGATTGACCAAGGAGACCCTTTAGGAAGGGAAACGAGACAAGCTAGAAAAGTTGAGAGAGGTGAAAAGTTGAGCAAGGTGAGACAGGGTAGAAATGGTAAGATAAAGATTGAGCTGTGGGGTGCGTCGAGAGGAGCTACACGACTACAATTGTGTATTATTTGTAAATGTTTATGTCATTTAATGACTTGAAAGTCTTTTGCTACAGTATGATGCATGTTTGTAAGAAATTTTTTGTAACGATGCATTTTGGAACGTTTATTAATAATGTATGAATGTGTAGTTGCTCTGTATTCTGCACATGATTATGATGTGATTATGATAGACAACTCAGCTCCAATGATCTCACAAGGGTTCAAGGTGTCACACGGGCTCTGGCAAAGGCCAAAGTCATTTTCATCTTGTCTGCCGACCTTTTCAACTCGTCTTGAAGGCTATAACAACTGGCAATAATTCATCTTTGTATGTTTAAGCGACCCTTCAAACCCCGTCTTTAGGGCCCGACATCTAGATTTACGGCTCTGTCCTTCGACCCTTTCAACTAGTCTTGAGGGTTCCGACAATGGACATTATTATTTACAAATTTTCATGTCTAGATTACCCTTTCAACTTGTCTAGGGGGCTCAGGCATTTAGATATGGGTTTTGTCTGTCAAACCTTTCCAACTTGTCTTGGGGGCTCCGGCAATAGACAATTTTCTATAATATATTGTTCGAGGATCAATCATTGTTACTGTTGGCTCCGATTTTGAATAATACCCGTATCCTTATTGAGTTTGTTCAGAGTCTTATATATGGTCTTTTCCGTATTTTCCTACAAAATGTGTTACTTTCCAATGATGTTCGCCCCCGCGAGAGCTCCCTCATCGAGGAGCTCTATAGACACCCCATTTTTTTAGTTATTATTAAACAAATAATTAGTGGGCCTTATTATATTAGAGTGCATTATTAAGTTTAGGCCTAATAATGTGACTTAATTAATTAATGTAGTCTAGTCCAGTTAAATTGTTAAGTGTCCAAGTCCATTTGTCAACTCTAGTGGTCTTGTCCAGACCAGCAGTCCAGTCCAGCAGTCCAGTCCAGTTGGATGTCCAATTAGTGAATTAGTGCAGTCCAGCCCAATCATCTAGTCATGTCCAGTGTCTATATTTTATTTAATTTATTTATTTTGTCTAGATAATTTAGGAAAATAATCTGTGAATTATTCCTGATACAAAGAATAAATCTTTAGTTTATATATTTAGAGATGATAAATCAAGAATCTGGTACCTCCCATATGCAAAATCAGTGATAATTACCGAAATTATAGGTCATATAATGCCTCAAAATTTGAAAAAAAAATTATTTTCAAATGATCCGATGAATCGGCTGGGTTTTGACCGACCTGCCGATTAATTGACTTATCCAATATTCTGACTTATCTCCAGCCTTTCAGAGCCCTATAAATAGAGGCCTTGGCCTTCGTTTTCAAGGTTCTCCAATCCTAGAGCTTAGTCTCCTTAGAGCTTGTGTACCATTTCTTCGTGGAGTGATATACTATCTCTCTTGAGAATCTTAGTAATTGATGCTAACTTAATGAAGTCTTTATTTTAGTCTTTGTATCGTGGATCATTCGGAGAGCGTCTCCGAGTCTTCAAGACAAGCTACTTCAAGAGGTAATAACTTTACTAGTTTTCTATTGTAGAGAAAATACTCTAGTATTGTCTCGCCTTCCTATAGTCACATTTCCATTCTAAGAGTAGAAAAAGAGTCTGTACATTTCTTTGTCTATGTCTAGTACGAAAATGTAGATTACTTCCCCTAGGACCAGAGTCAAACTACCGTGATTTTGATTCCGGTTAGTCCGACTGGATGTGTTGGCAATTCGACTCCCGATATCGAGTTCAAGCTAAAAACATAAAATAAATTTAGGGTGATATTTGTTTCATTGTACATGTTACGTGTTTTAAAGACCAATAATCAATAGAAATGTAGTAGAGACTGAAAGGATGTGGCAAATGCCTAACAACTTCCTACTGCATAATTTAGTCTCGGAACCATCTCTTGGTTTTTGCTAGATTAGTTGTCCTTTTGAACACTTCAGAGTGATTTCTAGGTTTTTCTTATTTCCCTTTAAATAAATAAGACGGCGACTCCTAATTAAAATCCTTTTTAGCGAGGGATTTTTCCGAGGCGGTTCGATACACCTAGCATAGAAAATAAGTTCAGTTCTAGGAAGAGAAGCGAAGTAGAATAAAATAACATTGTCAATATTATTATTAATATAAAGATTCTTAACTATCGACCACTCTAAAACATTTAAACACGCACTTAGATAAATAGATTTAGAATTTTTGTAGGGAATAATTATGGGATGTATTACTATCACTCTACCTTGAACTCTGGAAATCACCTAAGAATGGCTTGAATGTACTTTATGTGATTACTTACTCTAAAGTTTGCTACTGGTTTGAAAGATAAAAAATGGTCATCATTGAAATGTTATGGTAATCCATTGTAGTTAAGGTGACAAGATTGTTGTAGTAAATGTGGTATAACGGTCGTGATGGTATTTGTAGATTCTGTAACAGATAGTGATTGTGGTGATGGTGACTATGGTGGCGGTGGTAGTGGTAAGAATAGAGTGATTGTAGCAGTTGGCAATGACAAACATATTGGCGATAATGATGGTTTTGATGTCAAAATTGTGCTAAAGTAATTTTAGTTGTAGCAACAGTATGAAAGTTTCCTTCTCAATATTGCATTTCGGTAGTCATAATACTCACTTTCAATACAATTAACATTGTTATGAGTTGGATTAGAAAACATGAAAAGTACTTTTTATGAGGAAAGTATTTTTTTTTCCTATAAAATTGCATTAGTCCAATCACGTTATAAATACACAAAATTAGATTTTTACTATGATTTATATATAGTACTAGAAAATCAATAAAAGTTTATAATGTTTGATCATGGTTTTTTCCCATACCATAACATTTATTGGAAGAAAGTGGTAATGGCGGTTGATAGTGGGGTAATGATAGGTGTGATAAGCGGCGGTAGAAAAAGCAACGGTGATGATTGTGATGGCAGTGGTGATAGTAATATCGATAACATAGTGATTGTGACAATAATGCCAGTATTGATGACAATAATTATGGCTATTTTGATAATAATAGTAGCTTGTCAGTAGTAGTGGTAATGGTAGTAGACAGTAGTAGTAAGGTGATAGCAATGATATTTAAATTATATCCCAAGACTTGGAGCTCCTTAATAATTTCTCTAGAAGAACTTTCCTCTCGTATCATGTTTTCATATGATGCAGAATAATCCACAAGTTCTTCGTCAATTTTCATCTTTCGGGTTTATCAATATTATAGCCATGGACTACCATGGTCCGAACAATTTCTTAATGACATGTTCATTAGGTCGTGTTAGTGTGAATTTAATGATTTAAATACAGAATAAAAGCTGAGACTAACATGTACTATGAATGTTGAAATGAGGTTGACAAAACACTATGAAAAGTACTCCTATTAACAGGCTTATACATTTCACCACAGAAAAACAAAACTCAAAATTCCAAAGATCGTAAGAACATGCGAACATTCGTTGCTAAACAATAATACATACAAAAGCCTATGAGATTAAAGGACTAAAAACCAACAAATTATTTCTGAAAACTCTAATATGATGTTCTACATTGGTCTAAACATAAATAATAAGGATGAGGTTGCCTTAAATTGAGCTAAAAGGGACAAAAAAAGTTATAAATAGAAATGGCGTACCATTTGGGAAAAAAAGTTCTTATTCTCTTTATCTGAGATACTTGTATGTGATCATGTTCAAATTTCACAAGGAGTTAAGGGCTAATCATGGTCATCATAACTTTGCTGCAAGATTACTGCAAAAATTTATTGAGTATCTTTCCAAAGTCAGTTCGGAACCTTTGTTATTTTTTTTTTATTGTTGTTTTGGTTCCTATCAAAAGTGTCACCATACTACATTTGATGGAGAGTTGCAGCAAAATGCTTCAAATGGGGTTAGGAAATAATATCTTAGCGCATATGAAACTAACTCCATTTGTTTTTTTATAGGATAAATTGGTTGGCTGTTTCAATAATGTGGTGAAATAGGCAAATAGAGTGATGCTACCAAATAGGGTTAAGATAGATTTTTTTTTTGTCTCTATCTTCATGTACTTAACATGTCCTATCGTTCTTTTTATTTAGGTCGAGAAAATTGAAAATCAGTGGAAACCGAACTAATTTTATGTAAATGTAGTAGCGCCTAAAAAGTGGCATTAAAGTAACTCTTTTATGTTAGAGTTGTTGTGTTGGCTAAAAAGTATACCTTGTATACATTTAGAATTGATAAAAAAAATCATAAACACCACTCCAAATTAACATTTTACCTAACACCTACGATAATATACTTAAAATCTACTTTTCCGGTGCTACAATAACTAGATTACTAACTACACCCCCCCCTCGGGAACATAGTGAGAGCTACATTTCGGACCGAACTGAATTGCATTGGCATCCACGATCACCATTTCGAACATAGAGGTGCTCAGAGTTATGAGTTTATGTATGGCATGCTTCTTAAATATTTTTATGCATAGATGTGTGTGCTCAGGTTTGTGTTCACATTAAAGTATAAATTTCCATGGATCTTCTTCTTTGATGAAAAAAAATGTGTACAACCTGATCACCTTAACTTGTGTCTGTAATAAAGAACCTAATTTTTTTTTCCTGCTAACACTAAATGGCTAGGATTAAGCTGGGTATAGCATGGCTACAACTACTCTTTTTATGATACTGTCTAACCCCACACAAAATTAGATGAATTTGATATGTGCAATATATCAACCAATGAGTTTATGCATTCTATAAAATAAATGTGCAAAATTGGTATATCACGTAATCAGAGCTGATTATAAGTCTTAACCCAACCATCCAATGGTGTTCCTATGAAATCTCCACATGTGTTATGCTACTCCGTTGATTGGACATAGAGCTTTATCAATTATTGCGAAGTTTTAATAGTTACTTGTAACATAGTGGAAATAGAAACTTCGGTTTCCAATTTTTATTGCATTAATTCCTCTAAATTTCATGTATATGATTGTCAGATGTTACATTAATGAAATTGTTACTATTATTATGAATACCTTCAAATATTTCCTATTAGGTCGCCCTTTGAGTATTATAAGTTAATATGTTTAAAATGTAATTAGGCGGTGCGCAACATGTGAAGTAATGGTGCTTTTGGGAGTGATATACCACCAAAACTGAGTAAACCTAATTTATCGTTTTTCCAGCTTCCTAGGCTCTAGCCCCACTTTTCTTAACTGGAACAAGGAACATCTTTTGTATTTGCACGGGTCCATTACTACAATTAATATAGATAGATCTTTACTACGATTGATATGAAAGAGTAGATAATTAACAAATATTGATAATATTATTTGAAAATGCTCTTTCCCCTAACATTAATTGAAAGTGCATATGCTCCAAAGTTTAGGCATACATAACTTTGAATGTTAAGAATTATTAATATATAGTTGAAATAATTGCTTATGTTAGAGTATTCATTTGTTTTTTTGTAGTAAGACGATTCCTTTTGTACAAATGATGCCAATAGGCAAACATATAAATTCATCCATTCATTGCACATTTGTTTTTGTTAGGTGAAGACAATCAATACATCTTGCAAACCAACACACCGAAGAAGTTAAAAAGAGAAATGCATAAAAAAAGAACCAAGGCAGTGCTGAAGATAAGATAGTTAACATATTATAAGACGATGACGGAAATATTATATTGAGCACGCTCAAATCAAAACTATGGTTAGTTTTATCCTACCTATTCAAAAACTATATTCAAAAATTGTTTGTTTGGGCGAAAGACCCATTTACAATCCCATCTCCTGCGTACCTACGGGTCCATTAACAAGTCCAATATATATGCCATTGCTGGCAAGCACTGGTTGGTCCGTGTAGCAGGTATGAACGCTTTGTTTAACTAAGAATAGAGGGAATCTTGTGCCCTCAGTTCATACAACTCAAAAGACTTGTTAAAGTTGGTCTTCCCTTTATTATTATTATTTTTGTGTTGAGTTTCTGTAGAATAAATACACGAGCCAGGCTGGTTCACATGATCAATGTATGCCTTTACCAGCTGAGCCTTGACCGAGTTGCCATTCAATTTATGAGCCTTAAATGTAGTGCTAGGCATTTCATCAATTTGCGGTGCTAGGCATTTCATCAATTTGCGTACAACCAAATTAAAGAGTGAAGAGGGCTAAGAGGAGAAGGTAGAAGGCGGGCATGGCTTTGGTTGGAGTGGACCTCATGATCGGAAAAATAGTTTCCATCCTAGAGAACGAAGCATCATTGCTTGGTGGTGTTTATGATGAACTCGATGAGCTCAAGCGCGAGCTGAAGAGCATGAGATCCTGTCTTGAAGATGCTGATAGAAAGAGAGCCCTCACTCAAGGAGAGAAATCGTGGGTAGAAGATGTTAGAGACATGTGCAACCCTGTTGAGGACATCATAGAGGAGTTCATCTATCACATGAACAAGCCACAAAAGGGAGGTCAATTCACAAAGCATCTCTACCGGGCAATAAAGTTCCCAGAGAATCTGCTGGAGATGCATCGAGTGGCTTCCAGATTGAAGGACATCAACAAGAAGCTCAAGTCCATTCCGGAGAGAAGGCAGCGTTACCTCGTAGATCCCGTTCAAATTACAATCTCCAATGATAACCAACGGAGGGTGCAAAACGACAGCGAGGCTTTACTTTTTGCTAAGGATGACCATCTAGTGGGGATTGAAGACGATGAACGTCTACTGGTGAAGTGGTTGACTGACGAGTACCCTGGGCGAAGCATTATTTCGGTCGTAGGAATGGGTGGTTCTGGTAAGAGCACTCTTGCTGCTAAGGTCTACAAAAACCAAATCATCAAGCAACATTTTGACTGCTATGCTTGGATAGTTGTCTCCCAGAATTACGTCATTGAGGACATATTTAGACGCATGATTGAGGAGTTTTATGGTTCCACAAATGGAAAAGTTCCTGCAGACTTGAGCTCCATGAGGTACAAGGAGCTGCTCAGGGTGCTTGTAGATTACTTGGCTCCAAAAAGGTACACCATTATATTGGACGATGTGTGGGATAGAAACCTGTGGACCGACATTAGCGTGTCACTCCAAGATGAGGGACGAAGAAGTCGGGTCATACTCACAACTAGAAAAGAGGAAATAGCTTTGTCTTCTTTTAAAGTTAAAAGCTATGTTCACCACATCAAACCATTAAAGCCTAGTGATGCGTGGGATCTCTTCTGTGTGACAGCATTCTCAAGCAGATCTTGTCCAGAAGAGCTTCAACACATAGCCACCGAACTTGTTAGAAAGTGTGGAGGACTACCTCTTGCACTTTTGGCTCTGGGCGGTGTCATGTACTCGAAGAAAACATCGTCAGAGTGGATTGATTTTAGTAGTGGCTTGAACCGGGAACTGAGAAATAACCCTGGCTTAGAAGTAGTCAAGGGTATTTTGTTCCTCAGCTTCAGTGATTTGCCATACCAAATAAAACGCTGCTTCTTGTACTGCTGTATATTTCCAGAAGATTATCATATGTACCGAATGAAGCTCGTTCGACTGTGGATTGCAGAAGGTTTTATTGAGCACGATAAGGCTAAATCGCCTAAACTCTTAGGAGAAGAATATTTCGAGGAACTTGTTCATCGAAACATGCTTCAAGCTGTAACCAGGACACACACAGGACAGCCAAAAACATGCCAGATGCACGACTTGGTGCGGGAGCTTGCTATCTCGACGTCGGAGGCTGAGAAGTTCAGTATCGTATACAGTGAAGAAGGAAGTGATGAAGAGGTCCGTACAGCACCTCGCTTGTCCATTCAAACAACGTCCAGAGGGATAAAATCAATCACAGGCCTAGCAAAGGTTCGATCTCTCTTCGTTTTCTTTGCTAGCTTCATCCCTCCATCTTCTGCCATTACATTACCAACTGGGTTGAGATTGATCAGAGTCTTGTATCTAGAAGATGTACCGATTGAGAAATTGCCTGACGAATTCGGAGACCTTTTTAATTTAATGTACTTAAACTTGAGAAGAACCAAGTTGAAGGAGCTTCCAAAATCCATAGGAAGGCTCCTCAATTTGCAAACTCTAGACATTAGAGGCACAGAAATAGATGTGGTACCAGATGGGATTGGAAAGTTGCAAAAGTTGCAGAATCTACATGCATATCGTGACAATCCTAATGCCGATAATTTCTGTTTTGTTTTTGGCACAACATGTCCGTCAAGCATCTGCAAGCTACAAGGCTTGAAAGTCTTGGACTGTGTCACAGCCGCACCAAATTTGTTGAAGCAACTGAGGAACATGACGCAGCTTATAAGCTTTGGCATAACAAACGTGAGAAAAGAAGATGAAAACGATCTGTGCGTCTCCCTCCAAAGTATGTCTCGGCTTGGCAATTTATTTGTGATGGTTAGCGATGAGGAGGAGTACCTTAAAATGGATTCGCCCTCTTTTGCTCCTCCTGGAATTGATACTCTTGTTTTGGTAGGAAAACTTGAAAAGGTACCACGTTGGTTTTGCTCACTTCAGAACCTTACGAGTCTCTATTTACATTGCTCCAAGTTGAATGAAGATGTACTTCCTCACATCCAAGCACTGGCCAACTTAGGGGAACTTGCACTTATCAATGCATATGCTGGAAGCAAAATATGCTTCTCGACAGGGTTCAATAAACTAGTGCATCTGTACTTTCGCAGTCTATCACAGCTAGATGAGATAATTATAGAGAGAGGTGTAATGCAAGGTCTCCAGAGAATTTATATAGGGAACTGCACGCAGTTAAAGGTGCTGCCTCGAGGTATCGAGCATCTTGCGAGTCTTGAAAAGTTAGATTTGGTATCACCTGTGTCAACGGAGCTTTTGGATAGCATACGAGATGCAGACGGGGTGGACCGCCCAAGGGTTCGACACATACCTGAGATAAACCATTTCTTTGAATCAGTCTCTGGGATATCCCATGAAAGCTTGTCCGGGTCGGACATCAAGAAGGTGAGAAATTGATCTGCTTGCTTTCTTGTGGTTTCTATGTTCTGTTGAAATCGAAGAAACTCATTGTTAAGATTATTTGCTGACCTCTTCTTTGTCTGTTCATGAAAGGATAATGTGAACCTCTATGAGCTGTACATGAAGACGACATTGACCTTGGGGGTGGAAAGATTGATGTGAACGTGATCTATGGAGAATATTAACGTGACTAGATGACCATTTTTGTGCCTCAGTGACGCAATGTGCATGTGGCCGTTGTTGGCTCATACTCGGTATATCTCTTTGGGATAACATTGAGTTGTTTGTCCTTTGCATAGAGAGTTTACCCGCTTCAATTAGAATGCAATACTTTGTTTTGATATGCACAGTTGGTTTGAAATTAATTTCTTGTGTTTTGAGCGGATGGAAACCGACGTAATCTGTCAAACAGCTGACATCAATCTTTGGGCGCAATTCCTTTCTGGAGTCGCATGAAGGGATGCATAAAAAGGTTACATCCAGTCATGGCTTATATTTCTTAATAGGTGGATTGGTACTTTCAGGAATGTTCTGGATTGCTGGTTCAAATTATAGAATTCAGATCACCCATTGAGCTCTGTAAAAGGAGACTCAGCACATTGTGCATAAAAGCAAATGAGGCTAACCTCATATCTGCCCTTTTTGCCATGCTGAGGTACTGCCACAACACTGCTAGTTTTGGCAGGCTGCAAGGGTGAAGTTAGTGACTCGATATGTTTTACCTAATTGCTTAGTAGGCCTAACAAAGAATACCCAAAACGTAGCTATTAGCCAACATCCAAATCAAAGAACAAAGGCAAGAGCATATGCATCAGTCAGGTTCATATCTAGCCGAGAAGGAACATAAACCGTCATACTTCTACAAATGGCGTAGACATGCACACTTCGTGGTCACTTCTGCACTAATCATGCAACAACACTAGCACAGTACAACTGTTGTAACACTGACTAACACATGACCACACAACCGTTTATCAACCTGCAACCTTTCTGCAGCAAACGAGATCAGTTAGGAACCTGTAGCATATGGGAGGCGAGATGCCTGGCCATGACGTTCCGGAAATTTCAGCTCTCTATTAAAGAAGGCGAGAGGGAGGGGGTGGGGGTTGTGTGCAGCAACATAGTTCTGTCATTGTGTTCCCACCCTATCTTGGCTACACCTATAGGCCTACTGGGGGTCCCAATTCTCATGACACGTCGGCATATTCAACGGTCAACTTTTCAACGCTCACAAGCCGGTCAAAGCGGCCACGCTCAAGTCACGTGAATTGCTCGAGAAACAGCTCTGGCGTGCCTTCCCCCACCTTAAAGGGTGGGGTCGGCCACCTACTTTGACGATTGATTACAGTCGTTTGCGGTCGCGCGCCGTAGTCACGACTCTCATCGCCCGCGCCCTCTCCGCAACCTTTCGTCGTCGCGCCCGCGCGCCATCTTTGCGACCTTTGTCGCCGCGCGCCATCTTTGCGAGCTTCGTCGCCGCGCGCCATCTCCGCGACCATCGTCGCCCGCGTCCGCGCGCCAGCTCCGCGACTCTCGTCGCCCGCACCCCATCTCCGTGACTCTCGTCGCCCGCATGCCATCTCCGCGACCATCGTCCCCCGCATTCGCGCGCCAGCTCTGCGACTCTCGTCGCCCGCGCGCCATCTCCGCGACATTCGTCGCCCGCGATTGTGCACCAGCTCTGCGACTCTCGTCTCCCGCGCGCCATCTCCGCGACATTCGTTACCCGCATCCGCGCGCCAGCTCCGCGACTCTCGTCTCTGTGACCTTCGTCGCCACGTCCACGTACCATCTCCGCGACAATCGTCGCCGGCGTCTGCATGACACCTCCGCGACTCTCGTAGCCCGCGCACCATCTCCGCGACCTTCGTCGCCCGCGTCCGCATGACACCTCCGCGACTCTCGTCGCCCTCGCACCATCTCTGCGACCTTCGTCGCCGATGCCCGCGCATCGCACTCTCACACACCGTCGTGCCCATGCGCCGCGCCACTGATACATCCATCCCCCTGGCTCTCTGTCGCACTTCGTGCCCCCGGCACCAACTCTCGTCCCGCGACACTCGTCGCCGCTCTCATGCACCATTCTCACGATACGTGCCCCAGCACCAAGTATCGTCCCGCGACACTCGTCGCCTCTCTCATGCACCATTCTCATCATACGTGCCCTTGGCATCAAGTATCGTCCCGCGACACTCGTCGCCGCTCTCATGCACCGTTCTCGTGATATGTGCCCCGACACTAGGTATTGTCTCGTGACGGTAGTCGTCGCACCCGTACGCCACAATCGTGTTACATGTTGTTCACAACCTATTCGGTCAAAGCGCTCGGCACCTCGAGCATCCGGATGGCGATCAAAAGTGTGCCTCCCCTGAGGGGGTCGGCCACACCCTAAGGAAGAGGGTCGTCCACCCACTTGGTAAGGGGGGGGGTCGGCCTCTTTTGCCCTTGGGGGCGACCTGCTGTACGAAACTGGATTCTCGCTCAAACAACACTCACCTGCTATCTTCGGTAGCGCGGCGCTCATTGTCGCCGGCTCAATCAACTGACGTGCTCCGGCCCTCGCGCCCGCGGCGGGACGGGCTCGCAACCCTAAAGCCCTTATCGTCGTAACCCTAAATCCCTCGCCGGCTCAATCAACTGACAGGGCTCCGGCCTTCACGGCAGGACGGGCTCGCAACCCTAAAGCCTCGCCGGCTCAATCCACTGACAGGGCTCCGGCCCTTGCGGCAGGACGGGCTCGCAACCCTTAAGCCCTCGCCGGCTCAATCAACTGACATGGCTCCGGTCCTCGCGGCGGGACGGGCTCTCAACCCTAAAGCCCTCGCCGGCTCAATCAATTGACGGGCTCCGGCCCTCGCGGCGGGACGGGCTCGCAACCCTAAGGCCCTCGCCGGCTCAATCAACTGACGGGCTTCGGCCTTCGTGGCAGGACGGGCTTGCAACCCTAAAGCCCTCACCGACACAATCGATCGGGGGCTTCGGCCCTCGCCCGCATAATCAACCGACGGGCTTCGGGGGGCTCTGATCGTAGTGCTCCGGCACGAGGACCCACCGCCACGGACTCTGAGTATCGAGTTGTGAGCATGTACGCTCATGTTACCATTGATCATCGACACCGCCAGGGCAATGACCACCGGGTCATTTCGGGACGGGGGCATGTCCTCGGAGGGCATCGCGCCCGGTCCACCTGGCAGTTGGCTGCAGGGGCAACCCTCACAGCGGCCAGGATCTCGGCGCGTCTCATGACGCATCTCGTGGGATTGAGTAAGAGCTTGGACTGGAAGCTGGGGCAACGGGCTAGTCTGACAATGTTACCGCGGTGTGGTCAGTCTCCTCAGACAGGCAGAGGGACGCTGCAAGGGCAGGGCGGCACGAACTCGGGGACCAGCAATTCGACGAACAATCAATACTGTGGGACCCCCTCTGGCGACGTGTCACTCCCGGAGGACGACACGTGTCGACCGATGACACGCGCGCATTTGTGCCTATATATAGTGGACTTTGGAGTTTATTCAGGGATCTCTCTCTCATTTGACATTTTCACTTTCTCTCTAAAACTCATTCTCTCTGGATTTCTAGTGAGAGAAAGACATTCGGACTCTTGACATCGGACTCTTGACGCTGCACCCTTGACACGAACTGTCGACCGCCGGCCCTGTTCGTCGTCACCCTGCCTGCGCGGCGCTGCCAGCCCTCGCGACCTGTCTGCGGAGCCTTACTCTCAGCTTTTACTCCATCCTTGCTGTCTCCCACTTTGTCTACTTTGACGCTGATTCAGACTGCATCCTTTATGGCACCTCGACGTGGCAACATACCCTTTTTCCTTGGCAACACATTGTTAGAGAAAGATAGAGTTTCTCATCTGATTTCGCATGACTCCTCTATAACAGATTCACGACTCTTATGCCGAAAGGGTGGTTACAAATTGAAATTTCAGAACACTTTCAATGTTTGAGCAGTGAACTAAAAAAAAAAAAGGCGTTGCTAATTGTAAGGTTTGAAACAAACATATGAAAGATGCTCTAGAGGACTTTATTTGGACTTGGCGTGAGAATTTCTTCTTCTAGCATTTGATTGCCGTTGATCTCAATGTCCCTTCTCTTCTACCGCCGTATGTTAAAAATCATCCTTGTCCTCAAGGATGGGAAACCAAGCTGCCCATCATTTATAATTTTAGTTCTTTCCACCCGGATCAAACACAAATGTCGCGAGGGGTCTCTTAGCAGATGCACCAACTTCTTCTGACCAGAATCATTGTTCACATCTTCAAGCATACTTGATTGTGAGTCCATCTCTATAAGCACAACAGCGCTAATCCTCAACAACAATTTTGCTGAGGCACCATTTCTAATTGCGGTTCATGTTATACGGAGGGGTTGTGCTTCATTTTCCATTGTATTTCGGCAATTATGTTTTTGGAGACTGTATTGCCTCCAGCTCAGCCATGCTAAGCACTAAAAATAGCTTCATCGACGAGCCATCCAACATTGCTGTAAGCCGCTTGATTCTGCCACCAAATTGGAAATGACAAGTAATTTTCCCCCAGGGTCAACAAGAAGTATGTACTATTTTTTAACTTGAAATGCTGCTCTTCCTTAATCAGTGTAATCAGCTCTGTAAGTGCTTGTGGAACCCCTTTGGCTGCCTTTGAGTAACCAACAATCTTGAGCCATGAACCCCTAATGACCATTAGCCAATCTGGGCCTTGTGAGTCATGAGTGACAAGTTTCATGCTCCTTTCAATAGGTGCAGCTGCCGAAAGAACACTGCTGTCCAAAAGAGAATTGAAAATGTATTTCGATGGTTGTGAGAGTGAAGAAAATCAAGGTGAAACAGAGTTGTGCAAGAACTGCAACAACTCCAGCATGGACTCCTATATTTTCCACTCTCCATTGACAGGCATCTTTCTTATTTGTCACCAAGTCAGTATACGCAGCTAGAACTTTCCATGCTGTGACCCGAATTCTATGCTAATGACAAGTATCAAATACTCCCTCGTTGCAATCTCTCTGTACTACTTGCTCTTCCTTGTTACACTCATCTACAGAAATTAGGATCAACATAGTCTTGGTGTGACCAAACACCACTAGATAAAGTGTAAAGTTAGTCCGATCCTCCTCTTCCAGTGAACATATGTAGAAGGACCTCCTTTCAGCATATAAAATAAGACTTTGAAGTCCTTCATATCCTATGATTGACACTGCCATTTCCATTAAGATCATCTCGAGTTCATGCACCACTGAGATGTCAATCTCAGTCATTTCTAGCCCCCATGAAACTAGCCGTGACAATCTAGAATTCTAGCTTCATGGTACTGAAGCTTATATGGTGTTTGTAAAATAGCATCTGAAACATACCAGCAGCAATAGGGGTGAGTTTCCTGCCCTTTTTTTACAGTCAAACACACTAATGCATACTGGTCTCCACTGTTAAGCATTACCAAAGTTTCCAAATCTGTGTGAATTGTGATGTCCTTCACTTGCAAATTGAGAAGCACGTGCACCATCCATTAGAATCTATATCTATATAATAATATATAATAAGCGAAGCAAAAGATACAGCGTTAGCTTCTTCACGCAACACATAATCGAATTTTTAAACTGACACATCATCAAAAAATTTAACCACATAAAAAAACGACACATCATCCCTCACATTAAGTGGATGGCAATCAATTAGTATAAACGAAGCAAGTCATTCTCTGCAAAGGTTCCAAGTTAAACCATGCTTATCATCTTGAATGTAGATCATTGATACACTAATCCATGTTAGACAGGGTAGGGCTTAGTAGCGAGGCTGGCAAAGTAGGGAGCATGACCTAACAGCTTAGAGGGGGAGTGGGGTAAGGATGACTGCTTGAGACGGTGAAGGAGGGCATCAAGGTCATGCTTGGTGACGTACGACGCATGTGAGGTTTTGTGCCCTGTCGTGATGATCCGAGCACCAGAGCCCCCAGACGGTGCAACCTGAGGCATTGAGGGGATGACGATGGTAGAGACGGGTTGGTTGTGGTGAGCAACTTGTTGGGGCATGGTTTGCACATGGGTAGTGTCAGCTGCTGGAGGCCGGTCGTCAGGAAAGGTCGACTGGAGTTATAAGCCGGGGGAATGACTTGTGTTTAGGTTTCGACTAGTTATGTTCGGGTTAGGCTCCATCTCAATTGATTCGTGAGTCTCCGAAGTGCTTCGAGCAAGGGCAAGGCGTGGCGCCGGGGGCTGAGGTGCCGCGAGTCCTACTGTCGAGGGCCTGGAGGACCAAGGCAGCGGTGGTCGCGACACTGGGACCTGAGCAGTGTCCAAAACTAGCCCAGGCCCTGAAGATTGGATATGAGCAGGAGGGGCCAAACCTGGAGCTTGGGATGACACATGGTGAGTAATGGGCACAGGGTGCAGAGCTCTAAGGCTTCGGGAAGTCGGTGATTGTGAAGTCAAGACTTGGATTGATTTTTGCATTTCTAAGATGGCTGTCATAAAAGTGGCTATAGTGGGCGAAAACTGTTGGATGGCCGCATTGACTGCAACTTGTATGTCAGGTGCGGTAGTTTGTGGCTGGTCTTGGAGACGCATAGCACTAGTCCCTTCTTGTTCGCCGAGGTGATCCTCCTCTTGCACGGTGTGGGTGGGGCCTTGGCTGGTAGCCCTCGTAACTCTTCGTTGTATAGGCATGGAGACTGAGTGCGGAAGATAGACAGACTGCAGTACGATGCTCACCTCCCCAGCGGAGTCGCCAAAATGATGCCAAGGAAAGTGGGTTCGTACTTACGTGGAGGTGCCACATAGGCTGCAGTCCGAGTCAGCTTCCAAGTATGTTGATGTGAGACACAGCAAGGGTGGAACAAGGGCAGAGACCAAGGGCTTCCCAGACAGAGCTTGAGGGTGGCAGTGCTGCGAGGGCGATAGCGCAGGATGAATATACGATGGCAATCACAGTCCGATGCTTAGGTCCAAAGTCAGGGTCCTGTATGTTTCTCTCTCTAGGATTCTAGAGTGAGAAAGTGAAAATGTGAGAGAGTGAAGAAGAAGTCCTGAAAATGTCCAACCTCCTGAATGAATTCTCAAGACCTCTATTTATAGAGATCGAGATGATGATGTCATTAACCGACACGTGGCGCTCCCCAGGAGTGACACGTCACCGGGGGGTCCACGGGTGCCGGTGCTCCACGGACTGTCGGATTGCATATTCAACCGGCCTGCCCCGCACAGCGTCGCTCTGTTTGTCTGGAAAGACTGGCTCCCACAACGTCGGTGTGGCCAGAGAACCCCCTTGATCTAGCCTCCAATCCAAGCCCTTGCGGAGTCCCACAGGCCTGGCAGCGGTGGGGAAGACCCGACGCCCAACTGCCAGGTGAACTAGGCGCGATGCCCTCTGAAGACCTGCTCCCGTCTCGGAGTGACCCGGGGGTCATAGTCCCTAGGGGTGCCGACGCAAGCCCCCAGTGCCGGAGCATGTTGGCCAGTCACGCAGGCACCCTGACGGAGATAGTGTCCTGGAGGAGTCGCCTATTCCGCAGGCCGAGGTAATATCCCGGAGGAGCCGTCTACCTGGCGGAAGGGGAGTCTTCGTGCCGGAGCATTTGGAGCTCCCTAGCAGAGATAGTGTCCCGGAGGAGTCGCCTATCCCCGCGGGTGAGTCCTTGTGCCGGAGCACTCGGAGCATGTCAAGGTAGCATCCCGGAGGCGCCGTCTACCCGACTGGTCGAGGTAGCATCCCGGAGGAGCCATCTACCTGGCGAAAGGGGAGTTGAAGAGCTCCCTGACAGAGATAGTGTCCCGGAAGAGTCGCCTATCCCCGCGGGTGAGTCCTTGTGCCGGAGCACTCGGAGCGAGTCAAAGTAGCATCCCGGAGGAGCCGTCTATCCGACTGGCCGAGGTAGCATCCCGGAGGAGCCGTCTACCTGGCGGAAGGGGAGTTGAAGAGCTCCCTGGCAGAGATAGTGTCCCGGAGGAGTCGCCTATCCTCGCAGGATGATGTACACTCCAGAGAGTGGGTTGAAGCATGTTCCATGACCAAGGCAAGGTGCGCGTGGTATGATGAATGAGTGTGGTGCCCGGGGGCAGATGACATGATTGTGGCGCATGGGCGCGATGAAGTGAGTAAGGTGCCGGGGGCACGTCTGTGTCAATGGCACGGCGTATGGGCGCGACGGGGTGCGTAATGGGCCGGGGGCACGTTTGTGTCAACGGTGGTGCATGGGCGCGACATAGTACGTATGGTGCCGGGGGCACGGTGGTGTGACACAGAGCCTGGGGGCACGGCTATATCCACGACGCGGCGCACGGGCGCGGCGAATTGTTGGAGTGTGACGCCCGGACGTCGGTGACGGGGGTCACGGAGAGGACGTCCGGGCGATGGACGATGAGCGTCGTGGAGTTGGCGCGTGGGCGCGGGCGACGGGGTTGCGGAGTGACGTCTGGACGACGGCGACGGGGGTCGCAGAGATGACATCCGGGCGACGGGGGTTGCGGTGTTAACGTCCGGGCGACGGGATTCGCGAAGGATGCAAGGCCTCTTGGAGAAAAGTGAAGGTGTTAAGGATAGAGATCAAAGGCCAAACCATAGGGGGAGGCCGAGGCCGACCCCAATGGGAAGGCCGAGGCCGACCCCAAGGGGAAGGCCAAGGCCAAGGCTGACCCCAAGGGGGAGGCCAAGGCCAACTTCCTTGGGCAAGTGCCATGGCGCGTTGACGGGTGATGTGCGAAGTGCGACGGTCGAAGTGTCATGACGCTTTGCGCGAAAAAGAGCTTCTTAGTGACGAAGTAACGTGACGTAAGTGAGAAGTGCACGTGACTTGAGTGTGCATGCTTTGACTGGTTGTGAGCGTTGAAAATGTATGTTGCTTGTGCGGACGTGTCATGCAAAATGGGACCACAGTGGCCCTTTGGGTACGCCCAGAATAGGTTGGGAACATAAGCCCCCTACGTGTGGTGTGCGCGGATGGGCAACCCGAGCGGGCACCGCACGCATAAACACTTAACAAGATTTTGATGTTGTTTGGCCGGCGAGTTGTTCACGTCGTCAATGCATGATGATGATGAAGAGTAGGTGGCTCGAGCCACCTCGTGCACCACCTACGAAAGCTTGGAATGCTTGGTGGTTGAGACAAAGGCACGATGATAGGGCGCAGGGGCGCGAGCATGTAAACGGCGCCCGGGCGACGGACGATAAGTGTCGTGGAGACCTCACCCGGGCGATGGGCGACAAGCGACACGGAGACGGCGCATGGGTGCTGGCGATGGGGATCGCGGAGACGGCGCACGGGCGCTGTCGACAAGGGTCGCGGAGACGACGCACGGGCACTGTCGACAAGGGTCGCGGAGACGACGCAATGGCACGGGTGACAAGGGTCGCGGAGACGGTGCCCGGGCGATGGATGACGAGTGTCGAATAATGAGTTGGAGTAGGTGGTTCGAGCTACCTCGCGCACCACTTACCAAGGATGTTGATGTCGAGGGACATCGTCATGAGGGGCGTGACAAGGGCGCGGTCGGAAGTCGCGATGCGGGGGTTTTCCATGACGGGCGCAAGTGCGCGGGTGATACACGTCGGTCTATGTTGCAATTTTTTTTTTGAAGTTGCCGGCATTAGATGTCGGCCATGATGTGAAGGTGAGAAGGTCAAAGGTGGCGGGGTGGACTTGGGTGTGGTGACCGAAGGGAAGAGGTTAGATGCGAGGCGCGCGCTGGTCGTCATGATGAGTTTTTTTTTTTGTGCGTGTTTGGTGTGGTATGAAGCCGAAGAGTGGCCTTGGTGATGGAGGCCGCAGTAGGCATGGAGGATGGTTATGCATTAGAGTTGAAGGTTGGCCGCGGATGATGGAAAGAAGGTGAAGGTTGAAGGTGGTGTTACCTTGGTTTTGAGAAGGCCAAAATGGGTGGCCTTGATGGTGGCCGAAGGTGAAGGGATGGGGAGGAGGATGAAGGCCGAAGGTTGAAGAGGGGGAAGGGTCGGCCTCGGCCTTGGGTGTGGCGTGAGGTCGGCCTAGGGAAAGGGATGGGGAGGCCGAGGCCGAGGGGGGAGAAGGAGGGGTGGCCGAGGCCAAAGGGGAATGAGGGAGGAAGGGGGGAAGGAAGGCGGGGCGGGGTGATGGCGGCGCCCGCGGGCTTGCGAGGGAAGAAGAGATGGAGAGATGGATGGGATGGGGTCGGCCTAGGGAAGGGCGTGGGGAGGTCGAGGCCAACGTTGGGGAGATGGGCGAGAGGAAGAGGGAAGGAGGGGGGCGGGGTCAGCCTTGTGGAGGGGGTTGGGGAGGCCGAGGCCGAAGGGGAGGGTGGGGGGAAGATGAAGGGGAGAAAGGAAGGGGAAAGAAGGGGAAGAAGGTGGCGGCGGCGGTGGCGGGGTTCCGCAGGTGGCCGGGGGCGGGGGGAAGGAGGGCGGGCAGAGAGAAGAGAATAGAGGGAGGTGCGGCCGGGGGGGGTTGTTTGCGAGGGGGGCTGCCGGCCGAGGGGCTGCGGCGCCGCAAGGAGAAGAGGCGGCGGCCACGCATGTTGTGAAGAGAAAGAGATAGATTAGGGTTAGGGTTTTACAGGGACGCAGGTCGGGTTGGGTCGGTTCGGGTTGGGTTGGGCATGGCACAAAGAGAGGGCGTGCGGGTCGGTTCGGGTTCGCGGGTAGGGCTTGCCCAGTTTGATTTAAAATTCAAATAAAATAATAATAATAATATATAAAATTTTTTTTTTTTGGGACAGCCATAAAGAGGGAGCCCCCAATGACATTTTCATAATGTGCAAGATGAGAGTGAGAGAAATGGGATGGTGGGAGAATGAAATTTTTTTCATAAGAGAGAAGTTTTGTATGAAGTGGGGAAAGGGTGATGGGGTGTTGGATGGTGAGAGGGTGAGTGAATGGAGGTAAAGAGAGAGTGATGAGAGCATGAATGTGAGTAGTGGGAAAGATGAAAAACTTGAAATTTTTTCTAAGTGTTGAAATTTCTTTTTTTAGTTCGGGCAAGGATGCTAAAGGGAGGCCGTTGAGGGTGGTGACCCGGCTGCAAAAAAAATGAAATTTTTTTGAAGTGTTGTGCTGAGACAAGGATGCCGAGGAAGACCACTGACGATGATCATCGATGATCGGTGCAAAAAAAATGAATTTTTTTCTAAGTGTTGTGCTGAGACAAGGATGCTGAGACAAGGATGCCGAGGGAGACAACTGAGGATGATCATCAATGACCGGTTGCGAAAAAAATGAAATTTTTTCTAAGTGTTGTGCTCAGACAAGGATGCCGAGGGAGATCACTGAGGATGATCATCGATGACCGGTTGCGAAAAAAATGAAATTTTTTCTAAGTGTCAAAAAAAGTGAATGAAGGATGATGATGCGACCGTAGTACCGCAGCTCGAGCCACCCCGCGCACCACGTACCAAGCCGTTGCAATGTGAGGCCGAAGGGATTGGGAAGGGGTGAAGCCCCCAAGGGAGTGGGTGATGGCATGAAGGGTGATATCAAGAGACTTGTGCAAGAGCAATATAACTTGAAAATTTTCTAAGGCTGGAAAATGTAACTTGATTGATAACAAAGGATAGGCAGCATGCCTTAGAGTTGTCAAAGGGCCGGGCTTGGGCCGGCCCAGCCCAAGCCCATCGGGCCTGTAGTGGGGCCGGGCCAATGGGGCTGCCAACCGGGGCGGGCCTGCCGAAGGCAAACCTAGGCCCAGTCCAGGCCCTGGCCCTAGGCCCAATATCTAGGGCCGGGCCCGGGCCCTTTTTTTTCTTATTCTTGTTATTCAATTTTAAATTTCATCTCTAGGCAATAGTCACAATTTTAAATTTCATCTCTATGTATATTACTTATTTCATTATAAGTAATATACATATATATGTATGTATGTATATACATATTTATTTGTTAGCCGCTATATTTTTTATTATATGTTAAACATTTTCATACTCTTCTTGGTGAGCTTTATTAATAAAATCTTAACACATAACAATTTATATAGAAAAATAATAAATGTGTTCATAGGCCCTCCTCCTTTTATCCGGGCTTGGGACCGGCTGCTTGTAAACAAACAGGCGAAGTTACCTATTTTTTTATATATACGAAAAAATATATATCTTGCTTGTAAAAATTTATTTTATATATATGGAAAAAAAGTATATTTTGTGAAAAAAATTATTCTTAAAACTCTAACAATCAAAATAATAATGCATGTCTATCCAAAATATCAGCAATCAAAGATCAAGAAATCTGCAGCGTCAACCAAAAGGATCAAAAGAGGAAAATAAAAACAAATTACCTAATCATCCGGAAGTAGTTCAATATCCGAGTCACTGCTCTTCCTATCATCAATCGGTTTATCTTGCTCGCGGTATTTCGCATCAAGATAATCCTTCCAACATACACATAGCTCGAGCGACTCGGGGTTAAGACGACTCCTCCTGTCATCCAAAACCCTCCCGCTTGCTGAAAATGCCGACTCTGAAGCAACCGTGGAGGTTTGCACTGGCAGTACATCCCGTGCAATTTGGGATAAAGTTTTATACATGTTTTGATTTTGTTTCCAAAAATTTAACAAATTAAAATTAACCTGTTCTTGCCTTGATAAATCAGAATAATGATCAGTATTTGCATATACACCAATCTCATTAAAAGAGGAAAAAGTATACGAACCTCCCGAATTAGAAGTACCTTCACCTGGTAGTTGTCTTGCTACTAGATGTTCAAAGCCTTGAAGGTATGGCGCATAATACCTCTCAGCAGTGGATGATGATGTAGCTCGCCCGCGCACGTCAGCAGAATTACGATAGAGGTTGAACAAGTCCTCAAACCTCTTGCTCACTTTTGCTGTGAGCAAGGTTGTGTCCTCTGCTGTGTAGCGCATTAATTTCGATATCTCTTGTATCGAGGCGTTCACGCCATGCAACTTTAACCTAGGATCTAAACAAGTAGCCACAGTAAAAATAGCAGGCAGTTTACTCTAATATTTATTAAATTTTTGATCCATCACTTGTACTATTTCCCTAAAGGGTCCTATATATCTCCATTTTGTTAACATTGTAGCCATCTTTAGAATTTCTATTACAGCGAGAGGAGAGGTGGGATAGTACGTACCAGACAATAAATTGGTAGACGTGTAGAATACCTCCAAAAATTCAGCTAGGTATGTGGCCATCTGCCATTCCTCTTGAGTTGGCAAGCCGGCTGGGAACTGGGTTAGTAGAAAATGCGTATAGACTTCTCGGTATGCCAGAATGTGTAAAAGCATGTGGTATGTAGAGTTCCACCTGTGGACCACATCTGTAACTGCTCTCCTGCGAGGCATATTATATTGAACACACAACGTTTTAAATTGTTGTGTTCTCAAACTCGAGCCATTAACATACGCTGTCATACCCCTCATTTTGAGCAGAATATCTCCTGCAGCAGCTAAACCATCTTGAACAATTAAATTAATAATGTGACAAACACAGCGAACATGAAATAATTCACCATGAAGTACAGGTTGAAGCGTCTCCTTTAAAGCTGCAACAACAGCTTTATTATTAGAAGCATTATCAAAACTAACACTCATAATCTTATCCTTAATTTTAAATGTGGTGCATGCTTTTAATATAAGAATAGCAATGTTCATTCCATCGTGCGGATAAGGGAAGTGCTCGAAAGCGATGATTCTCTTGTGCATAACCCAATCTGCATCAATCCAATGAGCGGTCACACAAGAATAACTAACAAAAGTATAAGGAGATTTCCAAATATCAGAAGTAAGACTAACTTTACCGTCAAATTTATCGAAATAATCGATAAGGCGTGCTTTAGCAGCCTTGTACTGTCGGAGTGCATCGGATCTAGTTGTGTTTCTATGAACCTTTTTGTACAAAGGTTGAACGTATGTGTTCATATATCTAGAGTGCTTAGGATTATCGGCAAAAGAAAAGGCTTGTTCATCATGAATAACAAATTCAGCGAGACCGTCTCTTTGCTCTCGCTGATTATAAACAAATAACTTACCGTCAAAAGATAACTGCGTTTGGGTTGGTTCGACGTGGCCTTGTCGAGGTGCACACTGAGGGTAATGCCTGTTAAGATGTCCATTACCACTACCAGTTGAAAATAATTTAAGACAGTACTTACATCGAGCTTTTCGGATGTCGTCCACCGTAACTACGTCGAAATGATTCCAACACTCGGCTTTCTTCTTTTTCCCCTTTTGGACTTCTGGCACGTTATCGGAGGCATTGCTCGGCCCTTCTTCATCATGACCAGGCATAGGGTTGAGATTATGCCACTGAGTAGTAGCTTCGCCAACCGAGCTGCGTCCTTGACTATAATGCGGGGGGTCTTCATCAGACGTGTATTCAAAATCTGGAATGTTTTGATTGAACTCCCAATTGGCTTGGGTATCTATCATAGAGCCTGTACTCATTCGTCCCCGAACGAATGGTTGTGTTGGTGCTTGGATTGGTGTTTCTGATGGCCGTGGCGCTGGCGCTTGTGCTGGTGGTGGTGCTTGCGATGATGATGATGTTTTTCGTGAGGACGATGCACGCCTAATTCTCTTAATTATTCCAGACATATTTCACGCTAAACTTTGTAAGAGTAACTAAATACACAAGTATAAGAGTAGTAATAAGAAATAACAATTAAAAGAATGAACGAGTAACAAATATTAGAGAGTTAGTAATTAAAAAGAATTTTGCAAGACTAGTAATTAATAAACAAGAGTACTAATTAGTAAATACTAGTAGTAATTAGCAAGAGTAGTAATTGGAGAGGAAAATAGTAGCAAAGCTTGTTGTGAGAGTAAGAAGAGATTAAGAAGATTGGTGTGAAAAATTAGAGAGAAATGGTGTGAATTCATAGATTTTAAAAACTTCACAAAAGACCAAAATACCCCTACAAACTATCCGTTTATAGTTGTTGGGGAGGATAAGAGTGAAAAGGAGTTGAAAAATATAGGTTAGACTAAAATACCCCCCAAACTAGCCGTTATATAGCTGTTGGGGGGGTAAAAGTGGAAGTTTGGAAAAGGGGTGGAAGAAAGGGGGGGAAAAGCAAAAGATTCAAAAAAGTGGGGCCAAAACCGGGCCAAACCCGGGCCGCAGACCGGGCCAAATAACCGGGCCACAGAGCGGGCCAAGCCCGGGCCAAACCGGGCCGGGCCGTTTTTCCAGATTTTGAAGGCCTGGTCCAGGCCCAGGCCCTCTGCACGCGGGCCTCTACTGTTCATCGACGGGGCCAGGCCAGAACCGGGCCGGGTCGGGCCAGCCCGAGGGCCGCCCGGCCCGTTTGACAACTCTAGCATGCCTTGATACATGGGTATGACGTACATGGAAACTTGCAAAACGAACGAAAAAATTACAAGTGTGGAAAATGCACTAAGGCATGCCGTTATGTCCCATACTTAGAGTTTGAGCTCTCCGAACGCAATCTTGTCAGCGAAGACAAACTTGAGGCCCCTGCAGCACTTGAGGCCATGACCGACCTTCCGATGATAGGGGCAGTAGTTGGGATGGGCTAAGTCTTCCGGGGTAAGTTCAGTGTCGGCATTGGGCAGGGTTATGGCATTGTCCTCGATCCATGTCTCGAGGAGAGTTTTAACAATCTTCAAGTCACACGGGTATTCCGGGGCAGGCATTGGCTGGCCTCTCTTGTCAGGGCGCCCGTCCCTTCCTTGGGACTTGTTGTCGTCGTTACTAGCTGTTTCCATCGTCGCGGCCACGACAATATGAGGTTGGGGCTTTGGGGTCTTTGACGGACCGACCGAGTCATAGGTGCGTCGTGCACCTTCCTTGAGATGTCCCCAAGACCGAAGCTGGAGGTTTTCAAGGTAGACCATGTAGGTGTCCTTCATGTTCTTGATGCAAATGGGTTCAAGGGTTTCATCTTTGCTGAAGTCAGTGCACTCCAAGCACTTGTGATGAAATCGCGTAACATAGGTGTTGAGGTCTTCCCTGGGATTCTGGCAGATCCCGGCAATGTCAACGATGGTCACACGTTCCGTCTCATAGTAAAACTTGTCAAGGAAGAGCTGGACCATGTCGAACCATGATTGGATAGTACTGTCAGGAATCTGATGATACTAAGAGTAGGGGAGGCCAGTTAGGGACTTGCGAAATTCTCGAAGCTTCAAAGTGTCGTCTTCCCCGTAGTGCTCGAGGGAGCCAGGAAAACGGGTGAGATGCTCGCGGGCATTGCCTTCTTTGCCGTTGAACAAGGTGAAGGATGGTTGCTTGTACTTGACAGGGTAGGGCTTAGTAGCGAGGCTGCCAAAGTAGGGAGCATGACCTGACAGCTTAGAGGGGGAGTGGGGTAAGGATGACTGTTTGAGACGGTGAAGGAGGGCATCAAGGTCATGCTTGGTGACGTACGACGCATGTGAGGTTTTGTGCCCTGTCGTGATGATCCGAGCACCAGAGCCCCCAGACGGTGCAACCTGAGGCATTGAGGGGATGACGATGGTAGAGACAGGTTGGTGGTGGTGAGCAACTTGTTGGGGCATGGTTTGCACATGGGTAGAGTGTCAGCTGCTAGAGGCCGGTCGTCAGGAAAGGTCGACCGGAGTAAGGCGGGGGAATGACTTGTGTTTAGGTTTCGACTAGTTATGTTCGGGTTAGGCTCCATCTCAATTGATTCGTGAGTCTCCGAAGTGCTTCGAGCAAGGGCAAGGCGTGGCGCCGGGGGCTAAGGTGCCGCAAGTCCTACTGTCGAGGGCCCGGAGGACCAAGGCAGCGGTGGTCGCGACACTGGGACCTGAGCAGTGTCCAAAACTAGCCCAGGCCCTGAAGGTTGGATATGAGCAAGAGGGGCCAAACCTGGAGCTTGGGATGACACGGGGTGAGTAATGGGCACAGGGTGCAGAGCTCTAAGGCTTCGGGAATTCGGTGATTGTGAAGTCAAGACTTGGATTGATTTTTGCATTTCTAAGATGGCTGTCATAAGAGTGGCTATAGTGGGCGAAAACTGTTGGATGGCCGCATTGACTGCAACTTGTATGTCAGGTGCGGTAAAATTGTGGCTGGTCTTGGAGACGCATATCACTAGTCCTTTCTTGTTCGCCGAGGTGATCCTCCTCTTGCACGGTGTGGGTGAGGCCTTGGCTGGTAGCCCTCGTAACTTGTCACGACCCGAACCCACGGGCAGGGCCGCGAGCTAGGCACGTGACCGGCCGCAGACCCAATGGACTCCAACTTAGGGCTCTGCCAGGCCTTACTCACTAAAACCTGTACACAATTCTAAAATCATATATTAACTAACACTATAACATGAATTTCTAAAGATGCCCTTACAACTCTTTCCCAAATCATCTTTACTGAAATCCTCCATAGAGACCGATAGCATTTATTTTAAAGAAACCTCCTAAAATTAAGCTACGAACAATACAAATAAATAATTGGTAGTTCTACAATTTCTCAAGGGCTTAAACAACTTCCTAATGAGCATCTCCTGCAGCTTCATTCTCATTTCCCTCGTAATACTCATGTTCATCTAGTTGATCGCCTGAAAACATTTATAAAAAGGGGTGAGCTTGGGGCCCAGTAAGTACACATACCATATCCCTAAAATAGTTTTGGGATTCATAAAACATGAAATATGCCACGGTTTTCTTCAATTGAAAACTGGTAAACATTTTCACAAGAGATACTATACATATATAGACTTTTTGAAAGCAATTCATCAAAGATTCTCAGAAGCAAAGTATGACATCAAGTAGGCTTATTAACAACTATCACAGTTCATCATAACATGGGTATGTTGCGGTCAGCGTACGTTCCCCCCTGACTAGGGCCCACAATCCCTACTCCACCTGGGATGAACATTATTTGGTCAGGGTATGCGCCCCCCTGACTAGGCCACACAATCCCTCCTTCATCCGGGATACATATGTGGACGCAAGGGCGCACCACGAGCAACAGTACTGTGCGTCAACGTATCGTCCTGTTGACCAGGACCCAACAATCCAACTTTCCCCCGTGGATATGGGGCGCAACAACCGAACCAGAAATACCGTCTCATTCAACATAAGCCAACTTTAACACACTACTCATAGAAAACATTCCATGGCATTTTTTATGCATTTTCTCATCAAACAATTTACACAAAAACAGTAGCATGTAAAAGGCTTTAAAACTTATAATTTGAACAATTCATTCATACATATACATAAACGGAAAATAGGGTATACGGAGGAATATGGCAGGAGTACTTACCTCGCTCAAAATCCGCTTCAGGTATTTGCTCAAATGCTGGCCCTAACTCTTGACTATCAAAACCTAAATAACAAATCATACAAATGTCATTTATTGACGCTCGGGCACGCCTAAGTATTAGGTTTCTTTTAAATGAGTAAAACTTTACCCAATTGTCCCCCGACTTATGAATAATTACCTATTTGCCCCCCAATGCCTAAAGTACCTTATCCACCCAGATATAACCTAAAAGAGTCATTAGAAATAATTTAATAACTATCGTGATAATAAAGCGCTACGCTATATCCGATTGAGCGTTACGCCGCTAATAACGTTAAAAATAGCAAACGCCTTTAAAAACTTTTGAAAATATGAAATATACTCCATCATAGCTACATAAGACTACTGTAAAAGTATCAAAATTTAATAACTTAAGTTACTATTTTAAAATACACCGAAATCTCTTTTACGAATAAACTTAGTTAGCACGTTTCCCGAGCTCTGAAAAATATAAACTTTTTACTATGTGTAGACTTTGTAAAAATAATATAAGTTACTCTTTTGAGTTTTGTCAAAATCAATTTCTAGATATATGTAAAAATTTAAGAAGGAAACTGTTAAAAGAATAGCCTTCTTTAGCGACACCTCTTTGTTAATTTCTCAAAACTAGACTTTCCCTTTCTAAACACAGTGCCTTCTTCTCCACCATTAATCCCATTTGTCTCTTCCCACTTCACCAGTTTATATTACACCCTCACATACGTTTTATACCCATTTCTATACATCACTCATACACTTACTCCTCCCAAAGCTCAACACCCATTACAAGCACTCTTGCACTACTGGACACACATACACTAAACCACAGAGAAATACACGCATACTCTCACCACACTCATGCACTTCACAGTTTCCATCTACACAACCCCCCACTTCCACCTTCTCTCATAAGCACACAACTAACCACACATACAATACACACACACCCAGTACACTTACCTGCGCAGACTACACACCACCTTGTTCACACACACACACGTTCACCCTAATGGTCACAAACCAACATACCCACAAGTCAATACCCTTTCCCTGTGCACGCCCCATCATCCTTGCCAACCCACAGCAACACCATCAACTTATACACCATAAAATACCCAGTACAAGCACACCCCCACTACGGCCTTACGGCAGCTCATCTCCTTCCCCAATTTCGTTTCTCTCTTGCTGTTACACTCACCCCTTTATCTCATCCAAGAAATATTACACTACACAGCACTCACGCACAGCTACAACTCACTCATATACCTACACAATGTACCATATATTTTCTCACTGCAGCCATTACCCACGGCCACACAAAACACACAAATCTGTCCACGCAAGGTACCAACCTCGCTGTTACTTCCCTTCTCTCTCATACCTGGCGCATTAACACACCATAATCACTCAACCCATTAGCACCTCCACTCTCCTCCATTCCACGGCAGCCATGGCTGCCTACTCACGAATCCATCACAGCGACATGGCTGTCGTCGCCACTCTTATACGCAAACAGCCCCATCATCGCAAACCATTATGCCATGTCCACGTACCTCTTACCTTAAATGACCCGTAAACCCATGATCACAGCCCTCCCACGGCTGTCAACCATTCCACATATATATGTATATAGATTTTATACACACCTAGAGACCCATTTACATCCATACCCGAAATATATTCACATAGACTTAAATTTCAAGTAAGCTTACCGAATTTCTCAAGCGCCTGAGGCCTCCTTCACTCTTTCTCTGCGTCCTGCCGCTTCCAGATTGTGTGTGCACTTTAGGGTCGGCTGATCCTAATGTTACACATATATATATATATACAAAGACAGAAAACCTAGTTTTGACAAATTTCATAAAAGTCCCCCAAATTTTCATGACTTAATTTAGTATTTGCCCCGGCTTTATATTATTTCAGAAGGAAAGACCGAGCACTACTTATGACATATCACGTGTCAGAAAAATTTACCCATAGGTTGTCGCGTAACTCGCTTCACTAATGGTCACTATTAGATTTCTAAAAAATACCGTAACGCTAATTGTCGCTAAAGACCTCAATCAATATCAATTATATCTGCTATCATTAAATTATAATTTATGATTCTATAATTGTCGCTAAAGATCATCATTATAATGCTCCCCAAATTCACCGCTAAAAACTCAAAAGAACATCACTCTTAGAAACTGTCGCTAAAGTTATAATAACCGGTTAAGCCTAGGTTCGGGGTATTACATAACTCTTCGTTGTATAGGCATGGAGACTGAGTGCGAAAGATAGACAGACTGCAGTACGATGCTCACCTCCTCAGCAGAGTCGCCAAAATGATGCCAAGGAAAGTGGGTCCGTACTTACGTGAAGCTGCCACAAAGGCTGCAGTCCGAGTCAGCTTCCAAGTATGTTGATGTGAGACACAGCAAGGGTGGAACAAGGGCAGAGACCAAGGGCTTCCCAGACAGAGCTTGAGGGTGGCAGTGCTGCGAGGGCGATAGTGCAGGATGAATATACGACGACAGTCACAGTCCGATGCTTAGGTCCAAAGTCAGGGTCCTGTATGTTTCTCTCTCTAGGATTCTAGAGTGAGAAAGTGAAAATGTGAGAGAGTGAAGAAGAAGTCCTAAAAATGTCCAACCTCCTGAATGAATTCTCAAGACCTCTATTTATAGAGATCGAGATGATGATGTCATTAACAGACACGTGGCGCTCCCGGGAGTGACACGTCACCGGGGGGGTCCACGGGTGCCGGTGCTCCACGGACTGTCGGATCGCATATTCAACCGGCCTGCCCCGCACAGCGTCGCTCTGTCTGTCTGGAAAGACGGGCTCCCACAACGTCGGTGTGGCCAGAGAACCCCCTTGATCTAGCCTCCAATCCAAGCCCTTGCGGAGTCCCACAGGCCTGGCAGCGGTGGGGAAGACCCGACGCCCAACTGCCAGGTGAACTAGGCGCGATGCCCTCCGAAGACTTGCTCCCGTCTCGGAGTGACCCGGGGGTCATAGTCCCTAGGGGTGCCGACGCAAGCCCCCAGTGCCGGAGCACGTAGGCCAGTCACGCAGGCACCCTGACGGAGATAGTGTCCTGGAGGAGTCGCCTATTCCGCAGGCTGAGGTAACATCCCGGAGGAGCCGTCTACCTGGCCGGCCAAGGTAGCATCATGGAGGAGCCGTCTACCTGGCGGAAGGGGAGTCTTCGTGCCGGAGCACTTGGAGCTCCCTGACAGAGATAGTGTCCCGGAGGAGTCGCCTATCCCCGCGGGTGAGTCCTTATTCCAGAGCACTTGGAGCGCGTCAAGGTAGCATCCCGGAGGAGCCGTCTACCCGACTGGCCGAGGTAGCATCCCGGAGGATTCGTCTACCTGGCGGAAGGGGAGTTGAAGAGCTCCCTGGCAGAGATAGTGTCCCGGATAAGTCACCTATCCCCGTAGGATGATGTACACTCCGGAGAGTTGGTTGAAGCATGTTCCATGACCAGGGCAAGGTGCGCGTGGTGTGATGAATGAGTGTGGTGCCCGGGGCAGATGACATGATTGTGGCGCATGGGCCCGATGAAGTGAGTAAGGTGCCGGGGGCACGTCTATGTCAATGGCGCGGCGCATGGGCGCGACGGAGTGCGTAATGTGCCGGGGGCACGTTTATGTCAATGGTGGCGCATGGGCGCGACAGAGTGCGTATGGTGCCGGGGGCACGGTAGTGTGACAGAGAGCCTGGGGGCACGGCTGTATCAGCGGCGCGGCGCACGGGCGCGGCGAAGTGTTGGAGTGTGACGCCCGGACGTCAGTGACAGGGGTCACGGAGACGATGTCCGGGCGACGGACGATGAGTGTCGCAGAGTTGGCGCGCGGGCGACGGGGTTGTGAAGTGACGTCTGGACGACGGCGACGGGGGTCGCAGAGGTGACGTCTGGGCGACGGGGGTCGCGGTGTTGACGTCCGGGCGACGGGGGTCGCGAAGGATGCAAGGCCTCTTGGAGAGAAGTGAGGTGTTAAGGATAGAGATCAAAGGCCAAACCATATGGGAAGTCCAAGGCCAACCCATAGGGGGAGGCCAAGGCCAACCTCAAGGGGAGGCCGAGGCCGACCCCCATGGGGAGGCCGAGGCCGACCCCAAGGGGAAGGCCAAGGCCAAGGCCGACCCCAAGGGGGAGGCCAAGGCCAACTTCCTTGGGCAAGTGCCATGGCGCGTCGACGGGTGATGGGCGAAGTGCAACGGTCATAGTGTCATGATGCTTTGCGCGAAAAAGAGCTTCTTAGTGACGAAGTAACGTGACGAAAGTGAAAAGTGCACGTGACTTGAGCGTGCATGCTTTGACCGGATTGAGCGTTGAAAATGTATGTTGCTTGTGCGGACGTGTCATGCAAAATTGGACCACAGTGGGCCTTTGGGTACGACCAAAATAGGTTGGGAACAAGTATTAAGTAACAATTGTACGAACCATTTAATCATCATCCTGTAATCATTAGTTTAACATAAGGATATTTCTTGAAATTTACAACCTCAATGTAGCCAACAAGAATAACCCAACAAAAGTTGGTATACAAAAGGTTCATTATATTATGATAAAATAAGTATCCATAGAAAAATATTATTAAAGGCATTTACTAGATGTGAGAACCATAATTTTGTGACAAATTGTAGACCTATAGTATGTGGAAAGCAAAATCAACCTTTAAAGTTACCCCTCTTTTAAACTATACTTTACCAATGTACTTATTGATCATGTATTATTTTGAACTATTAACTCCTCAAAAGCACTAAAAAAAGAGGACACATTTTTGCCGGTTGAATGTCCTCACACATGCATTTCATAAAAATTAGAAAATGATATATATAAAAAAATTATTCAAAAAACATGTAACACCTCAAAAACTTTTGAAGTGAAAAAATTATACTCATATATAACATCTACAATTCAAAAGGGATACGTCATAACCTCATCACTTTTTAATTTCAACTACAATATATCCTATTCATTGTTTAGCTTTATATGGCATCAACATGACTATTCTACTATTATAAGTGTTAATTAAGTCAATATTCATTTGAAATATTACTTGACAACTTAAAGTAAAAGTTTAAAGAAGGCAAGTATTTAGCGACTCTATTGTATCGTTATCTATTTTTTTATAGCCAAATAAGATATTTTTTAATAATATTATTGTCTTCTTTGTCTCACAATATGTTGTACATATTAATATACTCTTTTAGACCTTATAGTATACTCTATTTTATAAATCGGCCCGAGCTTGGCTCGGGTTATTGAGCTAGTATATTACTAGTAATACAAATGAAACAACTATACCATGTTCATACTACGTTTCGTAAGTATGCTTGGGTTCCAAACAAGGTAATCCTTATGTTCACTTGAGTTGGATAACTAAGCTCAGGCCCGGCTAGACCCGGGCCACCCCTGAAAAAACGGGCCAGGGCCTAAAAATTAGACCAGTTTCGGGCCAACCCGTTTTTAGGGCCTGACCCGAGTCTTTTTAGGACCAGGCCGGGCTAGATTTTGTCTCGAAAATATTTGGCTTATCCGGCCCTAAATTGGCCTGGCCAGCCCAGGCAAATTTAGGGCCAGATCCCCACCAGCCCACGGGCGGCCCCGCCCCTTTGACAACACTAGTCCAGGGATATTCACGCCTTTATTGTTGTGATTTTGAGACTCTTGTGCCTGATTGATAGCATGTTCCATTGCTACGTCAAAATTCAGCTGAGCTTCACCATGGATCTATGCCTCTTCTTCTGGGTTTTCCACATGCTGCGTCACCTCCATTTGATCGACTTCAGTATTCTCACCCTTTTTCGAGACATTGGTGAATTTGGAAATGGGCACAACCATTTCCACCTCAGTTTCAAAGCAAGGCAAAGGAGCTCAACCCTTACCTTCCTCCTTGTAAGGTTAAATCTGGTTGGAAGAATATTTGAGCAGACCCTCATAACAAAACTTTTGATTTTGTTTAGGAGAGTAAGACCCCACAAAGTATGCCAAACCTGATCCGTATTTGACGAATTTGAGCATTCGCTTTTGTTTACTGATCGCCCTTGTTTGGGATTTTTTAGAGCCAACGTATATGCTGGCCGGATATAAAAGTGATCGTTACAGTTATAGAACCATAGGAATTCGACTTTTGTCCATATAGAGATTGATTGTCATTTTATTTGACAATATATTATTCGTGGCACAGTTCGACTTTTGTTCATCACTTCTCTTGAACAACCATCAGATATATTCACCTCCTTGAATTTGAGGGGATGTTAGTGTAAATAATACTTGTAATAGGTTTACAAGGCTTACACTAAGCTGCACTCACACTCACCACACATATCATTTCCTTTGCTATATAAATAGAGCCCTTTGTAATAGGGGTGAGCACAGTTCGGTTTGGGGGTCAAACCGCAAACCAAACCAATGAACATCGGTTCACAAATTCTTAAACCAAACCAAGACACATCGGTTTGAACGGTTCAAACGGTTCAAACGGTTCAAATTGAACGGTTCGGATCGGTTTGAGCGTAGTTTAAACGTTATTATGTTTTCAAGAAAAAAAAACAATAACCAATAACAACTTTTCTTAAGATTAATTTATAACTTTTTTCGGCTACCGTATTTTTTGGGTGCTCATGGTTTATGGGAATACTTACTCTCTTTCCTACATTGTTTGGGCTTTCAACATGATTACTACTGGAATAGCATAACACCAATTTCATAACTTACTTCTTAACAGTTGAGCAGGAAACTAGACCAAGAGGGTGTGCATCACAATGGTAGTAAAAAAATACAGATAATTTCCTAAGTCTTAATATCTAACAAATCTGCACTTCTCTAAAGTTTTTATTAGTTGATTTTCATTTAAGTAGGCATGGCTCGTATTTTATCATTCTTGACTCTACTGTAATACTGGATATAACTAGCCTATTGGCTCCATGTTTACATTACAGGAGCCATAGTGTAAATGATGCAATATATAGTGAGTAATGATTTTGAAAGGATAGAATTATAAGAGAAGGCTAATTTAGGGTGAGCATGTTTTATTCTATCCTGGTTATTAGCTAATAAGGGTAAGGTATATATATATTTTTTATAATAATGTAACCCTCGGATTCGATCGGTTCGATTCCAACGGTTTGAACGATTCAGATCGGTTTTATCGGTTTGTTGCTCACCCTACTTTGTATACAACTTCATACATCATCTGAATATAAATCTCCATCTTCGAAACCATCTACTGTTCTGTTTGTTAATACCGTTAGCACTGACCAAACTTAAAAGTGATGGTTATGCACATAGAACCATAGGATGGAATCCACCATTGAGTTCCGGGGAGAGGTATCTCTAAGATGGATTCAGCTGCAAACAACGATGATTATAGATCTTTAATCATAGTACTTTTCTATGTCAGGATACACTACAAGAAAACACGTTTTTAGCGACGGAGTTTTACCGACGGATAACAATCCGTCGGTAAAAACGAGTTTAACTGACGCATACCACCGTCGGTAAAATTCCGTCGTTAAAAACTTATTACCGACGAAGTTACCGTCGGCGAAAGTTGTTGCCGACAATTTTTTTGCGACGGTCTTTTAGCGACGGAATTACCGTCGCTAAAACTTTGTATAAAATTACTTTTTTCGAGGGTTTTATAAAATTGTTTTAGGGACGGAAGGAATCCGTTGCCAAAACTACCGTCGATAGATATCGTGATTTACCGTCGGTCTTTTAGCGACGGGCCCAATCCGTCGCTAAAAGTCCTCGATTAAAACAATCAGATCTGCCTTTCTTTCTCTTCCCCCATTTCACTCTCTGAAAAATCTCCCACCGCTATTTTGCTCCGGCGACCAACCTCCACGATGACCCACTTTCGGCGACACCCCTCCACGGTGACCCACCTCCGGTGATCCCGCTCCACGGTGACCCCTCCCTCCACTGCCGCCACTTGAAAAGACTACCATCGTTGTCGCGCCACCGACGCCGCCGCCCTCCACTGCCGCCGGCTATTGTGCCTTAAGGTAAGTTCCGTTTAGTCTTATTTATTCAATTCTTGTGCAACATTATGAGATTCTCTTACTTTCCGTTTGCTTCATTGATTTGGATGTTCTTTAGCCCAACTGAACCCTTTTTACTAGGTACCTTCAAGAAAATGCCCTTTGATTCCTACACTATTGTGCTTTGAGTAGTTTGGCATTTGGATATTGAATGCACCGTTAGGCAGTGGGATATCGGCTAATGATAGCAGAACATCTTGACTCTATAGGGGCGCTGGCTCTTGACTAATATCAAAGGAGTCTAGAGCATCAGCTAATTACGTTTTCAAGTCCCTGTGATATTAGTCAAGCGCTGAAGCTAGCCCTAATAGAATCAGGAATTCATTTCGGTCATACACTAGCTATTAGCCTATTAGCAGTGTGAAAGAGTCCCCTATTTGTCTGTCATTCGCTTGTGTTAGTCATATTAGCTATATACTTTAGATTTTCTAAAAAGCAAATTTTTTGAGACGAAAAGAATCATATAGAATAACTGTGAATTGTTGAAAGAGTATCACAAAATCATCACGTACACAACTGGGTCAAAGTTACATAGAGTTATTTATTTTATATCCTTTGTGATTATTCGGAATTCGAGATTAAGCGTGTCTCTATACCTTTGGCTTCCACATGTTAGGGGTACCTCAATCCAACGTAATGCCACGACAGAGTCTGCTCGTTAGGACATATATTGTAGGTGAAGATCTGTATGGAATACTAAATAATGTACTTATCATAAGCACATGGTTACATTCCTTACCTTCATGGTTAGGCCCTTGTTTTACGTGTTGTTCTTAATGAAGCAAAACCAAAGACCATGGAAGCCAGAGAATTCCATTTCGAAAAACTCCAAGAATACTCTTCACTTTACACTCTGTTGAACTCAAATAGCAACTACAAATCAAACAAAAATTCTTTTACAAGTTCGGTCAAAACAGTCTAAACTTTTTGGATTAGTCAAATAACGAGTAAAGTTAATGTTTACGTGCTTAAGTAACTATTCTGCATCCAAAATTTACTCCACCTACAATTTGTGAACTTATTACTTTTGGACGGTTAAATGACTTGGGAGAAGAAAACATTGCCATCCCAAGCCGACCCTGCGAAGTAACTGAAGTCTGGTTTGGAAAATGGACATGTTTAAACGTGCCACCCACTGCCATGCATCAGCGATTTAATAACAGAGTTGGAAGGTCCAACATCATCATTTATTTCCGTTCAATGCCGAATTGGAGATAGCTGGCCACTTTACGGTTTAATGTTGGCGGTGCATTTGCCGAGCGGAAGCGAAAACAAGAATATAAAAGCGGTAAAATTAGGACGTATTTGATATTTGATTGTGCAAGTGCGCGAAACTAAAGTAGGAACTAAGGCTCTATTTTTAGCTATGGTGTAACTTCATGCCTTCTCACGCTCATCATTGTTTGATTTGTAGTTGCTAGGTTTAGTTCATTGGTTGTTGGATTGAGTTACTGATCTTTGTTTTGCTTGCATTGCGGATGCGTTTTCGTTCGCCATTGTTCCTATCTCAAAACAAATCTCTGGTGCTGGTATAGACTTTTGTATGCCTTTGTGTAGGTAGTAGTAAAGATACAAGATCTAAATATTTGAGCGTTCATTTGTCAATAGTGATCTGGATATAGTTATTAGATTTGTTGGTGGTTTTATTAGATAGATGGTCATCTCCTGGTTTTAGAGTCAATGCTCATGTAGTCCCCCACCATGTAAGCTACCATGTAAGCTACAGAAAGGGAAAGAGTAGAATTTGAACTATGCATTCTCTTAGATTACATTTCCCATTTTGCAGTAATGCAATAGCTATCTAGGAGACTTTGCAGTAATAGATTTAATTCAGCTATAAAATTGATGCTCATCAATTGAATAATGCCTGATTGGTTTTTCATGTTAAAGTAGGTTAAATGGCTTCTGCTTCGGTGAACAGGGATGTTTCAGTCGGCAGGCACTTCTTCAAGGTCATGATGCCTGGTTTTCATGCAGAACTTGTATGCCATCCCTCTTTCTCTGTGTTTTCGTGCGTGCTAAAAGTTTTATCGTTGGTTAAAAACTTACATGTCTTATTGTATTATGAATATGTTAGGCCATACCGGTAGCATTTTGCAGATTGCTTACCACATTGAGATTTGAAGCAACTTTAACCAGCCGCAAGGGGTCATGGCCTGTTAAATTGAAGAAGAAGGTTGGCCAATAGGAACTTTGCTTCGAAGAGGGTTGTAACGAATTCGTGCAGCAACATGACCTCCATCTAGGAGACTTTGTAATCTTTGAACACATGGGGCAAATGCATTTTCAAGTGCTGGTGTTTGATCATAGCACTTGTGAAAAATCTGCTTTCCCCCAATGTTGAACTCTGAGTAGTAATTAGACAATATTTTAAATTAATCGCATTGGATATGTAAATTTTGAACAATTTTGTGTTATTTGAACATTGACTATTTGTTTGATAATTTTAGGTTGTTAATTGTGCATTTGATAATTGTGATTATTGATCGATGCTTTTAGGTTGTTAATTGATGATTTTAAATTGTTAATCGTGCGTTTGAGATATTGAGATTGTTGACGGAGGATGAGACCCAATTGGTTTGAGTTTTTTATTACAGGTTTAGGAATTAAAAAAAATTTAAAAAAAGTTAAAAAAAAATGACTTTTAGTGACGGATTAATTCCGTCGCTAAAATTTTTATCCGTCGCTATTTTCCTTAAAAAGAAAATAAATTAAAATACGTAAACAGAATTAGCGACGGATATTCCGTCGCTAATTTAGAAATAAATCCGTCGCCAAACGTTCTATATTAGACAACGGATTTTATAATTCCGTCGCAAAACTTTTAGTAAGGCCTTTTATACGAGGGATTTTTAGCGACGGGTATTCCGTCGCTAAAAGTTTTAGTGACGGAATATAGGCTTTTAGCGACAGATTTTCCCGTCGCTAAAAGCCTTATTCCTTGTAGTGATACTGCTACCAATAAGGTCACTGACTGCAACATCTCGATCTTCCGTCTTGTAAGGTAAAATTATCTTCAAAGTTATGGGATTTGGGAGCCATCTCTCATTCCAAGCCCTCACCCTACTACTATTATCAATCCGCCCATTTGTCCCCAATTCAAGTACATGATGACTAGCCAATGCTTTGCCAAATAAAAGACATATTATTTCCAAGACTCACCCCCACGAAAGTCGCCATTTGGGAAGTATTTTTCCCTATAAACTCTTGCTAAAGGGGATTTGGATTTTTGGAGTAATCGGCACCCGTGCTTGTCTAAGCCCCCACATCTCCGGAGCCAATACCACCTTCAAAGTTTGATTTGCTTAATTTCTCCCAATTTACCCATTGCGGTTTCCTCTCATTTCGCTTCTGTCTCCACCAAAATTGCGTCACCGTGGAATTTAGGCTCTGTTTGACAAAACTTTTTTTTTAGTTTTCAGTTTTCAAAAAAAAAATTAAATTAAAGAGCAGTTAAAATTTTTATTTTTACAAAAACAAGTGGGTGTTTGATAACCCAATTTTTTTTTGTGGTGGTTCGCGGTGGTGGTGGTGGGGCGTGGCGTTGGCCAACGGTGGTGGTGGCGGCGGGTGGCTGTCGGCCATCGACAGTCGCCGGCGGCCGTGGTGGCAGCTGGCCGCCGGCGGTGGGAGGGTAGTGCTGGTCTAAAAATAAAATAAAAATTAACACTAAAAAAAAAAACCAGTTTTGGAGTTTTTAAAAACAGCCTTCATTAAAAAACTGTTTTTTTAAACTGAAGGGGGGGGAAGGGTTACCAAATGCTCTTATTTTTTCCAGTTTCCAAAACTGAAAAAAAAAACTAGAAAAAAAATGAATGTCAAACGGGCCTTTAGTTCATCGCAGAAGTACGTCATAAATTTGAAGCAACTCGAGCGTAAGTTGGAAAAACTTGCATAATCACTTAGATAAAAGCACTCTTTAATGTGATTAGAAGCTTGTACTTTTGATTTTCCAAAAATAATAGGCAAACTAAGGTCACGTGTGATAGGGTTTTCGTTTTGAGTTTTTGTAAACTGCAGAAAAAAGAAAAGACATGTGACGCCGCTTTCAAGAAAAAAAAAAAACTAGCTAGATCTCCATGGCTTCTTTAAAAATATTTTATGAATTACTGACGTTTGACAGATTGTTTTCGTTTTTTTCCTATTTATTAAACAAGTTGCCAAATTGAGGTTATTCTTGAAAACTCTATTTTGGAGTATTGAATTTTCAATTTTGACTTTTGTTTTGGTTTAACTTTCAACCTTTGTTAGAAACAAAATCAATACTTTCCAACTCCATTTGTATTAAGCATGATAACATTGTTGGGCCCATTCTCTAATAACTTAAGCTTTTAGAGCAGATGGTAACTTAACATGGTATCAGAGCTCTGGTTTGGCAAGGTCTTGGGTTCAATTCTTCCCGCTTGCATATTTGGTCCCCTTTATAATAATGCAATTTGCATTCTGATTATTTGTGCACTTGGTGGTGGTGCATCTTGATTTGTCTCTCCACGTGCAATCAGGGGCTTGCACGTGAGGGGGAGTATTAAGCATGATAACATTGTTGGGCCCATTCTCTAATAGCTTAAGCTTTTAGAGCAGATGGTAACTTAACAATTTGAATCCAGCGTCAGCAATCACTACACAGCAACACAACTGGTAGTCGTTATCAGCCACCCCCACCTGCCATCACCAAGCAACACCAAAGCTTCTGTCAACTATTTTCAGATGGCCACCACAAACTATTTTCGCTCTCCATTTCATCAAAATCTCTTCACAAACATCATACCAACACTCCGTAGATATACCCATCGCCACCTCCATACATACTATCATCACCACCACCACGACCACAACAGTCACCACCGCCTTAACCACCATACACCACCACCATCATCTTAACCACCAAGCACCACCACTTACAACTACCTGACATCACTACCACCCAAAAACACCAATCAATGTTCCAGTTAAAACACTATCTCGTTGACACTGTGTATCTCGAGATTTGTAGCTTAAGTTTTATTATATCTACAATCATCACACATTTGGTTTATGGGTCCATGTAATTCTTTCATGGTTTGGCAGTTTGTCACGATGGGTGGTGGTTGGTGGCTTTAGGTGGTGGTGTTTTTGGGGGTGGTAATGTTGGCTGGTAATAGAGGCTTATGTGATGGGCTCATCAAACGAAGAAGAACAAGAATAAAAGGAAACTAAAAAATGGTTTCTTCCAGAAGGAAACATCTGCCAATTTATTTTTTCCCGAAAAAAATAGTGTGTGCTAAGTACCCACTAGTTTTTTTCCAAAAGAAGAACCACAACTAGTTTTGTGTAATATCCCGAACTTCGGGAGCCGGTTAAATTGCCATCTGGGCTCCGAAAAATAAATGGGCGATAATTTTGGGCAATGCCCGGGTATTACTAGCGTATTGAAGCTTAAAGAATTTTGAGGTAAAAATGTAATTTTTGAAATTTTAGCGGCATTTTTGTAATTTTGGAAAACTTTGGGGGCATAACTATAAACTATGGTTTTAGAGATAAAAAAATAATAAAATGAATGCTAGTGTATATTTTTAGTGATGTTTAATTAAATTGAGATTGATTAGAATAATTTTGGGACTTGAATGCAATTATACAATATATGGAGTTTGTTTTGTACTGTAATTAAGTAAATCTGGGTGTCTTTTTATAATTTTATAAAATTTATTTAGAAACCATGTTTTTTAGGGGTTGCCACTACCTACTAGCTTGCATGACTAATCTAGATAAACTATTAAATATTGGATTTGGATAATGATTTCGGGATTGGATTTGGATAATGGCTTCGGGTAATGGAAGAAAGAAAATGAAACATTTATTTCGAACTGTTATTGAACTCTAAGTATGCCGAAAAACCTTAGGGATATTTTGAAAATTTGCCACCCTGAGGGGTATTTTGGTAATTTTACACGTAAAAGGTATTTTGTGTAAATTGACATACAATAAGATTATTTGGGTGATTCTTCCTACAGGAAGGCCGTTTCGGTGAATTAAGTCTGAGAGGGGCATTTTGGTAATTTTACACATAATGGCATTTTGGTAATTTTACATACCCAGTGAGGGGGTTCATTCGAGAGTATGCGTGAGTCCGTATTAAGTTACAATATTGTACTGTAGACTATATTCTAATGATTCGATTATTCTGTTTAGGTTAAAATTAAAGACTTCGGTTAGCTAAATTAGCCGCGGATCCAGGTAAGGATTTCTGTCCAAACCTCAAGCCATCAGTTGTTGAACTTTAAGTATGCATTGATTTCGATCTGTTATTGCTAAGTAAACCCTGATGTTGAACCTGATTCAATTATTGAACTCCTGCCAGTGGTCACCTTTTGTTGCATATTGAGCTTTGATCTGTGTGTTGATTATGTGATATATGTCTTCTATATACTGACATGGAAATCTGTTCTGTTCTGAGTCAGGCATTATAAGGCTGGTCTGAATCCTGTGTGGAATGTAGGCTAGTACCTAAATGGACTAGTATTTTAGTACATCATGCATGTGTACATTTCTGAGCCTTGCCTGTGTGGCACCGCTACCACCCATGATCAGTATCTTCGGAATTTATGTGCATTATGTCTGCATTGATCACTTAAAAAATGTCTGAGAACAATTGTCTGCATATCTTATATCTTATCAAAAGGGACTAAGTGAAATGCTTCCATGTTCTTGTCAAACTGTCGTAACTGTTTGAAATCTCTTAACTGTTTGTCTTTGAATTGTTGTAATTCCCTCCGAGATTGCTTTGAGCGACCTTACTGAACTCTAAAAAGCTCACCCTTCGTTTGACTCCCTTCTACAGGTGACTATCAGATGTCGCATGTTCAGGAATGATTTAGAGTCTGTGTGAGGTTCCGATGAGCCCATCACTAATGGGTAATGTGACCCCTGCGCGGGTCTGTACCGTCGATTGATTCTATCAGGTTATTGAGAACCTAGGTTTTAAGTTAAGTTTGAATTGTTATTGAAATCTTGTATTTTAAGGAATTTGGATCGGTGTTGGATCAAATGTTTTAAAGTATGTGTTGGTGAACAGATTTGACACGTTTGATGTGATACGGTAGGTTAACAACCCGGGAGTTCGGGGCGGCGGAGCTCCAGATCTCTAGGGCGTTACATTTTGATTTTTCTTTTTTAGAAAAAATAGAACTAAAAACTACAAGGTTGTCAAACAGGCCCTAAGATATTTCTCGTGTACAACCCCAGTTGGCTCACCAGTTACCAGTTACCTGGATAGGTTTGTTTGCATGTCCTCATAGCTGTATTTTGGCTAAAGGAGATAGACGATTTTCCAAATTTATCTGCTATCTTGAAGCCTTGTCACATTCGGATATAGGATTCCTTTCATCCCGACCTTGCTCAATAATAGCACTTGCCAAAAGTAAACTACCATTTGCAAAGAATAAATGGGAAACAATTGTTGGCCCTCCTACAATTGCCACTCCTTGAAATCTATTCAGAGCTTGTGCTTTATTAATGAGCCTTGAAAATGCTTTTGCACGTAGAATAAAGAGGTTAGGTCATAAAGATGCAGGTGGTCATCTGACGACACGCGACTTATAATGAGTTGGAATCACCTCCAATTGATCTCATTCGTAGCATCATTTTTTTTTTCAAAAAAGGACACTTAATACAGTCGTAGGCTTCATGCATATCAATTTGAGTGGAATTTGAAAATATTTGTTTTTTTTTCAGATTCGCCCCTATTCGGGCACACTTGTTAGGCCTTTCGTAGCTTTGGGTGAAAATTTCTAATTTTTTACTTTTCAGACTTTTTACTATTTGGGCACACTGATTGGCTCCTTTTTGTGTATTTCAGTGGAATTTGAAAATATTTTTTTTAGTCTTTTCAGAGTCGCCCCTCTTAGGGCACACTTATTGGCCATTACGTAGCTTTGGGTGAAAAATTAATTTTTTTTACTTTATTTTTTCAGACTTTTTACTATTTGGGCACAATAATTCGCCCTTTTTTATATATTTCAGTGGAATTAAAAAAAAAATTTAGTCTTTTCAGAGTCGTCACTCTTCGAATACACTTATTGGCCCTTTCGTAGCTTTGGGTGAAAATTGATATATTTTTTTTGTTTTTTTAGGCTTCTTACTATTTGGGCACACTAATTGGCCTCTTTTTGTGTATTTCAGTGGAATTTGAAAAAATATATATATTTTTTGGTCTTTTCAGAGTCGCCCTTATTGTCCCTTTTGTAGGTTTGGGTGAAAATTGATATATTTTTTTTATTTTTTCAGACTATTTACTCTTTGTACACACTAATTGGCCCCTTTTTGTGTATTTTAGTGGAATTTGAAAAGGTTAATAATTAAAGTTCAACACACCAAATATCACATTATACAGTAAAGGTTAACAATTAATGTTCAAATTATATATGAACCCTAACACTCTTCATCATCATCCTCTTCCTCGTACAGACCGTTGGGTTCGATACCCAACACTTTGTGGTAGTTTCTCTTATCATGATCAGTCATTTTATCACACGACGCACACTTTCGAAGTCGTTTCTGACCCGTTGCATCTTCAATCGGACTTTTCATTCGTGTAACTCGCTTTTTGCCATTTTGTTTGAAAAAGAATCAGATCAAAATTATCTTTATCATTACCTTGAAGATTGCCTCGGTCAACACTTCACTATGAACCAATGACCGAAGCTCGAGAGACTCTAGCGGCTGGGGTCGTTTGAGTAGGTGGTGTCTCTCGAGTGTCTGTTATTGCCACTTTAAATTGTGTAAGATTGGCCTTCTCCCTTGCGACTGCGTCAACTAGAACTTGTACCCATTCATTGTTGACGAAGCATCCAAAGATAAACCATTCATGATTTAGCAAAGGTGATTATATCGTAGTGTCTAAGATTACTCGCAATCAATTCTAACATGTGATACGTAGGGTATGTGATCATGTATCCTATTGGCTTGCTTCGTTCAACGATCTAAGATATATTCTTTCGACATTTCATGGGCATTCTTCACGCTAAAAATTTTAGCGCGTGTCCAAGTATACCTATATGCTCAAACAGTCGACAGTTACAATTAACAAATCTGGTATCTAGACAAAGTCATATGGTGAAATGTCTTCGGTTCTTCGGAACCGAAGAAGAGCACGGATTGGCAAAATTTGTCACATTTGTCAAAGCATAAACTTTGAGATCCTTGGTGCAGTGCTTGTGCAACTTTCTTGATTGGACTTTTCTAGTTCCTCTTGAAACTGTCTAAACATTTCCTTAGTATAGACTTGAGCCGCATGAGCTTCCAAAGGTTAAAAACTACTATGACTCTTTCTCAGTAAACAGTAGATGAGTCGTCTTCTCTTCTTAGAAAAATTTGCTTGTCAAGGACTTTCTGCATCTCAACTACAAACTCCTTTATACTCGAGGAATTACCTACGTACTCATCAAAGAAGGCATTCATATCTTCGCTTCTCGAGGTCGTAGTTATTCTAGTAGCAAAATACTTTTTCGGGAAGGCCCCAACCCATTGTGTCCTGATCTCATACAATGCTTTCAACCATTCATGATTGTGCAAAGAGTAGTCATCCATCATCTTGGCCCACCTCTCCTCAAACATGTCGACCGTCAACGATTTCTTAACACATGTATTGAAATTACTCTTGAATGTTGGATGGTTTGCATACACATGGCGTAGCCGTTAAGGATATTTGTTGCTTATGTGTCATGTGCACAAACCATGGCGAGTATTTGGCAAGACCTCAGCGATTGCGTTTTTCATTGCCAAAATTTGGTCGGTGATGATGTTTTTGGTGGAATATGGTACCACGTTTCAAATAATCACATAAATGACTCCTCCGTCCGATCTCATCCCTAAGCATGGCAAAGCCAAATAAGATTGATTGGTAGTAGTGGTTCAACCCGGTAAATAGAGCAAAAGGCATAGAGTACTTATTTGTGTGGTATATGGTGTCAAACGTCACAACATCGCCAAAGTTTTGGTAAGCAGCCCTAAAACGAGCATTCACTCATAATATAATACTAATGCAGTTCTCATCATCTAGTTGGATACTATAGAAAAACCCGGAATTCTCACTTTGAAGGCGCTTGAAGATATCAACTATAGCTTGAGAATCACTTTAATTGAAAGCCTTTCTCCTTTGAGCACGAAGTTCATTTCGAAGGTCTACCTTGTTAAAACTCAAATTTTCAACTCTCCTGGCTTGGCTTGAGGAAACCCCCATCATTCTAGAAGTTAGAATTTTTGCCATATCCATTGTAAATATCAATTGTCTGTGTGCGGAGCTTATTTGTCGGTGCGAATGAATTTGACCAACCTTGCTAGGGGTCATCAATTGATGATCATGGATCAACTCGACTCCTGTCAAAACCAAATAGTTTTCATTTTTTTATTGTGTACTACATACACATGGGACTTACACCTGGTACCCGAAAATGAGTCCCTTTTTTTTCCTTGTTGGCCCTTCATTAGGTATCCGAACTACCGGAGGTACGTGCAGTGCTCCTCAATGACACTCAAATTGTCGGAAACAAATTTGGTCTGTTTTGGCGTGTTTTCTAGTCGTCTTAATTTTAACACCGAAACTAAGCTTTTTTGAATATGCCCTATAGTATGCTTCAACTTTATCCAATGTTTGAAAATGTTGACATTTGTAAGGTGGATCGGAATCTTCACAAAAATTATTTCCTCCAATTGCATCCATGTTTTATGCTGAAATCTACAGTAAATTTTTTCTATGAATGCTCAACACATCATAAGATGAAGCTGCAAATAATGTGGTGAATTGAAATGAAATGAATTAAAAAGGAAAATTTTACTATGTGGTGTTGTTGCCTTCAATTCTCTCCTTCAAGATAATTGCTCCAACTTTGTATGAACTAGCTTCAAGATGATGCAAGTGCAAACTTAGTAAATCTACTAGAACTTGGATTCTTGCTAGAGATTTAAAGTTTGTGATGGTAGAAGAATTCAATTGAGTTTTTGCTTAGGGTTCATATAGGATTGTAGTGGCGAAAGATTTCAATTGGGAGCTTAGGGTTTATGGAGGATGAAGAAAAGGTTAGGGGTAGAGAGAGAGAGAGAGAGTGTGTGTGTGAAGAGAGAGAGAGAGAGAGAGAGAGAGAGTATTAGGGTTGTGCCCTGTCTAATCATTACTAAGTGTAGCAGTTAGGGTGTGGGTCCCGTGCCCTGACCATTACACTTAGTAACGGTTGACCGCCGGTAAGAGGTACGGTCAGGCCATTTTACATTGCCTAGGGGCTCGGGAAGGGCATTTTGGGTAACATATCTAACCGCTAGTCTTAGTGGCGGTTAGCACTTTTTCAGCAAAAAAAAAGGTAAAATTTGGGCTATCCACAACTACATTTGGACGGCCAGATAGGTGGTGGAGAAATTGCTATTTTTTCATCGGTAGATGTGGATCGACTCATATATAATAACTTCAGGGTACACTATATTTTTTGTACAATCCAATGGCATGTCGTCTTTGTTAGCTATCAAGATCTTTAAGCCTACATGCCTCGTTGCACGTGATATTGCCACATAAAGCTGCACATGAGAGAATACAAGGTTTGGAAGATATGCTCTAACATTTTCAACTTCTACCCCTGACTTTAGTTAATACATCGCGAATGCCACTTTCAATGAAAATTGTTTCCTTCTCAGTGAGATAGATGTTTGTTTTGAAGTTGTCTATAAGATAATGCGTGGGATTAGAACGGTATCGCCACAATGCGAACATGTAATTACTTGCTCCTCGATGACTTTATTACCTATTTTTTCAACTATGAGACGTATTTATAACACAAACCTATGGACTGACTATGAGTTTGCAGAAGAACTAATGGGGCACTTTCTTTGAGTTCCAAAGAATGGCTTGGTCGTTCTGGATAAGAGATAATGTGTATTACTTTTGATGGATTCATGTTTTGGTCCAAGTCAATGGTCTCGCTCTTATACAATGTATCTGCACTTAGATATATTCTACTTTCGCCAGGAATCATAAAAAATGTTATGTTATTCAGTTCATCTATATTAGTATTCTTCGATGTCAAGATACCATCTTCTTTCTTATAATTGCAATCTCTTTATCCAAAGTATGCATAAGTTTCACTGATTAGCTGATGTATTGTATTAGTATTATTCTAAATCAAGAACTTGTTTGGGATGTGTATCCAATATGGCTCACCTCCATCTACAAAAGACGTTCCTGGCATTTTTTTCATCACCCAATGGACAAATTCAGTTAACTCATTTATAGAGTCCTCATAGCATGCCGATCCCATGACAGGCGATGACATGCATAGATGTTCGTTAATGCATCACACGTCAATATTTCCAAATACTTGATTCCTGCAATGGTGCTGCCACTTGACTTGACATCCACCTAAAGGAACAATTGGCAGCATTTGTCTAGAATCACCTCCAAGTGCAACTAACTTCCCACAAAAAACATGATTAATTGAGCCTGATTCTCTTCCTTATAGAATTTCCTATAAAGTACGATCAACAACCTCAAACCATTAATCATGCATCATTGGTGCGACATCTTATATTATTAGTGATGCCTCCCGTGTTAAACGTGCAAGATCACTTACTCTATTGATTTCACAAAATGAGAATTCATTAAGAGTTAGTGGAACTTTGAAGAGAACGTGCATAGGTTTTTCATTTTGTAACAGTAACACAATAATGGCAAGTAATTCCACTGAGTGAACAAATTTTTCTCTTGCCTCATCTTTGCAATAAGGATTCTCGATAAATGTGTCTTCCCGGTTTTACTACTACCGCGACAAAGAATAGCACATGTTTGGTTTTCATATGCCTCTGTTACTACATCAGATATTGAGCCATTTTCACTACTGAAAGTAACAAATAATGTCTCAAATAGGTGCCTTTCTTCCATGCTATCGTTATTAAGTACTACCTTGATAAGTTTATTCATTATAAAGTTAGAAGCTTGTGCATGAGGCAAGGGCATAGGTGGAAACTCATTAATGGATTTGCAACTTCTATTTAATATATACTCAATCTCAGCCGGTCCCAAATTTTTTAGCTCTTTGTCTCCAATACGATTGCTATGTCTCTAGTTTCACGCCTCATATTATAGACCAAATCATCTATGAGATCTCTCCAATGGCGGTCCAAAAGCTCAATTGGGTTTGTAACATGACAAAATACAAATAAGTTATGAAGTTTCTTCTAGATGCCCATGTCAACACCTCAAACAATGCATTATGCCACTTGTTCATCATTATCAAGTAGCCCAATTTTTGCCCCATTTTTTCTTAACTCTTTCTATTGCCGTCTATTTTCCACATCCATTCTCATGGGAAATCGATCTAAGTTAAAACCTTTGTCTGGATATCTTCTATTAGCTTCAATTCACTTTGTTAACATAGTGTCATGTACTATTGATCGATCGACGAATTGGTAAAGATAATTGTTGTCATTACTTATGACAAATTATGAGGTTAGGAGATGATACTGAAGGCGATTGATAGATGGATATTGTTTTTGCAGCTCAAACTCAAATACTCTCCAACATGCTTCAATTGCTGATACATACCAACAATCCAAAATGTTTTACCTCATCTCCAATGCCATCGTTGTCCTCCATCCTTTTGGATGGTAACATAATCTTGAATGACCAAAGTTGCGTGATCATGACCTACAGTAACATATACAAATACTTCACTACCTTGTCCCGTGCATAGCACTCAATATTTATATGCAGACCAAAACATAAATGCAATCGCGATTGTACGGGACGATCCATATATCGTCTACTGCGAAATGGTTTGTTATAACAGTCCTCATATCGTTCCCACGCCTCTATGATACAAATCCACTTTTATCTATTTTTGTGTCGTTACAAAATCGCTTTTGGTAGTTCTTTGAGTATTTTCATTGACCACACATGGAGCGTTTGATTCGACAGATTCTAGTTATTCAGAAAAATCTATTGAATAATCTAGCTGCCACTTAGGATGTTTATCTCAAATATCATTTGAACTGGTAATTGGATTGTGAGGCAACCAAAAAACGTTTCAAGGAAAACTGGCATGGACTAGGCGATCGCAACACCGAATTCTCCCGTGCCTTGGTTTGGATACGTCAATCCTAGGGTAACTTTGCAGATATCCACAATTCACAAGGGCAAACCTGCGCCTCTAATCAAGAACTCCAAGATTGCTTCCTTCAACATTTCACCTTGGTTCTAGACCTTATTCGTTCCCATAATGAACAAAGGATCTAAAATCTATAGGACTTTCGACATTCTAAATAACCCTAGAACAACAACTGGTATTGAACAACTCAATATCTAGAGATCATCTTTATTTGGTAGCCCCAACACACCATCTTCCTTAGCATATTTCTTCTTTGTTTGGGGGCATCGTTACCCATTGCGCAAATTTTGCAAAATCTTACTACTCATTTTCAACATCATTGTGCTAGATAGAAAAGTCTTCTCCTTAACAAAGTAGGTAGAGCAACACTCATCAAAGCCGTCCTCTCATCTTTGCTCATATATCACATGCATGTATTTTTTCTCCGCCAAAAAGTATGTAAAAAATGGGACTCCATTCTCTATCATTTTTTGTGGACTGGGGACTGTTATACCAAAGGCATCCCATTGATTAACCGGAATACTTTGTGCGGACCAACTACCCAAGGAGGGATTGGTTTTCATTCTATCTATCTTCTCAATAAATCCTTACTAAGAAAGCTATGTTGGTGCATTCTTGTTGAACCCCAAGGTCTTCTATCCTCCTTATTTCACAACAAGTATTGTAAAACCTCGCTTTTCCTCTCGGTCAACAAGACCCCTATATCATCTTGGGGATGGAGAGGTATCTTGTCTAGTAGGGATGTCCTCTTGAAAGGTCTTAAGTGGCAAGTTGGTAATGGCTTAGAAATATGAATCTGGAAGGATAACTAGTTCAAAATAGTGGATCTACCCTTCCTTTTTCAGTATCAGGATCAAAATTTCCCGAGTCATTTGGTTTTGGATCTTATTCAGTAAGGGGAATGGAATGAACCCTTAATCAAAAGCATCCTTCCTGACCACATATCAGAGAAAATTCTAGATGTCTTTATATCACTAGGTGGTTGTCCTGATAGACCAATCTGGAAGGAAACAACAGATGGCAATTTCTCGATAAAATCAGCATATTATATGCAAAACAGGAGAATCATCAGATTTTTTGAGAACACCAAATTCTGGTTCAGTTATATAATCCTCAGTGTCGCTTAAAACTTGGAATTTACCAATTCCCCCCACAAACTTCAATTCGTCATGTGGCAACTCCTATGGGATCGCTTACTGTTATTGAGTTCCCTCAACCACGACCACGGCTTCATCCAAATGAACACAAGTTGTAATTTTTGCCATCAGGAGATGAAACAGCGGGCCACCTCTTCTAATCATGTCCAGCTCTCCGGATAGCATGGTTTAGAAGTAACTTAGGCATTCTGACGAACATTCTAGATCGCACCATCTACCATACCCAATGTTATAAAAAGCGCGCCTAGGCGCAAGGCATGACTAGGCTCGCACTCAGCGCCTCGCCTAGGCCTAGGCGCAGCCTATTCAAGAAGGCGCGCGCCCAGTGAGCCTAGGCGCCTGGGCACCAGGCGCGAAGCGGTGGAGGAGGCGCACATCCAGGTGCACATCTTGTAGCCGTTGGATTGGACTTTGTGGCTTCACGTGGGCCGTCGATTTCTCTTTAACCTAAAACCCCCAAATCTGCTTATTCACGAATCGCAATCCCAGACCAAAGCTCTCTCATAGTCTTACATTCTCACGTCGCCGATCGTTGCAGAACCCGTCGCCGGTCGTCGCGTCGCATAACCTGTCAACTCCGGCTGGCCGTCAGCTGCTCCAGTCGCCAGCGCTGCTTCAGAGGTTAGCGATCAGCCACCGCCATTGCTGGTCCAGTCGCAGCTGCTTTGCTGGTCCTCTTCTCCATTGCTGGTCTCTCTCGGGTGAGCTTTTGCTCCATGTTCACATCCTGAATTTGTTATGTCTTGTGCCCTGTTCCCTTTCCCCTTCAAGTGTTGGACTGTTGGACTGTTGGCTGTTGTTAGTCTTGGCCCATATGGATTTGGTGCAATTGTATGCCAGTTTTAGGTTGCTCGGATTGGATTTGCTTAATTTTCACGTACTGAAAATTGAAATTGCTGTAGACAGGTTGAAATTGATGTGTTGAAATTGCTCTGTGTTGGCTGAAATAGCTGAACATGTTTATGTATATGAAATGAGATTGAAATTAACTTGAATTCAATTGCTTCTTACTTGAATGAGTTGAATCATGGTTCTTATTGTTCTCTACTTCAACTAACTTTTGGCCCTTAACTGATATATGTGCATTTAAGCTGATTTAGTGTTATGATATCATATAATTCAATTGTAGGAATATACATGTCGACGACGCCTAGTACGGATACAAAGGACCCAGCTTGGAAATATGGACGTACCTCTAATCCAAGCGGCAAAAATGCAGTCACTTGTAATTTTTGTAATAAAATTACAAAGGGCGGTATTTATCGACATAAGCAACATCTTGCTAGAGGATATAGGAATGCTTCAACGTGCCGAGAGTGTCCAGAACATGTTAAAGATGAGATGAAAGAATTGCTAAAGTCTATCAAAGAAAAGAAAGAACTAGCTAAGTGCATCCCTGATTTTGATAATGTTTTCAATGATGAAGAAGAGGACGAGGACGACGATGTAGTTGAGATATCGAGAAAAAAAAGAGTTTCATCGACCAGGAGTTCCTGTCAATCTTCTCGTAAGAATCCTAAGGCTAAGGGTCCAATGGGCGTGTACTTCACCCCAGATCCAGAAGAGGTAGTGAGAAAGAGAAAGATGAAGCAATCCACGATGTTTGAAAATGAAGAAGCAAAAAAGGAGATGAGAAATCGGGCTTGTAGTGCAATAGCAAGATTTTTTTATGATGTGGGGATTGCATTCAATGCCGTGAACTCTGATAGCTTTTCAGCTATGGTTGAAGCTATTGGGCAGTATGGTCCGGCTTTGAAGCCACCAAGTTATCATGAGATTAGGGTTACCCTACTACAGAAAGAGGTGGATAATACGCGTAAACTGATGAAGGATCATGAAGAAGAATGGGAGAAAACCGGTTGTTTGATTATGTGTGATGGTTGGAAGGACAAGAGAGAAAGGACTTTGATTAATTTTTTAGCGAATAGTCCTAGAGGAAGTCTGTTTCTTGAGTCTGTTGATGCTTCTGAACATTCGAAGACCGGAGGCTTGATGTATGATTTGATTAAGAAGACTATTGAGAAGGTCGGGCCGAAGAATGTGGTTCAAGTTGTCACTGACAGTGCCTCAAACAACGTCAAGGCGGGTTAGTATATTTTTACATATAGTATTGCTCAAGTAACTTAAGTTTTAATAAATGTACAATATTATTAGGTACTAGATAGTCTGACATTTAATTTATTAATTTATTTTTTGCAATTTTATATGATAGGCAAGTTATTGGAGCGTGATTTTCCACACTTGTTTTGGACACCATGTGCTGCGCATTGCATTGACTTGATTTTAGAGGACATATTTAAGTTACCTAAGATGAAGTCAACATTTCAAAAGGCTCTTGTTTTGAACGGTTACATATATAATCGCTCGGGTGTTGTAAACTTGTTAAGGAAATTTGCAAGAAGAGAGTTGCTTAGGCCTGGCAAAACGAGATTTGCAACTGCCACTATCACTTTGTCAAGGATTCATGAAGAGCAAAATAACTTGAAAAAAATGTTTACATCGGAAGAGTGGGCCAATAGCAAATGGTCAAAGGAACTACAAGGCAAAAGAGTGGCAAAAATAGTATAATGCCTTCGTTTTGGAACAATGTTGTATATACTTTAAAGGTAGCATGCCCTCTTATTCCGGTACTTAGATTGGTTGATGGTGAGAAAAAACCTCCAATGGGATACATTTACAAGGCAATGGATAAAGCTAAAGATGCTATTGCAAATGCTTTCCAAGGGAACGAGTTGAAGTACAAGGAGGTTTATGAGATCATTGATAGTAGATGGAGTGTTCAACTCCATCGTCCTTTGCATGCAGCTGGTTATTTCTTGAACCCGGAGTACTATTACTCTACCGCAGACATTGAGAGTGATGAAACAGTTATGACGGGTTTGTATGATTGCATTCAAAGGTTGAACCCTGATATGACAGTACAAGATGCAATTGACACTGAATTGAGTAAGTATAAGAGAGCGGGGGGTCTATTTCGAAATTCCATGTCAAAGAGGATGAGAGATAGAAAAGCGCCAGGTACTAATTTTTGTTTTTGTTTTATAGTGCTCATTCTAACGTATAACTTAATGAATAGTTACTTCACTTATTAGTTTTGCAATTTTCATTTATTGAGCAGCGGAATGGTGGGCTTCGTACGGATCATCAACGCCTCACTTGCAAAAGTTTGCAATAAAGGTTTTGAGTCTCACTTGTAGTGCTTCTGACTGTGAATGTAACTGGAGTGTTTTTGAGCATGTGAGTCCAACAAGTTATAATCTATTAGTAAAGTTTTATGCTAAAATTTGTATTTATTTCATACTCAATGACTAGTAATCAATTTGTGTATTGTACTTTACAGCTTCATAGCAAAAAAAGGAATAGGCTTGAACAAAGTCGCTTGGATGATTTGATGTTTGTGAAATACAATAGAGCGTTAAAGCGACGATACAATTCACGTGACACAATTGATCCTATTTTATTAGATAATATCGATGAAAGTAATGAATGGTTGCTTGGGAGGCCGGATGAAGATGCAGACGAAGACGGTGACGTGTTTGAAAGTGACCCTTTAGGTGGCATGGAGCCGAACTACCATTCGAGGTCAATAGCAAGAAGTATAAGGTCGTCATCATATAGGACTGCCACATCAAGTAGATCTACTCCTTTAGCTCACGTGGTCGATGAAGAAGACGAAGTCGAGGAGGAATCTCTACCGGACTTGGAGCCTATGATTCCATTTGAAAAAAATGTTGTTGCCTTGGCCCTTAGCGATGATGAGGATGTTGGTGTTATGTTCACTTAGTGTTTGGTGATTTGTTATTTTTAGTGGATTTAAGACTTATCTTATGTTGGAAACTTGTTAGATTATGATGCGATGGAATTTGAAACTTTTTCTAGTGTTTGAAAGTTTGTTAATTGTCATGTTATTTTTTTACATAATTTATTGTTTTTGTGTATTATTATTTTTATTATTATTATTTTTTTAATATTGCGCCTCGCTTCGAAAAGGCACGCGCCTGCGCCTTGCGCCTAGGCTCCAGGGACCTTTTGCGCCTTAGGTGCGCCTGCGCCTTTAACAACACTGACCGTACCCAAGACTATAGAATTACACTTTCAAATTCTTTTTGTCCATATACTTTGGTACATTTGGTTATGTCAGAACGAGATAATATTTGGACACAACACCCTGACACCTCTAATATTCTACCTCAATCATCTCTCTCAGCTAAATTCTGTCTCAGCATACTGTCAAAGAAAATGCTGAGGAGTATTTTCAGAATTCAACCGTCCATACGCCAACTAACACAATAGGGTGCCCATACGCAGATCTTCTGGTTTAGGCATACTAGCTAAAACATATGAAGAGATTCTAATAGGGTTGAGCATTAATTTCTTCCTCACTAACAATCCTCTAGCGGCGAAAGCTCTTTCCATACTTTATGCGTGTTAGTGGGCACTAAAACAAGAATTTTTAAATATGCTACGTTATGTTCTAACTCGAATTTTCTTATCTCTCATATCACAGGATATGAGGCTACATCTATCAATATGCAACTCATCTTTTTTCAACATTGATGACACATTTTTTGCCGCTATTGATTAACGTTGAATCTTGCGTCACTAAATCTCGTCGTTTATATATAACGACGTTTACTATTTTATATAGTGGATTCATAATTCCCGAATGGCTAAAAAGTCAACGGTTAATTACGTCCACGATGACCTCCAATTAAAGAAATGCAAATAAAATAATATAAGAATATAAACAAAACTTTTCATTTATGCATGAAAATTTAATACATCATATAATCAAAATTTAGGTAACAATAAGAGAAGAAAATAAAAAGGTAAGATTCACCTTGAACCCATCTCTCTCTTTTTTTCTCTTTTTTTTTCTTCTTATTTCCTTTCTGCCGCAACAGTGGCTCTCTTCTCCTTTGCTGAGTCTGCTGACTTTTCTTCCTTTGTCCTTTCTCTGTTCTGACTTCTCTTTTTTTGTTTTGTTTCTTCCTTGCTTTCCAGAGTCTCTCTCTCTTTTGTTTCTTTTGTTCTTCACTTTTTCCTCTTTTTTTTTTCTTCTTTGCCGAGGGACCCCCTTTTTTCTTAGCCAGAACTCCTTTAAATAGTTAAAGTGTCCCTCCCTTGAATGCCACTTCACTTCAAGATAATTCCATGTGTTGATAAAATTAAGCCTATTTTTATTAGTTGCTATCTCTTATCTCCAAGTCTTTCAATAAAATATGACTTTATCTAACTTTTGAAAGAATCTGACTTCATCCATAGATATGGCCACCATTATCCCAATTGGGCCATAGCCAGCCCAATTCAATATTTATTGGACTTTTAAAAGCGGACCAAAATTTTGAACTTTGTTTTAGCAACTTCTTTTTGTCGAAATTTTGGTGCCAACAGACATATATTAGACATGTAGTTTATTTCATAGATGCTACTTCAGCATTGGATCCTCCGCTCTCTCCAATGCTACCCAAACTTTTGCACATCTTGCAGGGGACCAACGTTTAAGATCCCATTGGTACATGTATAGCTAGGGACTTTAGCTCACGGGATTATGCTAACCGGTATTTTTTGACTGACCATGGCATTATAGCAATAACCTTGTGACATAGCAAGGTTGATAGGATGGGGTCTTCCTTGGGTCTGAGATAATTTTTGTATTTATTTTCAATCTCAGCTTGTATATACTGAACGTTGTTAATGTTAGAAATGTGTTTCAAATTTGACTATTTATATTTGAAAATAAAATAAAGTTCATTGAACTCTAGTTTTCAAAAAGATAAATTCCATGAACTTGAGGCTTATTAAGTTTCCAAATGATTTTATTCTTTGAACATTGTTTTTGTAAATGAATGTGAAGATTCATGAACTTAGGTTCATGTATACTTCTTAGATAAGATTAACCTATCTTTAGTTCATTGTATTTTATAAGATTCATTGATGAATCTTGAATTAGTATGGTTCAAAGAACTTAATAAGGTTCAAAGAACATACATTCTTCTATCATTATATAAAGGGGTAAAGGGTTGGAAGTTGAGAAGAGACAAGAGAAGAGATACCATCTTCACTTGAGAGAGGAAATAAAATACTTGAACTAAAAACTTGTTTCAAACTTATGCTTGATATCGATCGGAGGTGGATACACAATCCATTGTAGAGAAGTGCAACTCTCTTGGATGAACAGTGAATCTGGGCTTGGTTGAATCCCGAAGATAGAGCTGCCAAGTGAGTCTTCCGTTTGCACGTGGGAGAGGCTTCAACTATCTTCAAGAAGCGTTTACGCGCCTCTAAGCCGTGGTTCTTTCATTATACTAATTCAGGTATTATTGTTTATTATTTTATGAATTTTACGTGCATTTGTTCCAACAAATTGAAGATAGTTTTCTCTCATCGCTACTTCATCGAATAGAGTTACTAAGACTAATCACCCGAATTTTGAGCTTTTTGATGGAAAGAACTTTCAGAGATGGCAAACCAAGATGAAGTTTTTTCTTCGTCAACTTAAGTTAGCTTATATGCTAACTCAACCATGTCCAACAATTCCAATTGAAGATTCCTCGTCCGATCAAGTGAGAGCAATCAATGACCAGATTGATAAGTGGAAAGATGATGACTATTTTTGTAGAAATCACATCCTTAGCGGAATGACCGATTCCTTTTATGATCACTACTCCAAAAAGAGTATGGTTCTTGATGAGAATTTTCATGTAGGTGTTATTGTTGCTAAACTTCCACTAACATGGAAGGAGTACTGCAACAAACTAAAGCACAAGAAAGAAGATCTTGCCTTGGATCAACTTATGCAACATTTGCATACTGAAGAAGAAACTAGAAATCGTGAAAATGAGCCTGCGAAGGAAACAATTTTCAAAGCTCATGTTGTTGTAGACAAAGATGAGAAGAAAAATACTGGAAGGCATAATCAGAACAAATTCTTGAAGCCAAAGAATTCCAAAGGTTTCAAGCCTTCAAGCTCAAATCCTATGGCAAAGAACAAAGAATGCTACAACTGTCACAAGATTGGTCACTTTGCCAAAGATTGCTATCAACTCAAGCATGGAAGTGATAAGAAGAAAAATAGAAAAGAAAACAACAATGATCTTGTTGCAGTTGTGACGGAAAGTTTCATGGTAGGAAATAAAACTGAATGGTGGGTTGACACTGGTGCTTCTCGTCATATTGTCGGAGACAAAAATCTCTTCAAACACTATATGGGATGGCATGTTAATGTATATGGGTAACTCCTCATCTGCCAAGGTGATTGGAACAGGTATGATTGAACTTCAGCTTACTTCTGGAAAAGTTATTACCTTGAAAGATGTGCTTCATGTTCCCGATATTCATAAAAATCTTGTCTCTGGAGCTCTTCTGTCTAAGCATGGTTTCAAGATTCTCTTTGAAGCTAACATATTAATTTTGTCAAAGAATAGTATGTTTGTCGGTAAAGGATATGTTGTAAATGGCATGTTTAAGCTCAGTGTTGAAAATGAAGTTATTTATGCCTATATTGCCGAGTCTTTTGAATTATGGCATCAAAGGTTGGGTCACGTAAACTATAATTCTATTGGTCGCATGGTAAATGAAGGGCTTGTAAGAAAATGTGATAAAGCACATGATGATCAATGTGTGATTTGTAGCAAGTGCAAGATCACTAAGAAACCCTTCAAATCAGTTGAAAGGACATCTAGTATTCTTGGATTAGTTCACACGGATATTTGTGAAATGGATTTCATTTCACGATGTGGTAAACGTTACTTTATTACCTTTATTGATGACCACTCTAGATATGCCTATGTGTATCCTTTGAGATCAAATGATGAAGCTTTTGAGAAAATTTAAGGCATATAAAGCAGAAGTTGAAAATAAGCTAAATTCGACAATAAAGATCGTGCGTTCAGACAGAGGAAAAGAATACATGAAATCTGAGTTTCATGAACTCTGTGAAGCAAATGGTATTGTTAGACAATTAACTGCTTCATATACACCAGAACAAAATGGAGTTGCAGAAAGAAAGAACATAACTTTGATTGAGATGATCAATTGTATGTTAACCGGTTCTGGACTAACAGAAAATTTATGGGTGAAAGCTTTGTTGTCTGCTTGTCACACTTTGAATAGGATTTCTTAGAAGAAGAACAATCTGACACCCTATGAAGTTTGGAATGGCAGAAAACCAAACATATCCTATTTCAGAGTATGGGGCTGTTTGACACATGTTCGACTTCCTAATAAAGATACTCCAAAGGTTGGATACAGAAGAGTGGACTGCATCTTTATTGGTTATTCAACTACCAGTAAAGCTTATAAGTTCTTGAATTTGGAGACGCCTTCTCCTCATACCATGATCGAATCGGTCCACGTAAATTTCTTTGAGAATATATTTCCAAAGAAAGATAAAAGAGTAGAAAGTGACTCCTCAACTAGTTTGAAATGAAAGGCCTCAGATCAACCAGAAAGTGTCGAACCTAGAAGACAAGGGTTACTACACTGAAATCCTTTGGACCTGATTTTTGTACTCTAATGGTGGATAAGGACCCTGGTAAATATACAGAGGCGATGTCTTCCAATGATGCACCTTTCTAGCGTGAAGCTATTGATGAAGAAATGCACTCGATTCTGTCCAACAACACTTGGATCTTGGTTGATCCTCCAGCAGGTTGTAAACCTATTGGTTGTAAATGGATCTTGAAGAGAAAGATCAAACCCGATGGCACATTGGACAAGTATAAGGCTAGATTGGTCGCTAAGGGGTTCAAGCAAAGGAAAGAATTTAACTATTTTGATACCTTTGCTCCGGTTGCACGTATCACCTCCATCAGACTTCTTATTGCCTTGGCTGCTATTTATAATCTGGTTATTCACCAGATGGATGTTAAAACAGTGTTCCTCAATGGTGATCTAGAGGAAGAAGTATATATGGAGCAGCCAGAAGGATTTATTACTCCTGGTCAAGAGCATAAAGTTTGCAGGCTATTGAAATCTCTATATGGCTTGAAACAAGCTCCTAAGCAATGGCATGAGAAATTTAGAAGTGTAATGCTTGCTAATGGCTATGTTGCTAATGGAGGAGATATATGCATATTCAGCAAATTCAGAGCTGGTTCTGGTGTTCTAATATGCCTATATGTTGATGACATGCTCATCTTTGGTATCGACATCGACAGGATTAATGAAGTCAAGAACTTTCTTGCTTCAAATTTTAGTATGAAGGATGTTGGAGAGGCTGATGTGATTCTTGGAATCAAGATCATAAGATCTCAGCATAGGATTGTTCTTACACAATCAAGTTATATTGAGAAGATCCTTAGAAGGTTCAATCACTATGATGATGATCCTGCTCCTACCCCTATTGACCCGAGTGTCAAGTTGGTACATAATAATGGGCAAGCTATTAATCAACTTGAATATTCCCAGGTTATTGGCAGTCTGATGTATGCCATGTGTTGTACAAGGCCAGATATAGCTTATGCTATTGGCACTCTGAGTAAGTACACAAGTAATCCAGGAAAAGAACACTGGAATGCTCTGTTACGAGTTTTAAGATACCTGAAGGGTACTATGAGCTATGGTCTGCATTATGGTAGCTTCCCAGCTGTTATTGAGGGATATAGTGATGCCACTTGGAATTCTGATAAAGATGATTCTATATATGTGACCGCATGGATATTCTCGTTGGGTGGAGCTGCGATTTCTTGGAAATCGAAGATGCAGACCTGTATTACTCACTCCACTATGGAATCAGAATAAATTGCTTTATCCTCTGCTGGAGAGGAAGCTGATTGGCTGAGAAGCATTTTGGTTGATATTCCTATCTGGAGTAAATCAGTCCTGCCTTTGACAATATATTGTGATAATAAGGCTGCTTTGCTTCGGGCATGTAGTGAATGCTATAATGCCAAATCTAGAAAAGTTCGTCTAAAGCATAATCATGTGCGGAGGATCCTAGTTGATGGAATCATATCCATTCAATATGTGAAATCAAGTTTGAATTTGGCGGATCCTTTGTCAAAAGGCTTGGGAAGAGACTTAGTGTCTGAGACATCGAGGGGGATGGGTTTAAAGCCTATTGATTTTTAAGTTGTACATTATGGATACCCAACCCAGTTGATTTTATCCTGGGTTTTGAATGGGAAAAATGAGTAATGTGACAACTAGTGATGCACATAATGAAATGAATTTTCATTATGCCCTCCCTATGATGTATGTGCATGTTCCTGCATGAGACAGAGGTTGAGATTATATCTCTTAATGAATCTATAGACCAGTGGGTTTTGGTTGGGGCTAGCAGGATAGCTCTTGATAGATTCACCGAATGACCTTGTTTAAATGGAGGTTGAGATTTAGTTCTCTTAATGAATCCATAAACCTTGTGTTGGGGTGTGCAAGGTCACCCTTGATGGATTCACCGATCTGGGTGTGGAGGTGTGGCCGCTTCCTATAGGATTATTAAGGCTTTAAAATCCTTAGAGCACTCAGAGTATTGGGATCAAGACACATGGTCATAATGTGTCGGGCTTTAGTACTTCATCTCCGAAACAGAAGTGTATGTGATTTATTTCTGATTTATTAACATGGTTCTTAATTCAAGGCTTTGTCCATTAAGTTCCTAGATGAATCAAGGAATACTTCACTAGGCAATGGTTCAAACCCAAAAGGTACCATTTGCTGATGTACATGACTGTGCCGATCAAGCATATCTTTTAAAATTTGAAATAAGTGAGGGTTTGTTAAAACTGTGTTTCAAATTTGACTATTTATATTTGAAAATAAAATAAAGTTCATTGAACTCAGTTTTCAAAAAGATAAATTTCATGAACTTGAGGCTTATTAAGTTTCCAAATGGTTTTATTCTTTGAACATTGTTTTTGTAAATGAATGTGAAGATTCATGAACTTAGGTTCATGTATACTCCTCAGATAAGATTAACCTATCTTTTAGTTCATTGTATTTTATAAGATTCATTGATGAATCTTGAATTAGTATGGTTCAAAGAACTTGATAAGGTTCAAAGAACATACATTCTTCTACCATTATATAAAGGGGTAAAGGGTTGGAAGTTGAGAAGAGACAAGAGAAGAGATACCATCTTCACTTGAGAGAAAAGAAAATACTTGAACTAAAAACTTGTTTCAAACTTATGCTTGATATCGATCGGAGGTGGATACACAATCCATTGTAGAGAAGTGCAACTCTCTTGGATGAATAGTGAATCTGGGCTTGGTTGAATCCCGAAGATAGAGTTGCCAAATGAGTCTTCCGTTTGCACGTGGAAGAGGCTTCAACTATCTTCAAGAAGCGTTTACGCGCCTCTAAGCCTTGGTTATTTGATTATACTAATTCAGGTATTATTGTTTATTATTTTCTGAATTTTACATGCATTTGTTCCGACAGTTAATCTCTGTTTTGATGAATTGCAATTCTCTGACCAAAAACGAAAAGGAAAAAAAAAAGAAAGAATGCTTCTGACCATCTAATAAATAGAAAATGCTAACACTCTCAGTCCACTTTTACCTTTGAAGGTAAAAAATTAAACGGCATCCTATTTATCCGTTCCCCTTTTTGGTCGTGCACTTCCCCATCCCATATTTCCCTTCCATCATCTTTCCTACATGCATGATACCCATAACCACGATGTGACATGTGAAATAATTAACTCGGCTGATACACTGAATTTTGCTCCTGTTTGTGTGTGTAAAATGCGCGTCTACTGTTGAAAAGTTTTCAATAATTGACACTTGAGTTCAAGTTTAAAGATCGTGACGGTCTACATTTTTACTAAAAAGTTATAACCTTTAATATTGACTTTTGGTTTCATAGTTGTGATAAATTATTAAACCTCTTCAAAGAGATCTTTTGGTGCACTATAAGTAAGTGTTAATGCTTCCCTTAATTAATCCAATTTTTTTTTATATTTTCTCTCATAAGATAATTTATGTTTCATTATTGTTCTGCAAGTAGTATCCAACAACTGTTTTAACTAGGACGGCAGATTTGCGGTAACCCGTTGCGGTATAAGGGACAAATATTGTCTTCAAATTGCTGGAAAAAAATTACAAATAGGGATGGAGAACGCCATTTACTCGTATTAAGAGAAATTAGCCTAGGATACGTCATGGGTCATTATGTGGTATGGTTTAATCATGACAATTGTTTGGTTCCCCGTAAGATTGCCAAAGTAAATACAAAGGGCTAATGGAAAGGGCACATGGTGATCTTTTGGTCACGTATAGTGACGGTTGCTTGTTAAAAAGAAAAACGGGGGCAGCGATTGTGTATGATAGAACATGACCTTTGGTCATTTTAACTGCTAGACGGTTGAATCACATCCCGTTAAGAAATGCCTTTTGAAACTATTTGGCCTTTAGGTGTTCCACTGCCTAGACCATTTTTGGTTGGTCTCAATATGGCTTGTTCATTGCTCTTCAGTGTGTGTGGTGCATTATAAATTTTGTGGAAACTCATGTTTCTCTTTCCATGTTTGATGTTCTAAAATACAATGCACTAAAGGTGACAAAAGAGACCGAGTTTCCCAGACTACAAAGTAATTGAAACATCACTACTTTGGTGGTGACATTTAATCGTTAAACCTCGACTCTTTAATGGTTGACCTATTCATTATTTCAAAGTTATGAATATTTTTTTAGGCTCACTTATGGCACCTTGCATGTTTTTTTATGCCTAAAAATTCAAGTAAAGAAATGAATTTAAGCATGTGAAAGGAAATATGAACATTTGGTATAATGTCAGTGTATTTTCAATATAAAATGCATGCTTGCTTGTATGTTTCATCTTTGAAATTGATGTTCTATATTAGGCCATGTCAACTAATTAACGGCAAGTCAACCTACAACAGGGGTATGTGCATGATTCTATATATTTGTGGGGAGTGTGCGTGAATCTATATATTTGTGGGGTGTGTGCGTGTATAGAGAGAGAGAGAGAGAGAGAGTGTGTGTGTGTGTATGTGTGTGTGTGTGTATGTGTATTGTGAGATGTGTGTATAGCTGTGTGGAGACTATGTGCGTGTGTGTGCATGAATGTGTATGTGAAGTGTGTGCGTGAATCTCTGTGTGTGTGTGTAAGTGTGTGCATGGATCTACGTGTGTTCAGGGCGTGTGTGATATGTGTGTACAGTGTGAGAGTGTGTGTGTGTGTGTGTATGCGCGCGCGTGCACGTGTGCACTGTGTATTATGTGTGTGGATGGGTGGGCATGGAAAGTGTATTAGGTGTGCGCAGGAGTCTCTGTGTGGGGATTCTATGTGTACTATGTGATGTGTGTACGCAGGGTAATTTTGTATATAGTGCATTCAGTGTGTGAGAGTATGTAGATAGGGTGTGGGTGTACAGTACGTGAGTGTACACAGTGTGGTGTACCCACTGCTTGGGAGGGTGTACCTTATGCTTGTCTGTTTGTACCATGTGCATTAGGTGTGTGTGTAGTGTGTGAAAGAGCCGGACGGTCAACTGTGTTTTTGTGTTGTTTGAATGAGGATTGGCGTGTGATGGCCATGAGGTAGTTGTACGGCCATATTCTCCTCCAATTTGGATTTCCGATATACACTTATTCCCGACAAAGAATTCCACAATGCTTCAGAGGGTGAGACGAGGTGTACTGCAGTCTGGTCAGTGCACGTGGTTGTGCGTTTGTGTCGTACAAAGGTGTCAGTGTTAGGTTCCTAAGTAGATTTCGAGAGAAGATAAGATGAGTGCTTAGAGACTTGGTTCGTTTCAGAGGAGCTTGAAGTGGCTTGGACGGTTCCTTTGGTAAAATGTACCAAGTGATCATCGCGCTGGATTCTGGTATCGAGGAAATGCGTAGCGTTAACGTAAGTGACCTTTGATCTATCTAGTTTTTCATATACTGCATATATCTTTGTCTAATTCCTAGATAGACCGATGTTTACTTAAAGTGAACTACTTTGACGTGTATCTCTTTTCCTAGAAGAAAGATATGCTTACGATATTTTTAGCGACACTTATTTCTTGTTAAAATTGGACCGGCATGTAATATAAACAATATTTTGGTGCCGATCGATATAGACTTTTATTTGAAATGCTTAGTGCAAAGCATGACTGGTTTTAGGATTGACGTGTTTTAGGCCTGGAAATGTTTTGGAAAAATATTGGGGGCATGTGACAATGTCTTCCCCCCAGATTGACCCACCTAGGCGGGCCTTGGTTCCAACAAGAGAGACAGTGCCCCGCTTCTGTTTCACAAAATAAAATAACATTAAAAGTAGTGGTATTTTACTCTTGCCGTTACTGGCTCCAACTTATCCTACACCTCTCAAGTCATTTCACAAAGTCAGACTAGTTTCAAGCTCAACAGATTTTGCAAAGTCCATTCCCTTGGCTGTGATTTCGCTGGATAGTAGACAGGGACAGTGGAAATCTCGTTAATACATTCATGTGTGTCACTAATTAGATGGCGAGCCATTTGGCTATCTTAAGAGGGTCATAGTTACTCCCGCCGTTTACCAACATTTGGTTGAATTTCTTCACTTTGACATTCAGAGCACTGGACATAAATCACATTGGGTTAGCATCCACAGGGACCATCGTAATGCTTTGCTTTATCCTTGTCCATACCAATTTTCAGTTGACTGTTCGATGCCCGGGGAAGCCCTTGAGGGGGGCACTCCCAATCCGTCTTCCTACCGGCACGCGGTGACCTGCTCTCACCATGAGAGTAGCAGTCCACTGACAGCCGACAGGTTGGGGCTGGGACCTTTGTGCCCAGCCCTCAGAGTCAATCCTTTTCCCGATGCTACGGTGAAGTAGCATCAGTGGTTCAAGGATCTAGTTACGATGAATGAAATTGGTGATTCTTGCTTATTTGGTCCCTTTGCCTTATATCTAACGAGGGAATGTTAGATTTTGGGCCTTGTCAATGGGGCTATGTATGTTGATATAATGCGCATTATTATTGTAAGTGGTCGGCTCTAATTCCAAAGTAATGTTTATCCCGAGGTGGTATTCCGAGCCTAATTTCAGTAGGGCGGCTATGTACGCTGACCGGAGTATACCTGAGCTGATGTTCGGTTAGAACCTTCTTATGAAGATATTTTCATGCTAAGTAACATTGATGCCACCAAAACTGTTTTGCCTCATATGCTTTCACGCTTTATGCTTTTATGTCTTTATGGAATAAAACTCCCTTTTTGCATCTAAGAAATTATTATTTATGTCCTCAAACTGTTTCCCATGAACTTGCTATTTCAGAAACTGAGTTATTTTCTGACATGCTAGGGTCTAGCTAATTGTGTCACTGGTTACTTACTGAGCATGTGGAAGCTCACTCTTTACTTATGATTTCAGGTCTAAAAGTAAGGTTATGATAACGTGCGTGGGATTTGAATTTATAGTGGATCCCCAGAGACTGCATTAGAGGACTTGAGTTCTAGTATAAGTGTTGTTATCAGAAGCTTTGTAATGAAATTACAAATGAAGTTGTTTTTGTTGTTGTAAAAAAATTGAAGTTTCCGCTGTAGTTTGTGTTAGTTTAGCGATCAAGCCTCAAGGCCTAGCAGAGCCCTTGGTAAGAGCCCAATGTTCTTGTAGCTAGTCATAGATCTAATTCACGGGCCCAACTGATGGTTTAGTTCGTGACAAGAGATGCAGAATTCTCTGAGGGTTCCTTCTCCAAGAAATGGAGAAATGATGAAACTCTCATTTAGAATGGTTTAGTTCGTGACAAGAGATGCAGAATTCTCTGAGGGTTCCTTCTCCAAGAAATGGAGAAATAATGAAACTGTCATTTAGAATGAATTTAACCTACTCAAGAGATGAGAAGGTGGTGAACGAAGGAGAAGTAACTATAGAAAAGTCCTATGGTCCTGATTTCTACCACTTTCGGTTGATGGAGGTAGAAATGAAGATGATTCATTTTGCATATATACCGTAAAGCATGACCCTTTGACATATCGAGAAGCAGTGACTTCTCGAGATTCTGCCTTGTGACAATAACTTATAGTTGATGAAATGGACTCAATAACATCAAACGAGAAATTGGTTTTTGATTGATTTAGCATTAAAGTTATTTCCAACAGTCTGCAAATGGATCTTTAAGAAAAAGCTTAAGCCTAATGGATCCGTTGATAAAAAACAAAGCAGGACTTGTAGCTTAGGGTTTGAAGCAAATGTAGGGATTGACTATTTTGACACATATGCTCTAGTAGTAAGAATTAGTATTATAAGATTATTATTTGCTTTCTCATTTATTAACTGACTGGTTTTACACCAAAGGGATGTCAAGACTGCATTTCCAATTGGTGTTTTAGGGGAAGAAATATATATGGAACGAGCATGAATGTTTTTTCCAAGGGGCCAAGAAACAAAGGTTTGTAAACTTATGAAACACTTTGTATTGGCCTAAAACAAGCTCATAAGCAGTGTAGTGAACGATTTGACAAGTACATTTTATCTTGTAGACACGGTATTATAATATGTTTGTATGTTAAGGATATGTTAATCTTTGGCACTGAATTGGATATTGTGTTGGAAATTAAGTCTTTGAATTTTATTTCTCTATCACGGTCTCTTTATCAAGTTGAAAGAAAATGAACGAAAATAAGTCTCACAACTAGAGTATTGTAGTTTTATTTGCAGCTTGTTGTATCTCATCTCATGTAGTGTACCCGAGCAAGTACAGCCCTCGCAGTTGGTGTTTTGAGTAAGTTTACTCATAAACCCCGAAAAGTCCATTGGAATGCAGTATTTAGGGTACTTAAGTACCTTAAGGGTAATGAAACTTGCATTAACTTGCAACAAATTTTCTGTCATACTAGAAGGGTACTCGGATGCAAACTAGATTGCCAACTCTAATGAAACAAAGCCCGTCAGTGGTTGAATTCTATCGGAGATGGAGGAGCCATTTCTTGGGGCTACAAAAAACGATCTTTCTTTTGACATTCTACAGTGGAGTTTGAGTTTATTTCTTTGACAATAGTTATGAAGGCGGCGGAATGGCTTAGAGATATTTGGATGGAGATTCCTCTACGGCCTAAGTTCAAGCATGCAAAATTTTGTATGCAGTGATAATGAGGCTGCATTATCAAGAGCATATGCGTAAATTGTGTAATAGGAAGTCAAGTCACAAATCTAAGGCCCGGGCTTTTTTTTCTAGTTTTTTTTTTTTTTAGTTTTGGAAACTGGAAAAAAATAGTTGCGTTTGGTAACCATTTTTCTTTTTTTTTTCTTCAGTTTAAAAAATCAGTTTTTAAATCAAGACTGTTTTTGAAAAGTTAAAAAATGAGTTTCGATTTTCAGTTTTGGTATTTTTTTTTTTTTGAGACCACCATCACTCTCCCACCGTCGGCAGCCACCGCCACGCCCCCACCACTGCCACCGCAAACCACCACACAAAAAAAACTCAAAATAAAAACTGGGTAATCAAACACCAAAAAAAAAAAGTCAAAATAAAAATTGGGTTATCAAACACTCACTTGTTTTTGTAAAACAAAAAAATTAAACTGCTCTTTAATATTTTTTTTTTTTTGGAAACTGTAAAAAAATGTATTGTCAAACAGAGGCACATAGCTATATTTAGTTTTCGTGGGTAAGACAGCAATATGGGGAATAACTTATCGAAAGAGTCATTACTATTACTTATTTGAGTCCAAAGGAACTTTGGCGGATCCCCTTATACAAGGCCTAGGCAAGGATGTAATATGGATGACTTTTAGGAAATAGGTTTAAAGCTCATGAAATGAGAGAGGTAACATGCACATGAAAATCAACTAGATACCAGAGTAACTTCTGGTCTTTTAGTTCAATGAAAAAACATGTTGTATATATCACCACGGATGCGTTAAACAATGAAGACCTTGATCTTCGTGACATCCCAAGGTAGTGCGTACTCGTATGAAAAACAAGAGTAAGGTGTAAACTATTCCCTTAATAAATCCATGTCCTTAAAATAGGGTGCATGTCATACAAGTGCACCTTTCTTGGTTTACCTGTATAAGTCTAGGAAATGGGGCTACTTCTACGAGATTTGAGCTTGTCTTTATGACACTTATAAAAATCCTGAGATGTAGCACAAAGCTATAAATGTGCAATAATTTTGAAATTAGTGATGATCAATTATCAAGGATTTTTAGCTCAAGACTAAGGCTACTTTGAATTACGATTGACTTCATTGCTTTATCATAAAGGTCCAAGTCGAAGGCACTTCTTACCTTAGTAGAACCTATAGAAGGATGATGAGAGGTACACCTTCAAGTTTGGAAATGAGATTTCAATTGTGGAAAATTGAGAGAAACTGTTGAACACTTTTCAATAATTGAAACTTGGGTCCAATCTTAAACGTCGACTATCACTTTTCTCGTTGAAAGTTGCAACCTTTTAATTGTGACTTTTGATTTAATGGTAGTTATAAGTCGTTAAACGTCTCCAAAGACATCTTTTGGTGCACTATAAGTCATAATTTTTTTTTTCATATTCTACAATCTCATAAGATAACTTCTCTTTGGTTAGTATTCTGCAAGAAGTATCCAACGGTTGCCTATTTTATCTTGAGAGACAGATTTGCAGTAACCCATTACAGTATAAGGGACATACTGTCTTAAAAAAAGAGTACGTTGCACGTGACTTAGGCATTCTTTATCCCTGTTTGCGATACTTTTCAACAAAGAAAAAGACTCAACTACTTTTTCGCCCAGTTGGTGAAGAAAAAGGACTCTAGAAAAGAAAATTTCAAGACACCTAATGGGTGGAGAAAAAGGACTCCAGAAAAGACAATTTCAAGACACCTAATGGGTACAGATACAAGGGTACATGGGTTTGTCAACTAGAGAAGGAAGTTCTTGATGCAAAGGGTTAATGAGTTATTGGGTCAGTGAGGTGCTTTATTTACAGGAACTAAGGCCACGTACGCTTATCATATTCGTTTTCTGTTTTTAGCAATGATGATGAAAAAGATTCTTTTTTGCGTACTTTTACCATTTTCTGTTTTCGTTTTGGATAAAATTACTCAAATAGTAACAAAAAACTGAAAACACCTAAAAGGTGTTTTCAGCTTTTTTCACTCAAACTTAACCCAATATAAGAAAAAAATAGCTAATTTTTTTTTTGTGAAAATGATAAAAGTACAGGAACGAATTTTAAAACTGAATATGAAAATCATGAAAATGAAAACTGAATATGAAAATCATGAAAATGAAAACAGAAAACAAATATGGTAAGCGTACGGAGCCTAATAATCCAAGGCCGACGAGCAATGGATCATGAAGGATTACGCTGTTGTATCAAGAAAAAGAAGGATAAAGGTGGCAAGAAATAGTAGGGCAAATCAGAAAAAACAGCTCTAGGAAACCACTGCAGTCATCATAGACGATGATTGCGAAGATTTGCCAAAAAATCAACAATTGAGGCCCAAATAATTGCATATTTATGACACATTTGAGTACGAACATGGTATCTTGTTGTCTGCTTCGCGTTAGTAGTATATTTGTTGGGCTATCAAGTGGGGGACATGCTAGATCTTGATGATCTTCTTTCTGTAACAACGATAATGAAGACCTTGTTATGTTTTGGAATTTAGTGGAATTTTGCATATGCACGTGCGATGCACGTGAAAATTAACATGTGATAATATGATATTATGGTATATAAAAATTATAACTTCATCTATTTATGGTTCAAATATACAATTAATTCAATTGAATTAAACAGTACAAGTTGAAATTGAGACGTATATGCATAAGGATTTCTCTAAAAACGTTATGATCTAAGGAATGTTAGTAGTCTCTCAACCACTTTTATCTCGCACAACTTCTATAAAATGTAAAAAGTTACATGCCGATTTGATGCCAATGATGGTCACCATTCTTTTTAAGTAAAAATACTTAATTTAGAAAAAAGAAATAGGAGTAACTGAGCAAAGTAGCTAAACCAGCCGATCCTATCATGGCGAAAAGGCTTTGTACCCTGCTCTAAATTGTTGCATTCAGTCTACACTTAATAGTATAAAGTTCAATGCAAATTAATATTTATCTTTTTGTTAGCATACTTATAACCGTACTTTTTCGACATTAGCTTTCAATCATTTTTACTCGTTTTTGCTATTTATATCTTATATTGTCCAACTTAATGAACACAATAATTGTTGTAAATGTTTCACAATTGTCCTTACTCGCCTTATTTTATATAATATTTTATAATTAATTTGAGAAAGATGTTATTATAGGATTAGTATTTAACAAATTTACTCTTTCGGGAAAAGCTGCAACAAAAAGTTAGCAACTTCTAACTCACAAAACATAAAAAAAAATGCAAATACACGACTACTTTCTAGAGTTAATATTGTTATTAGGAATTTTCTAGTTATAAGAAAAAGAATTATGATTGCAGAGCAAACAGTAACCATGCTTCAAATCCTATAACTATAATCTTTTGTTGCCTAGAGTACTTTAGTGGTATTCTTTTGACCACTCCTATTAACCGTTATCGACAAGAGACGAATCATTTAATCCCTTGCTCTACGGTGGTTAATGTAATGTGTGGTTATAGGAAGATGTAGTACCAAAAGATAAAATAAATAAGGAAAAAAAAAGCAATGACTCGTCTCGTTGAAATCAATTTAACTCGTTCTCTTCTATTTTTGGCAACATTAAGAGTGGTATACAGAAGAGTTTTCATTATTATAAAGTAAATTTCTGGTTGCAAACACGCAAAATCGTCTATTCATGCAGTATCTAATTAGAGATTATCTAAACAGATAATAATAGTATACACTAAAGATAAATAAGAAGTGAAATCATAATAACATGCTCTAGCCAAAGGTATTTTCTTGTAATGAAGGCATAATGTGCTTGACAAGTGTTCATCACTATACTGTGCGATATTATATAAAGGAATTGATAGTTCATCATTATACTGTGCGGTTTTATTTTTAAGATGATTTTAGAGAAGCGCAAGAGGTGGAGTCGCCCTTAATTAGAAGGATGTGTTGATACTTAATCAATAAGTAACACGAAAGGAATAATTTTAGATTTTATTAAGGCATAAAAATCCACAACATAATTTTCAATCCTAACCACAGCTAGTACAGTATAAGAATATGGTAAGAATACTCCATAACAATCAAAGTAAGAAAATGAACGTCAAGAATAAACACATTTTTTTATTTATTACTGATAAGTTTTATGAAAAATGTGAAAGACATCTACTACTAATTGTAGCATTTATGAGTAGTAAAAATAAATAAAAATTTATTGGTCTAGATTCAAGGCATGTTAATTATCTCTTGAATGGTAAGGGAGCAATTTTTTAATGTAAGAAAGATATTGTGGTCCAAAAAATGATTTTCAAGGATCCACACTTTTATATGTAGTATAGATATAGATAATCCAGTTCACTTGGCCAAATTGTAGAGAAGAGGAAATTAGAAGAAGAAGAAGAAGACGACGACGACGACGAAGTTTAACAACTTGTAATTTCATACCTGCCTTTTTCATTCTTGAAATTACATACCTCACAATCTTTCTACCCAAGATAGAATCGATGGCCATTTATTGCCCGATGCGCCTCGCGTGCATTTTTTCTATTAATGCTGTTTTTTCCTTGCTTTTCCTCCTTCAGATCTTCCCAGATTCTTGAGGCATTTTAACCTTTAGGGCTAATTACACCTATATTCCTGAGGTTTGAGGGTAATTACAGGTGAGGACAGTAGTTTGGATAAATTACACATGTGTCCATTGACCAGACAAAATCTTAAAAAACCTAACGGTTTTAATAAAATGACCTTATTGCCCTTGAGTTAGAATGTTATTTTCTTTCCAATGCCATTTTTTACTCCAAACTCAATAATTAGTTTTTGCCCTTGACATCAGCCAACCATGGAGTCTGGCTGACGATGGTCACCGATTGAACAGATTGTGATGCTCACCGACCATGGAGCCTGGCTGACGATGGTAGCCGAAAAGCTGGCAAGGTGATGGCTGGTAATCTTGTGATGTGGCAGGGGAAGAGAACTCCGGCAGTTAAAGCCATAGTGGGGCGAGGAAGGGGCTGCCGTCGGAGTAGATGAGGGAAGGGGCTGCCGGCGGTGGTTTGCGACCCGAAGATCTGCTCCCTTACGCTGCCCGACCCATTTTTTCTCTCCCCCTTCTCTCTCTCTCTCTCTCGTGCTTTAGGGTTTGGGACGGTGGGTGGAATTGATATGGTAAAAAGGTGAAATGGGGTTTAGAGAGAGAAAGGGCTATCGACGGTGTCTCAACATCGTGGGTTTGCCAAGGGGCTTGCCGGTGGAGTATCAGAGGTGTGGGTTTGCCAAAGGGCTTACTGGCGTGGTGGGGTAGGGCGAGTCTGTCGGATGGTGGGCTGAGAGAGGCTGCCGGTGGCGTGGGGCGAGGGAGGAGGCTTGGGCTACCGGCGGCGTAAGGTGAGGGAGTGGGCGGCAAGATCAAATCTGGAGAAGAGAAACCCTAATTTAAAAATTAGGGTTTCAAAACCCTAATTTTTAAATTAGGGTTTCAAATCCTTCTGATTTTAGGATTTTAAAAGCTCAATTTGCAAATTAGTTACAAACCCTAATTTTAAAAAATTAAGGTTTAATTTGAAAATTATAAAAATTATTTGGGATATACTGTACAAGGGTAGTATTGCCATTTTTAAAATACGTAATGATGAAAAGTACACTTTTTGGACGGAACCCTGACGGATGGACACGACTGATACATTTTCAAAGTGTTTGGTCACGGAATGTTACATTTTGAAACTTTGTGTCCTTGACTGTAATTACCCCCTAACCTCAGGGACATAGGTGTAATTAGCCCTAATCTTTATCATCAGGGATCTTTGAGGTTAGTTGGGCAGTTTTGTTGCTATTGCGTGATCCATGATGTCATCTGTGAATTCCACCCCCCCACCTCCTGGGGTAAAAGAAAGAAACCTTGCTTTACTGTATCCCAGTTCTCCTATGTAGATTCATCATCCATCAAGGTTTTTTTGGTAAGAAGGTTAAAGTATATTAGAATCAAGAAATTACAACCATGTTCCTAACTTCGTCCACATTTACAAACAAACTGGATGAAGGTGGAACAAAACCAAAAAGGTTGTAAACAAAAGCATTAGCTGCTAAATTATGGGCTGCAATGTTCGCCTCACGAGGTGTAAACACTACCTCCCAACATGAGATTTTCTTCAAAAGAGCCTGAATATCTTGGATAGCATTCCTGCATCTCCAACTAGGACTTAAAGATGGGTCTCTGATAAACTTTATAATACTTTTAGCATCCCCTTCCAAAATGACATAATCCAAAACATGTTCCACAGCTTTCCGAATTGCTAACAAGGCTGCCATGGCCTCTGCTTCTTCAACATTTCCAGTGAGGGCTTGCATTGTAAATCCAAATTCACACATTCCTTCATGATTACGACAAATGATTGCTAAAGAGGCATCATTACCTCGAATTGCAGCATCAAAGTTGAGCTTATACCAGCCAAAAGGAGGAGGGATCCAACAGCTAGATTTGGGTCTTTGGTTCACAGGTGATTGAATAGCTTTGACAAAGGCTTCAGCTTCCGAATTAATAGATTGAGACAATCTGATCATATTTAGAGGGGCCTTTTCATGAATAATCTTGTTGCGAGAGAACCATACTAGATCCATTAGCGTAGAAGCAAATATAGTATATTCTCTTTGTGCGTCCAACGGAAGACCCGTACACTCCAGCATAGATAGAAACCAATCACTGGGATTAATGGAAGATTGAGGTGGTCTGAAACCCAGGCATGATTGAAGCCAAAGAACTCTCGTGATACTGCATTCCATGAATAAATGTGATGTCGATTCTGGAAAATCGCCACAAAGAGAGCATAAATTACCTTCATCATAAATGTTGTTGGCTTGTACAGGTTGAATAGGGAGGAGCTGCCAAGCAATTCTCCAAATGAGAATCTTATGTCTTACCCGAATTTTAGCGTTCCATAGCTTTTTCTAGATGAGAGGTGGAAAAGTATAGTTGTGAGTGAATCTGTGCTTATTTGCTTCCAAATAGGCTGATTTTGTAGTGAAAATTCCTGATCGATTAGGAGTCCAAGCTATGAAATCTTGGGTTTGATGAGATGGAAGAGTGATTGTCTTGATGAGTTCCACAGATTCACTGTCAAAAAGCTCTTGGAGTTTTGGAATATTCCAAGTCATTGTTGAGCCAAGAATAAGATCAGCAACCAGATTAATACCATGATTAGAAGTGGAAGTAGTTGCCTTCTTGAAACCATCATGGGTTGGAATCCAAGGGTCCTTCCAAATGTTGGTTGTACACCCATCACCAATAATGTGCCCCAAGCCTCCCATAATTATTTGTTGAGCCTTACAGATGCCTTTCCACAGCCAAGAAGAGGACCTCTTTGGTTTGTGTTCTAAAAAGGGTGTACCTCGGAGGTACTTAGAAGCCATAATTTGCACCCAAAGAATAGTTGGCTTGGTCATGATGGTCCATCCCAACTTTGCAATTAGAGCCATATTGACATCAAAAAGGCGCTTGAATCCAATGCCTCCAACTGATTTGGGGGTACATACAGCGCTTCAAGCTTTTGGGAAGAAATGCGATGAGCCATCATCTTTCAAGCCCCACCAAAAGTTTTGGATTTTTTTGTCTAGTAATGCCGTCAAGTTTTTCGGTAGGAAAAAGGCGGACATTGTGTACGAAGGAATTTCCATGGTTGTTGACTTAATCAAGGTTTCTCTTCCTGCGAAAAATAGAACTTTGGATTTCCAGCTCGCCAGTCTTGTTTCAACCCTTTCAATTAAATCAGCAAAGGCTGATTTCTTCAATTGGTTGTTGAAAATAGGGAGGCCTAAGTACTTGGAGTCCTTTGGAGCTTTTTTGAATTTGAAGGATCTGCAAATCGCTCTTTCGGTGCCATTGTTTACACTCTTGCTGAAATGGATTTGAGATTTCATCTTGTTGATGCACTGACCAGACCAGGAGTTGTAAGTTTCTAAGCAATCTTGTATGTGCTCTGCTTCTTTCTTATTTGCCCTGCCAAACACAAACATGTCATCCGCAAATAATAGGTGCGATATGGGCGGGCTGCCCCTGCTTGCTTTGATACCATGGATGTGGCCTGCCTTTTCTTTTTTCAGAATAAGTCTAGTTAGAATTTCAGAGGTGATGATGAATAGGAAAAGGGAAAGAGGATCTCCTTGACGAAGTCCCCTTAGGGGTTTGAAGTATCCATGGGGAACACCATTGATTAAGGTGGAAACACTGGTAGTGGTGATACACTGCTCGATCCAGCTTATCCAAGTCTCCGGAAAACCAAAATTCCTTAGAACCGTTAGAATGAAGTGCCATTCTACCTTGTCATACTCTTTCTCCATGTCAATTTTAATCGCCATCAACCCATTTCCCCTCTTCTTCCTCATCGTATGCCAAATCTCTTGAACAATGATGCTATTATCATGGATTAATCGACCAGGGACAAAAGCCACTTGCATAGGAGAGATGATTTTGTGCATCAAAGGCTTGAGCTTGTTTGCTAAGATTTTTGAAATCACTTTGTACACAACGTTACAAAGGCTGATCGGTCGATAATTTCCTGGTTTGGTGGGAGCTTCCACTTTAGGGATCAAAGCAATATGAGTGTGATTAATTTCGCGATGAGGCGCACCTTTGAAGAAATCTATCACCGCTTTACAGACCTCAGAGCGTACTGTGTCCCAATAGAACGCGTAGAACAAAGTTGGCATGCCGTTGGGCCCGGGTGCCTTAAGGCTTCCGAACTGTTTCAGTGTTCTGCAAACTTCAGCTTCCGAAGGAATTTCACACAAGACATTACAGTCTGAAACAGAGAGGATGGGATTGATGAGTTCGTCCAGATCCGGAGGAACATAGGAGTTTGAAGATTGGAATATTTCCTGGAGGTGATCATTAATCCAATCTCCAATCTCCTTTCTATTAAAAAACCAAATACCACTCTCATTCTTGAGGAAGTCTATGGAGTTTTTCCTTCTGCAAACTATGGTGCTCAAGTGGAAACATTTTGAGTTGAGATCGCCTTTGGTACGCCAGGAAATTCTAGATTTTTGGTGCCATAAAGACTCTTCACGGTGCCATTGTTCTTCCAGCTCAAGCTTTAAATTCTTCTCCAATTTCAAATTTCTAACAATGGGATCACTTCTTTGGATGACATCCAAGTACTTGGTGATCTGTTGAATTCTGGTTTGGATGTGTCCAAAGTGTGTACGGTTCTAACTTTGAAGAGCTTTGCAGCTGACTTCCGTTTTCCTGCATAAAATAGCTTCAGCTGATCCTTGTTCATGCCGTGTCCAAGCCGACTGAATGACAATTTTCACTGCTGGGTCTCAGGTCCAAGCCGTAATGAATCTGAACGGTTTAGGATCTTACTTGTTGATTTGGTGTGTTCTAAGAATTATTGGAAGGTGGTCTGAAGCTGTGCCAAGAAGGTGAGTCACAATTGCATTGGGAAAGAGAGCATGCCAACTAGTGGACGAGTAAGCCTTATCAAGTCTTTCCTTTATGTTTGCAGCTAGAGGTCTATTGTTGCTCCAAGTAAATGGATTAGCAGAGAATCCCAGATCAATGAGTTGATTCTTTGAGACAAAGCCGCCAATCCCACCTGTTGATGAAGACGACACTGGTCTGCCACCTTTCTTTTCCGATTGAGTCAGCACAGCATTAAAGTCCCCAATGCACATCCACGGCCTTATGAAGGAGTTTGCTAAAGTATCCAAGTCTTCCCAAAATTGTTGTTTGGAACACCAATGAGGGATGAGGAGGCCCATAGACTACAGATAGCATCCACGGGGTAGAGGGGGAGGGGGGTCTGAAAACACTAAAGCATTGATGATGTTCTTGTTTTGGAAAGTGATTTCAAGGTCAACACCTTTTTTCCAAGCAAGACATAAAACCTCCAGAAGGTTTGTTCTGACCAGCAGGTTCAACGAAACAATGATTGTAGAAACTGAGAGAATTCAGAATGAGAATGAGTTTAGAAGAAGAAATGAGAGTTTTAGAGAGGAATAAGATATCCGAATTAAGCATTCGCACATCCTTTTTTAAGGCCCTGATGTGAGAGATGCGCCCAAGCCCTCTAACGTTCCAAGCATGAATGATCATGGGGGCTTGGGGGACAAGCTTAGACTTGTCACCTGATTTGCAGATTGTTCAGGAAGAGCAGAAAGGGTTGGGTAGAGTTATGTGAGGAGGAGTTGGTTCAGTTTGATGCAAGAAAGGTTTTGGGTGGGTGGAAGGGTTAAGGCGGGCTTGGTGCTTGATTTTTTGGAGCTGAGAGGCTCTGGAAGAGGTTTGATTTTTTAGAGGTAGAGACATTTCTGTTGCTACTCCCTTAGAGCCAGTGAGCAGAGGAGTCTCCGAGTTTGTGGTTGGGCTATTGGTTGTAGAAAGAAGTGGTGAATGTTCTTGGTTTAGTTTGGGCTTTTTGGTGGACTGGGCCAAGGAGAATGGGTTTTTTCTTTTAGAGTTGCTTGGATTGGGTTGGGATTTGGGTGAGAGTTCAGGTGGTGACTGATCCGAATCTGGTCCCTTACTCGTAGTGGATTTTGTGGTTATTGTAGGTAGGATAGGTAGAGTGGTTAGAGAAGGGATGTCTTGAAGTTGGGAAAGAAAGGAGTGTGGCTAGTTGCTGGGTTTGGTAAAGTGTCAGTGAGTTGGTGCCATGAGGAGCTGTGATGAGATATGGGTTTGACAGTAACAGAGGCATTGTAACGATACCTTTCCTCGATAATATCACCAGCCGGAAAAGGGGGGCGATGTCGCCGGTCGATAATAGTTTCCAGCTCAGAGATATCACCGTGCAAATTTGGGTTCCATTCTGCATCTTTGGGGCAAGAACTTTCATGTTCTACTCTTAGCCAAGGACCATAAGGGCTAACTTTCTAGTGTTGGACTTTAATGAGTTGGAAACTACAAGCTTTCTAGACATGTCCCAACCTACCGCAGATGAAGCAAAATTCAGGTAGTCTTTCGTACCTTAGGCTCATCCAAGATTTTGAGTTTACTTCCTTCGATCTATGAAATCCAGAATGTAGCGGTTGATTGATGTTGATCTCAACTTGAATTCGTAAATATTTATTCCAAGAAATCTTCCCGTCCGAGGTGAAGTCAATATCCAGAACCTTACCAATTTTCGACCCAATTTTCCTTACATTGTTCTTCGTCATTTGATTCGGAGGTAAACCAAATATGCGGATCCAGAAGGGAGGAGTCAAAAGAAATATCTTTGATTGAGAGGTTTGTTGGCCAATCACGCACTACCAGGTGATAGCCCATAGCTGACCAAGGTCGTGATTCCAGAATCCTCTTCCTGTCCCATTCATGTATGAAAGAGATGCTGAATATGTTTCCATGGATTTGTTCGATTTTCATTCCTTTCGAAGGATTCCATGCTTTGGCCAGAATGGTTTGTAGAGCCTTTAGGTAGATGGTTTTTGTGGTGATGGCTTTGACTATGAGAGTCATCGCTGCTTCCTCTGAAGCATTGAAGTCGTCCGACTCCAGCTCAATAAATTCTTCATTCATTAAAGCTTTGGTCTGATTTATGATGGTGTCCATGATTGGGTGAGATTAGGTGGAAGTGAACTTTGGATAAGGGTTGAGATGGGTATGAAACAGGTGAGAGGAGATTGAAGAAAAGGTGGGGCGGAGGCTCGGAGTGAGTCACGCCGGTGGGCTCCTAATACAGGAGGGGAAAAACGCTACTCCTGAAGAGGAGAGCGTGGGATAGTACTTTCAACCTTTGTACCACCTATGCCACACATGCAGACTTTCATCATCCATCAAGTTGGTCCAGGTTACCAAGAGTTATGAAATAGACTGATGTCCCCTTTTAACCATCATGTGGTCCAAATTTTGAGCTGGTTCATGAGAATTGGTCCTGCTTCATTGACTGGTGGTAGCATTAGAGTAACTGTATTGTTTTAGCCTAGTGCAGGTTTGAGCAAAGAGACATGAAAGACAAGGTGGATTTGGGCACCCTGAGGTAACTCCAGTTGATAAGCCACTGACCCAATTTTTGCAAGAATGTTGTAAGGTCCAAAGTATTTTGGTGCCAGCTTCAAATTTCATCTAAGAACTAAGCTAGATTACTAATAAGGCTGAAGTCTGAGATAGACTTTATCCCCCACTGAGAACTCTCTCTCTCATGCGCTTGTCTAGTTGTTCTTTCTCCTAGCTTGGGCAACAGCCAAGTTATGCTTACCGTAATGAATATAAAGGTTTATCAATATAGTAATACATAGCTTTTTAAATCCTTTGGTAAAATAAAAAATTTGACTGTATTTTTTAGGTGGGACCACACGACCAAAAAATAACTGTACAATTATTAATAATCGAAATTGCAAAGACAAAACTTATTCGTAAATATGATAGTTAAAAAGGATTTAAGGCTATCTACTAAACATGTTAGTGTCTCTAAAGGTATGGAAATTATTATTATTTTTAAGTTTCTTTAATTTTGCAAAAACTATATGAGGGCTATATTGGGAAGCCTTATATATTGTTAAAATTAATTCTAAAACTCTAAATGTACTAATTATTAGGATTTAATTTTGACTATCATATCCTTTAAACTAACTCTCTCATACGAAAGTAAAAGATCATGTATCTAGAAAACAAAAAAGGTTAATTACTCACGGCACCCCTGAGGTTTACCCTAAAATACACACGGACCCCCCTATCTTTGAAAATTACACTCAGCTACATTTTTTTATTTTTCATTTGACGGGGTTAACAGAATTAATAAAAAGACACTAATACCCTTCATGAAAAAACAAATTTACCCAACCCACATACCCACTCCTCCTACCGCCGGCATACCAAAAAATCCCGACACAATGGAAATTTGTTTTCCTTTTCATAAAGCTCACGGCGTTACCAGCGAGGTTCTGCTTCAAACTTGATAAATCTCCCTACCAACCTTTGCACCTTCAACAGAACCCATGGCGTTTTCACTGGCAAAACCAGCTGCACTTCCTCCCCTCCACTCTCGTCTCTCTGAATTCCCTCTAATTGGCTCCAGCTCCATTCGCCCCACGGCCAAGGACCCTCACTTCTCTCATTTCGATGTGACGATAAAGCGCACCAAAAATGTACCTATTGTTCCTAAAATCAGCGCCCACTGCTCTCCTGATACGTATTTCACTAGTAGCAAAAACCCATTCCAACGTTCTCGGTAAAATATCTTGAGGGCATCGCAAATTTATGTGATGTTGCTGTTTGTCTGCTTGTAGATTACATCCCAGATGCCAAATTTTACACAGTGGAAGCCATTCTGAGGCGACGCTGCCGTCACTGAGCGAACGACGGGTTTGCGGCGGCGATTGACTCTTCTGGCCGCGAAGAGACACCGAACGAGGAGCCGTCATCATCCAGGCGACGATCGATTCTTCCGGCCACGACAATACGCTGAACGAGGAGCCGTCGTCATCCAGCGGGTTCTAGATTCGGCTCTGTAAACGGTGTTTTCGCGATGAATCTTTCATCGGGAATTTAGCTTGGGTTGTGTACTTTAGGGAATTGATTTGTGAGGAGATTGCATCGAAAATAAGGTTTCCTTTGTTACTTCTATCCTCTTTCCAACCACGAACTTCTCTGTACGTATGTGCCTGTGTGTAAGTGGGCAGTGGATGGCCGCCGGCGGTGATGGCGGATGTCATCAATGGCGGGGTAGCTTGCTTTTTCTGGTGAGAGAGGAGGAAGTCAAAAGGGTATTTTTGGGATATCGTAATAAATTAATACTGCCCTAATTTTTTCTAACAGAGCCCTAACGAAAATGAGTCATGTGTAACACAATGACAAACTAGAGGGGGCTGAGAGTGATAAAAATACTTAGATCTAGCCGTGTGTAATTTAGGGTAAACCTCAGGGGTGCCGTGTGTAATTAACCCAAACAAAAATAACATATGAGGTTTAGTAGAAAAAATATGTTACAATAAATTTAAGTTTATTATAATTTATTTTATATACACACACATACACACACACAAAACATATTTTTTGTAAAAAGTTATTTTCATAATGTATAAGATCAAATTTGACTGGAAATGTCAGGTGCCATCCATCGTTTAAGAGTTTATTTTGAGCTATATCAATACCGAAGGTTGAAACCCACGGAAGGTCATCGACTTTAGACCCGTTAGTTTACGCAATGTGGTTTATAAGATTATAACAAAAACCTTGGCAAAGGATTGAAACAAATTCTCTCTATTATAATCTCATAGTGCCTTTGTTCCTACTAGGCAATTCAAAATATAAAATAAGGACACAAAATGGTAGTTTTGCACTTAAACTTGATATGCATGAAGCCTACGACCGTATTAAGTGCCCTTTTTTTTATGAAAAAATGATGATACGAATGAGATCAAGTGGAGGTGGGTCCAACTCATTATAAGTTGCGTGTCGTCCATTACATTTTCAGTGCTAATTCACAGATGACCACCTGCATCTTTTTCTCCTACTTGAGGTCTTTGCGAGGGGTACCCCTCATCACCTAACCTCTGTATTCTATGTGCAGAAACATTTTCAAGGCTCATTAATAAAACACAAGCTCTGAGTGGCAGGCTCATTTTCAATCGGAGTGGCAATTGCAGGAGGGCCACCCATTGTTTCCCATTTATTCTTTGCCGATGGTAGTTTACTTTTGGCAAGTGTTATTATTGGGGTTAATTTTACGCTACACCCTGTACTTAAGGGTCAGTTACACCCAGCACTCCAGGATTTTAAAATTGGCACCCAACACCAAACAATTCAAAAATCTTGACTTCCATCACCAAATGATGGTCAAAATATATGTTGACCAAACGACTGTTAGTTTTTTAGGGGCAAAAAGGTCTTATCAAGCAACTCAATGACTGAAATGGGAAAATGCCATGGCTGCTACTGTGGACCTTCTTGCATAAAGTACGCTAGAACGATGGACAACCCAGTAAGAAGGCCCAGAACGCGACAGCGGCCCAGGCTCCGGCCCCGGCCTCCGACGCCTGCAACGGCATTTTCCTCTCCTACGCCCACACATCCGGATCTAAGATCCCCCCGTACTTGAGGTCCGACCCCAAGGCCCAGCCATACCAGTTCGAGTCCACCCTCACTGTGCTCGTCGGGTTCCAGCACGACGAGTACTTGGTATCCGCTTCCAATGTCATTCTAGCAGACGGGTCAAGTGTTCCGGGTCTAGTAGGGAATGGGACGGTTTTTGCTGGGTACCCTAGTGGCGATCCGAAGACTGGTATCAAGACTGCCGGCGATTTGACCCAGATGTCGGCGAGGGTTGATCTGTTGGGTACCCAATTCGGAGTCGGCGAGGGTTGATCTGACGGTCAAACATCCCCTTGGCCATACCAAGCTGCATTTCGGCGCTCAGTGTCGCAAAAAACGGCACAAAGACAACATCCGCCTCCTTGGCGTCGAAAACCCACCTCGCAAACGATCCAGTTCTAAATTTCTCAGGCTTGATCAGATCGCCCATGATCCAGTACTCCGCACTGTACTGCTTGATCAACTGATTCTCGGGGTAAGGTGGGTAATCGAGCCTTTTGGGTAAATGGGCCGACCGGATTTCTTTGTCTGCATCGCTTCCGAGCCTCGAATCGGATTGGAGCAGAGTGAGGTGGTGATTGCGGTGTTCTTTGAGGCCATTGCTCTGACCGCTCAATAATCTCATTTTGTCCCTGAAAAACTAACAGCTGTCTAGTCAATAGGCATTTTGACCGTCATTTGGTGTTGGTTGCCAATTTTAAAACCCTGGGGTGCTGGGTGCAACTGACCTCTAAGTACAGGGTGTAGAGTAAAATTAAGCCCTATTATTGAGCAAGGTCGGGATGAAACGAATCCTATATCTAAATATGACAAGGCTTTAGGATAACAGATAAATCTGGAAAATCGTCTCTCCTTTGGCCGAAATGCAGCTGCGAGGACGTGTAAAGAAAGCTATTCAAGTAACGTGTGAGCCAACTGGGGCTGTACAAGAGAAATATCTTAGGGCCTATTTGACAACCTAGTAGTTTTTAGTTCTGTTTTCTCTATTAAAAAAAAATTCAAAACTAGTTGTGGTTCTTCTTTTTGGGGGAAAAAAACAAAATGGTGGTTCTTCTGTTAGCACACCACTATTTGTTTTTTCCCACAAAAAAAATTGGTAGATGTTTCCTTTTGGAAGAAACCATTTTTTACTTCCTTTTATTCATGTTCTTATTCGTTTGATGAGCCCATCACAGAAGCCTGTATTACCAACTAACATTACCACCCCCAAAAACACCACCACCCATCATGACGAACTGGCAAACCATGAAAGAATTACATGAACCCATAAACCAAATGTGTGTCGATTGTAGATATAATGAAACTTAAGCTACAAATCTGGAGATAGACGGTGTCAACGAGATAATGTTTAACTGGAACATTGATCGGTGTTTTTGGGTGGTAGTGATGTCGGGTAGTTGTAAGTGGTGGTGCTTGGTGGTTAAGACGATGGTGGTGGTGTATGGTGGTTAAGGCGGTGGTGACAGCTGTGGTGGGTGGTGGTGATAGTATGTATGAAGGTGACGATGGGTATATCTATGGAGTGTTGGTATGATGTTGGTGAAGAGATTGTGGTGAAATAGAGATGCGAAAATAGTTTGTGATGGCCATGTGAAAATAGTTGACAGAACCTTTGTTGTTGCTTGGTGCTGGCAGGTGGAGGTGGCTGATAAAGGCTACCAGTCGTGTTGTAGTGTAGTGGTTGCTGACGCTAGATTCAAATGGAGTTGGAAACTATTGATTGATTTTGTTGCTAGCAAATGTTGAAAGTCAACCCAAAACTAAAAACCCAATGCACCACAATAGAGTTTTAAAAAACAATCCCAATTTGGCAACTTGTTTAAGAAACAAGGAAAAGAACGAAAACAATCTGCCAAACGTCAGTAATTTATAAAATATTTTTACAGAAGCCATGGAGATCTAGTCTACTTTCCTTTTTCTTGAAGGTTGCGTCAACGTCTTTTCTTTTTTGTTTGGTCTACAAAAACTCAAAACAAAAACTCTATCACACGTGACCTTAGTTTGCCTATTATTTTTGGAAAATCAAAAGGACAAGCTTCTAATCACATTAAAAAGTGCTTTTATCTAGGTGATTATGCAAGCTGTTCCAACTTATGCTCGAGTTGCTTTAAATTTATGACATACTTCTGCGATGAACTAAATTCCACGGTGACACAATTTTGCTGGAGAGAGAAGCGAAATGAGAGGAAACCGCATTGGCTAAGTTGGGAGAAATTAGCAAGTCAAACTTTGAAGGTGGTATTGGCTCCGGAGATGTGGGGGCTTTTAATGTCGCTTTATTAGCCAAGCACGACTGCTGATTACTCAATAAATCCAAATCCCTTTTTGGCAAGAGTTTATAGGGACAAATACTTCCCAAATGGCGACTTCTGTGGGGGTGAGTCTTGGAAATAATCTGTCTTTTACTTGGCAAAGCATTGGCCGGTCATCATGTACTTGAATTGGGGACAAAGGGGCGAATTGATAATAGTGGCAGGGTGAGGGCTTGGAATGAGAGATGGCTCCCAAATATCGAGATATTGCAGTCAGTGACCTTGTTGGTAGGAGTATTCCACTACGAGAAAAATGACTTTTAGCGACGGACACTTCCGTCGAAAAGAGTTTTAGCGACGGACACTTCCATCGAAAAGAGTTTTAGCGACGGACACCCCGTCGCTTAAATTCCGTTGCCTACAAACCCGTATCTAAAAGTTTTGCGACGGAATTTTTCAATCCGTCGCCTAAAGTACTTTCAACGACGGACATACAAATACAATTTGCGACGGATTTTTCGTAGCAAATTATATTTTCCATATTTTAATTTATTTTCTTTTCTCAAAAATAATGTATTACCTAAAATATTTAGCGACAAAATTTCGTCACTAAATGTTTGTCGTTTAAAATTTTAGCGACGAAATTCTCGTTACTAAAAGTCGTTCACTTAATAGTAGTTAGACTTTTAGTGACGGAATATAGTCTGTCGCTAAAAGTTAAACTAGTTTTAAAAAAAAAGTTATTATTTTTTTAGTACCTAAACCTGTATTCACAATCAAACAATACAATGTATACGAAATTCAGGAGGGCACGAGAGCGAGGTACATTAATAGAGTAGGGGAGGGAAGTACAAGTCGAGGGGAGGGCACGAGAGTGGGATACAAAGAGTTAGCTAGGAGGGGAAGGACTGATCAGGGTTCGGCGAGTCCCAAACCTTATGGGTCCTGCTAATCCTCCTTGTCCACGGGGGCACTGTGATCCGGATCCGCCTTTGTATGTCCAGCAGCAGTGTCCTGCATGTAAAGGCACGGACACATTAATCTCGATAGCAATTGTATGTAGTGTTCATTAATTAAACGTATATAATAGTTGTACCTGATTATGCACCGTGATCCTCCTATAAACCTTCGCAGCAATATGATGGACCTCGTCCTCATGTAACGAGGAGCGCTCCACGGTCGGTGTCTGAGTCTGTGGAGATGCAGCGGGGGGTGGGGACGTTCCTATCACGACACATGCAGTCATACCAGGGAGGCCACGTACGCAGCCTAATTAAAACTGATTAATCCTAATTAAACTCTAGTTTACAGTAATTATTCCTAATTAAACCCAACTAACTTTGATTAGCCCTAATTAAAATTGACTAACCCTAATTAATATTAATAACCCTAATTTACTATTAATTTAATCTCTAATTAGTCCTAATCACCACTGATTAATTAAACGCATTAACTCGGCATGTTCACCTTATTTAGTTATTATCTATTTAGGTTTGGTACAAAATCATCTAGTTATAGTGAACTTGAGCAGAGAAAATCATCATTCCTAAATCCTTTAATATCTAACGATCCACCAAATCTGGATTCTCAAGTAAACCCGGTGCTTTTGGTTGGTAAGTAATGGACTCAAAAATTTTCCTTAACTCGTTATGCTGAACCATCTCGTCTAAGATCTTATCTTCCGTGACTTCAAATAACACTTTTGGCTCGTAACTCTCTATGTCTGCAGAAGAGAAGATTTTCTGAGATAAAAGATCTTTCTCAGCTTGTCGCAGACATTTCCTACCCTCCATTGTTTATGAGGTAATTAGATGGTAAATATACATAGTTTTCTTCAGACCGATTCCGTATGCCTGACATATGGCTTGCCTTTCAACTGATGAATTGTAACCAATATCAAGCAACACAAATCTCGACGCCCCAACCAAATTTATTCCCCACATAGCTTGCCTTTCAAACCTCATTTAGCTCAAATTAGCCCTCATTAACATTAACCCTATTTAGCTCAAATTTGCCCTAATCGGCCCTGGTTGGGGCGTCGAGAGTTGTTTTGCTTGATATTGGTTGAAACCCATCAGTTAAAAGACAAGCCATATGTCGGGCATACAGGATTGGTCAGAAGAAAACTGTGTACATTTACCATCTAATTACCTCAGGAACAATGGAGGGCGGGAAATGTCTGCGACAGGCTGAGAAAGACCTTTTGTCTCAGAAAGTCTTCCCTTCTGCAGACATAGAGAGTTGCGAGCGAAAAGTTTTATCTGAAGTCTCAAAAGATAAGATCTTAAACGAGATAGTTCAACATGACGCGCTAAGAGAAATTTTGAGTCCATAACTTACCAACCAAAAGCACCGGGTTTACTTGAGAATCCTGATTTGGTGGATCGTTAGATATTAAAGGATTTAGGAATGATGATTTAATTTCTCTGCTCAAGTTCACTATAACTAGATGATTTTGTACTGAACCTAAATAGATAATAGCTAATTAAGGTGAAAATGTCGAGTTAATGTGTTAATTAGGGGCAATTCGAGCTATTTAGGATTGATTACAGTTAATTACTTTTAATTAGACTCAATTAGTGTTATTTAGGGATTAATTCGCGCTAAACTTAGGGCTAGTTGAGCCTAATTAGAACATATTACAATTAATTACCCTAATTCGATTTAATTAGGGTTTGTCTACGATTTATCAAGACAATTAGGGTTTAATTAGGTTAATCAGCGGTGATTAGGGCTAATTAGATATTAAATTGACAGTAAATTATGGTTAATTAATGTTAATTAGGGTTAATCAGTTTTGGTTAGGGTGATTAGGGCCGATTAGGGGTAATAAGGGTTGATTCGTGCTAAATAGGGTTAATGCTAATGAGGGCTAATTCGACTAAATAGGGTTAACTAGAGTTCATTGGGTTTAATTAGACTTATTTATTGTTAATTAGGGCTTAAGTAAGAGCTAATTAAGATTAATTAGAGTTAATGTGCTAATTATGGTTAATTAGGATAGAGGTACTTTAGAATTCGTTGAGTTCATTGGTAGAGTTGATATTGTCCCACTTGTTATTGAGTCCGGGATTTAAGTATATAGTTAGGGTTAGATAGTATTTAGGATAATTAGGAATATATTAATCGGGTTTAATTTGAGTTTAGTTAGGGTACGATTAATTGGGGTTAATCGGGATTAATTACGTTTACTTAGGGTTAATCAGGATTATTTAGGTTTAATAATAGTTAGTTAGGTATAATTAGGGTGAATAGGAGTTAATTACAGTTAATTAGGATTAATTAGGGTGGATCGGGGTTAATTAGGTTTAATTAGGGTGAATCAGGGTTAATTAGGGTTAATTATAGTTAACTAGGGTTACCTAGGGATGTGTTAGGGGTTAATCGGGATTAATGAAAGGTTAATCGGGGCTTATTAGGGTTAATCGGGGTTAATTATGTTTACTTAGGGTTAATCATGGTTATTTAGGTTTAGTCAGGGTAACTCAGGGTTAATTACAGTTAATCGGGATTAATTAGGATTGATCGAGATTAACTAGGTTTAATTAGGGTGAAACATCATTAATATAATCAGCAGCAAGAACAACAACATAACTTAGAGCATTTGAAACTTTGAATTGAAGCGACATTCATAGAATTGTGGAGACATAATCTACTTCTAAGATTCCGCTATGCATGCTCTATATATCCAGAAATGTACTCAATCAGATGACAATAAAAGTAGTACATCCAAGAAAGTAACCAGTAGAAATCTAGAAATGGGTCCTAGTCATGAAGTAAATAGACACGAAACGCCAAAAAAATAACTTAGACGGTCACATTAGTTTTACAACTCATAAACGTTATTCTAGAACCACGTAGCAAAATTTCAGCATGATTTGATACTTAGCAACTAAAAAAACATTTCATTCTTAAGCAACTAAAAAACATTTCAACCTCCCAATCTTAAAACTAAATGACCAAGCAGGCTCAAGCTCAAGTACATGGAGAATTCTAGTGGCAAGTTTGAACAGTAACCTAAATCGTAAGCAACTATATTGAACTTTTAATTACCTAATGTGATGTACTGTTAGTTAATTTTGGTTTACTTGAGAAAGATGCGCACTATGTGCCATATTGATGATTAAACCAAAATGAGTCTGAATAGACCGTAAACAATCGTCATTTAATCAATTTTCAAGCAAGTAGAACACAAATATAATGGTGTTTCCCAAATGAAAATGAATGTTTAATAACCTAATTTGATATGCCATTAATTATGAAAAATGAAATTAAGTCACATATCTCAATCCAATTAGGTCACAAATCTCAATCAACAATCTTAAATGCTCAATTTAACAATCTGAAATGCTCAATTAACAACCTAAATCCTCAATCAATCAACAGCTTAAAATTCCTTCATGAATATCCAAACCAGTGCATAATCTTCTGTATGTACATGTAACTATACATTAACAGTTAAACACATACATTAAACAAAAATTAGGGTAAAATGGCCATACCAACAGCAGCGGTGGTGCGGCGGCGGCATAGGTGGCGCTGCAGTGGAGGCCCTGTTTGCACGGCGGGGGGATCGTCGGGGGAAGAAATCTTCGCCGAGGAACACCGTCGTGGGGGGCTGTGGGGGGGGGGGGGGCATCGTGGGGGCTGTGGTGGAGAGGGGGGGAAGGGGGGCGTCACCGGAAGGGGGCCCCCGGGGTGGGGGCGGTTGCCGGGGGAAGAAATCGGGGGTGAGTGAGAACCAGAGAGAAAGAGACAGGGAGAGAGAAATTAGGGGCTTTTTTTTATAACAGAACTTTTAGCGACGGAATATATCCGTCGCTTAAGTCAAGACTTCTAGGACATACGTTTTAGTTACGGAATATTCCGTCGCGAATAACTACCTTGGGAAGTTTTAGTGACGAAATTTTTAGTGACGGAACATTTCCGTCGCTAAAACGTTTTAAACAATATTTTTAAAAAAGGGCCAAAATAGGAAAATTTTAAAAACCTTTTAGCGACAGTATGTCCGTCGCTAAAAAACCGTTGGCAAAACAATGTCGGTGAAACTATTTACCCACGGAAAACCCGTCGCCAAAACTTTTTAGCGACGGAGTTTTACCGACGGATTACTCCGTCGATAAATCTTCTTTTGAGCGATGGATTATGGTCCCTCGCTGAAAATCAGTTGGTAAAAAAGTTTTTTTCTTGTAATGGCCTGGTCCTGACATAGAAAAGTACTATGATTAAAGATCTATAATCATCGTTGTTTGCAGCTGAATCCATTTTAGAGATACCTCTCCTCCGGAACTGAACGGCAGATTCCATCCTACGGTTCTATGTGTATAACCATCACTTTTATGTTTGGTCAGTGTTAACGGTATTAACAAACAGAACAGTAGATGGTTTGGAAGATGGAGATGTACATTCAGATGATGTATGAAGTTGTATACAAGGGGCTCTATTTATATAGCAAAGGAAGTGATCTGTGTGGTGAGTGTAAGTGTAGCTTAGGGTAAGCCTTGTAAACCTATTACAAGTATTATTTACACTAACATCCCCTCAAATTCAAGGAGGTGAATCCATCTGCTGGTTGTTCAAGAGAAGTGATGGATAGAAGTCGAACTGTGCCACAAACAATATATAGTCAAATAAAATGACAATCAATCTCTATATGGACAGAAGTCGAATTCCTATGGTTCTATAACTGTAACGATCACTTTTATATCCGGTCAGCATATACAGTAGCTCTAAAAAATCCAAGACAAGGGCGATCAGTAATCAAAAGTGAATGCTCAAATTCGTCAAAGATGGATCAGGTTTGGCATGCCGTGTGGGGTCTTACTCTCCTAAACAAGATCAAAAGTTTTGTTTGGAAAGTCTGCTCGAATATTTTTCCAACCAGATTTAACCTTGCAAGGCGGAAGGTAAGGATTGATCTCCTTTGCCCTGCTTTAAAACTGAGGTGGAAATGGTTGTGCCCATTTCCAAGGAGTGCCCCTCCTGTATGTCCATTTTGGGAAATGCCCAACAGGTACCGACCGGCATGAAATTTTATTACCTGGCTAGAGCGAGCGTATGATCAACATGATGAACGCAAATTTAGTCTTTTGGTGCATCACATTATGGCTAGTTTTTGTGTAGTCAAAACAAAATTGTTCATGAGAGTGAAAGGTTACGGAACAAATTCTTGTGGTTCAAGGGCCAACGACTTCTGGACAAATAATTGGTGGTGAGGGACAAGCTTCGTATTCGTCACAGAGTGCACTTACCGACACCCTCTACATGCTCTACGACAATTTGTTTTTAAGTTGAATGCGGACGAAGTTAACTCTTCGTAACAAATAACTAATAACTTAAGGCTTAATTTCACCCAACACCCTGTACTTAGGGGTCAATTGCACCCAGCACCCCATAGTTTTAATTTTGGCACCCAGCACCAAATGACGGTCAAACTGGCCTTTGACCATACGTCTGTTACTTTTTAAGGGGCAAAATGGTCTTTTTATCTGTTATCTCCACCTTTCGTCCACGTCAGCTCCAAATGGGCCCAATAATTAACATCAGACCCTCCACGTCATTTCCTCACCATTTTCTCTCCCAAACTATTCATCTTCCCAACCAATATCAAAACGTGCGGCCACCTTCTCCGACCGAAACCATTGCCTGACGAGCCATCGCCTCTGACCGAAGCCACTGCCCGGTGTGCCACCATCCCCGCCACCACTCTCTCCATCATCACGACCCACCACCGTCGGCCACCCACGACCAGCCATAACTACCCACAACCACCAATCCTGAAACCCACGGCAGCCCCTCCAATTGAATCGCGGCCACCAACGCCTATCGTTGATGACCGCCGCCTCTGCCACAAATCCCTCACCCACGACCACCCACAACCACCAATCCCTCCCTCACCCACGGTCACCACCTCAAACCGAATGACGACCACCAATAACGGGCGTTCGACCAACGGTGACCATTCAATGAGCCATTATCGCCTCCAATCGAACGACCATCAGACACTCCCCCTGCCTACCGCCGTAATCACGACATACCCAATCACCCCATCACGCGATCTCCGGCGAGCACAATCAGCCACTGGACAACATCATCACCACATAATCAGTGGTCCAAATCGAGGGTAAGAATGACAGGTCAGGCTAGGTGAAGAGGACGTGGGGACACGCTGGACGCCAAAGACCGCGGCGATGCTCGAGGTGGGTTCTTGGTGCACGGTGGTTGGGGAAACTGAGAGAAACAGAGAAGAGAGAGAGAGAAGATAGAGAGAGAGAGAGGGGAAAGAGAGAGAAAATGGGGAAGAGAGAAATGACGTTGGGCTTAGGGGGTTGGAGCTGACTAGGATTTCATGGATGAAAAGACCATTTTGCCCTTAAAAAAGTTAACAGACGTCTGGTCAAAGGCCATTTTGACCGTCAATTGGTGTTAGATACCAAGTTTTTTAAATTTTTGGTGCTGGGTGCCAAAATTAAAACTATGGGGTGCTGGGTGCAATTGACCCCTAAGTACAGGGTGCTGGGTGAAATTAAGCCGATAACTTAACAGTGCACCGTGTGAGTCATGTACTAGAGTAAATGTTGTACCTCATAATATTGTCCTTAACAGATATACTAATTTGTTAGAACTTAGTTATGACTATTATATATCTCCTAAACAATAAACAATAATCCAAAAAACTAAAGGCAAAGTAACGATTATTGTTTACTTCACAAAATTCCGGGATACATGAGATATTCATATTGGCCCTGGACATCACCACTACAACACTACTTCTTCTTCTTCTTCTTTTTCAAAAAAGTTATGAAATATTTTAACTTGACAGCGTTCTCTTAGTTCGACTTTACTCTATTTTATGTAATTAGCATACACTATATATGAAATGAGAAGTAAACAACTTAGGAGAAAAAACACCGGCACAAGAGGTGAGCACGCGATGTGTCGAACACCTGCAAAACCCTCTTCCCTTTTATACCTTTGTGGAAAACTCTTTGTTCCCAACCCATCTTGGCCAGACCCAATGGCCCGCTAGGGGTCCCACTACGCGCGAACACGTCAACATTGTCAACGGTCAATTTTCCAGCGCATCAAACCGGTCAGTGCCCGCACACTCGAGACACGTGTTTTTCTCGCTTCACGTGCTTCGTGCGCGACTTAGACATTTTTATTTTGTTGCATTGACGTCACTCGTGCTAGCGCAATCGTCACACCAAGATCACCCAAACACCTTCCAAAAATGTCGACCGACGGCGCCACCGGAGCAACAGGGTCAACGGGCAAAGGCCTTGGCCAACCCCATGGGGTCGGCCTCGGCCTCACCCAAGGTCATGGGGTCGGCCTCGGCCTCCCATGGGGGTTTGGCCTTGGCCTTTCCCCCCCCCCCGGTTCTTCACTCTTCGCGCAAAGTCCTTTTTGCACCTTTTTCGCTTTGTACGTTTCGTACATGACTCTGGCACCTTATTCATCATGTGGGTACGATTCTTGGCAACGCGCTCGTCATAACACAACTTTCGGATTCGTCATTGCTTATCAAAACACCTACCGACGGTGCGCCCGAAGTTCGCAAAAGGAGAAATTGCCTTGGGCTCCGAAAATGGAATTTAGCCATTTGGCCTTGGCCAACCTCAGGGGGTCGGCCTCGGCCTTCCCCAGGCCTAGGGGTCGGCCTCGGCCTCCAGGAGGGGTTGGCCTCGGCCATTTTTCCCCGGTGGTTCACCCCTCCGCGCAAACCCCTTTTCCGCACTCTTTTCGCTTCGTACGCTTTGCGCGTGACTTTGACACTTCGTTCGTCATATGGATACGATTCGCATCGACACGCTCGTCGTAACGCAACTTTCGGATTTGCCTTTACTTATCAAAATACCTACCGTCGGCGCGCCCGAAGTTCACCGAAGGGGGGAGTGGCCTTGGCCTCCCTTCATGGGAGTTGGCCTTTTACCTTGGCCACCCCCTAGGGTCGGCCTCGGCCTCACCAAGGGGTTGGCCTCGGCCTCCCCAGGGGTGGTGGCCTTGGCCTTCCCCCCAATGTTTGGCCTATGGCCTTCCATCCTGCGCGCACTTGTTTGCCCGAGTCTTTGCACCTCCGCGATGTTTACGGACGTTCGTACATCAACCTCCCGACGTCCGTTCGTACATCAACCTCCCGACGTCCGTCGTCCATCAACTTCGCGACGTCTGTCGTCTATCAACCTCGCGACGTCCGTCGCCCGGGACCGCACGCCGCTCCCGTGATGCCCGTCACCCAAAGTCGCGCGTTACAGCCGAATGACCCGTCACCGACGACCGCATACCATCACTCCCAACTTTGTCACTACTACATATTGCATTCATTATCTTGTTATGACAGGTACACTTAGCTCACATCCTGTCTTCAAGACACCCGACGCGCGCCCTTGCGCCATTCTCATGATACGTGCCCCGGCACCAAATATTGCTCCGCGACGTTCGTCGCCGCGCCCTCGCGCCATTCTCATGATTCGTGTGCCGGTACCAAATATTGCTCCGCGACGTTCGTCGCCGCGCCCTTGCGCCATTCTCATGATACGTGCCCCGGCACCAAGTATTACTTCGCGACGATCGTCGCCGCACCACTTTCACAACACGTGCCCCAGGCACCAGGTATTGTCTCGTGCTATAAGCACCGCGCTCATGCGCCACAATCATGTTGCATACTACCGGGATGGGCTCACAACCTTATAGCCATCGCCGTCTCAATAAAAAGGAAGGCTTCGGCCTCGTACCGGGATGGGCTCACAACCTTATAGCCATCGCCGTCTCAATCAAAATGGGGGCTTCGGCCTCATACCGGGATGGGCTCACAACCTTATAGCCATCGCCGTCTCAATCAAAATGGGGGCTTCGGCCTCGTACCGGGATGGGCTCACAACCTTATAGCCATCGCCGTCTCAATCAAAATGGGGGCTTCGGCCCCGTACCGGGATGGGCTCACAACCTTATAGCCATCGCCGTCTCAATCAAAATGGGGGCTTCGGCCCCATACCGGGATGGGCTCACAACCTCATAGCCATCGCCGTCACGGTCGCAAGGGGTTCCGGCGCGAGGACCCCTCACCACGGACTCGGAGCACTAAGCTGCGACCATGTCCACTCACGTTACCATTGATCATCGACACCACCAGGACAATGACCCCCGGGTCACTCCGGGACGGGAGCAGGTCCTCGGAGGGCATCGCGCCTAGTCCGCCTGGCAGTTGGCTACAGGGGTAACCCTCACCACTGTCAGGTTCTCCACGCGTCTCTCGACGCACCTCATGGGATTCAGTAAGGGTTTGGATTGGTGGCTGGGGCAACGGGCTTACTCTGATCATGCTACCGCGGTATGGTCAGTCTTCTCAGACAGGTAGAGCGACGCTGTGTGGGGCAAGCAACGCGAATTTAGGAACCGGCAGTCCAACGGAGAACCGGTATTCTGGGACCCCCTGGTGACGTGTCACTCCCAGGGGACGACATGTGGCACTTTATGACACAAGCACCCTGTTGCCTATAAATAGTGAACTTTACAACTCAAAAAGGGACTTTTGGGCTTTTCTTACAAAAATCGCTTTCTCACTCTAGAATTTGGGAGCTCTTGGATTCTAGTGAGAGAAACGTAACTTTGGACCGTAGCTTCGGACCGTAGCATTGGACCCCGACTTGGACTATCGACTGCCGGCCTTGTTCGTCTTAGCTTTGCCTTCGCAGCACTGCCATTCCTCACGGCCCGTCTGAGAAGCCTTGCCCTCAGCCCTTACTCCGTCTTTGCTGTCTCTCACTTTGCATACGTGGAAGCTGACACGGACTGCAGCCTTTGTGGCACCTCTACGTAAGTACTAACCCATTTTTATTGGCATCATTTTGGCGACTCCGCTGGGGAGGTGAGCATCGTACTGCAGTCTTTCTACCTTCCACACTTAACCTCCATGGCTAGACAACGAAGAGTTACGAGGGCTGCCAGCCGGGGCCTTATCCATGCCGTTCAAGAAGAGGACCACACAGGTGAACAGGAGGGGACCAGTGCTGTGCGTCCCCAAGACCAGCCGCAAACTACCGCACCTGACATACAAGTTGCAGTCAACGCGGCCATCCAACAGTTTTCGCCCGCTATAACCACTCTTATGACAGCCGTGATGGAAATGCAAAAGTCCATACAGGCAATGGCCTCCCAACAAACCATTGCACCAGTCCAACCCCATGGACCTGAGTTGGCTCTTGACGTCGCTCAGGCCCCAGTGTCGCGACCACCGCCGCCTCAATCAACCAGACCATTGGCGGTAGGACTTGCGACATCTTCGCCTCATACAGCTGCTGCACTGCATCCCGTGATGCCATCACGCCGACCTCAGGCAGACCTTGGACCCGTGCTGCAACAGACCCACCCTGTCCTCGTACCTCGGCGTATGCCGGCGCGAAGCTCATCTGAGACCCATGACTCCATTGAGATGGAACCTAACCCTTACTCAACCGAACAACATCAAACCAATGCCCAGGCAGTGGACATGTCCCGCCCAACTACCCATGCCCATATACAATTACCACCACAAGCCCCTGTCATATATCAACCCTCCGTTGCACCTGTCCACCAAGTTGCTCCTTCTGGGGGCTCGGGAGCTCGTGGCATCCCAGCCAGTCACCACCCTTTAACCGTCCATGACGACCCGTCTCCCAACTATGTCACTCGTTCAGACTTGGAGACACTCATCCATCGCTTGTCACAAAACTCTACGCCTCATCCCTCTGCCCACCTGACAGGCCATGCCCCATATGTCAATGATATTGCCACCATACCTTATCCCCCGAAGTACAAACAACCAGCCTTTGTGCTCTTCAACGGACGCGAGGGCAACGCCCGTGAGCATTTGACAAGATTTGCAGGCTCATTGGAGCAGTATGGCCCGGGAGACAGCTTGAAGTTGAGGGAATTCCACAAGTCCCTTACAGGCTTGGCCTACACGTGGTACCACCAGATCCCTGCGGGGACTGTCCACGCATGGAACGACATGGTCCAATTGTTCTTAGACAAGTTCCATTACGAGGCCGAACGCGTGAGTGTTGTTGATATTGCTGGCATCCGCCAGAACCAAGGGGAAGACTTGAATGAGTACGTGCACCGTTTCCATCTCAAATGCCTTGAGTGCACGGACTTCAGCAAGGACGAGACGTTGGTTCCCATATGCATAAAAAACATGACTGATATATACCGTGTGCATATCGAGAATCTACAGTTGAGGTCATGGGGACACCTCAAGGAAACAGCCCGTCGTACTTACGAGACGGTCGGTCATGTCAAGCCATGGAGGCCTCGCCCGCAGAATGCGCTGCTGGCCTCAGCTGACACATTCGACAACCAGCGCAACAGCAACAGCACCAGCAACAACAACGTCAATAACCACACTGGTTTTAAGCGTCAGTTCCCGGATGGGGACCAACGCCCCGACAAGCGGCGACAGCAGGAGACTCCGCCCGCCTTTCCGTGTGATTTGAATACAGTAAAAGGGCTCCTAGCAGAATGGGTCGCCAATGATAACAACTTCAAGTTACCACCTGTGAGGATCCCCATCACAGACGAAGAAAGAACAAGGCCTAACTACTGCCCTTACCACCAGGCCCTTGGACATCCCCTCAAGAACTGCAACGCATTGCGAGCTATCTTCGCAAGAAAGGTCGCGACGGGCGACCTACAGCTGCGGAAGCATCACGACGTGCGGAAGAACCCGTACCCAAATCATGGCAACAACAACCGCGAGCATCAGGTGCTCATGGTTACTGCCGACCACGTCGAGCCGCACGTCCCCGAAGCTTCTGCGGAAGTCTCCCCTATGGTCACAACTTGTGTACCTTCTACCCCCCAGCCAGCATCCTCAGCTGGACGAATGACGAAGATCAAAGACTTCTTTGATGAAATGGGGTTTTCACCCGCAGCGCGGACATATCTCTCGGACTGTTTGATCGAGGTCACTACCGGCCTCGGGCCCGAATGCTTCGCCGCCCAGGCCGAGCTCAAGCACATCCCTTCCACCGCATTCATTTTCTCAGGCGATGACTCACCGCCAATTGAGCATCATAACCGGCCGCTATACCTTGAATGCACTGTCAACGGCACCGGCTTCCGCCGCGCCTTGGTAGATTGCGGCGCCTCAATCAACATCATCCCCCTCGTTACTTTGCAGCGGGCCGGTATACCGCCAAGAAAGATCATTCGGGACCCCATCAAAATCACTGGCTTTGGGCAGGGCCCCCAGTCCACTCTTGGCCACATCACTGTCGACCTAATGGTCGGAACTGTCCGGCGTGACACCACTTTCCATGTGATAGATAGCGAGTCTTCCTTCCACCTCTTACTTGGGCGACCTTGGATCCATGTCAACAAGGCTGTTCCCTCGACGTACCACCAGTGTGTGAAACTGGTGGCCGGTCCTGCGGGACATGAGGTAGCAGTAACCATCCCCGCAACCAAGGCCCCTTTCGAGTGCGCCGAGTCTTATTTTGCCGAGGCCTCCTTCTTCACCGAACTTGCTGCAGATAATGAGAATGCCACTCACATCCACTCCACCAAGCTACCAAATTGGGATGAGCTGTGTGGGAACAAGCCACACAAATCCAAGTCCAAGAAAAACAACAAGAGCAAAGCATCCACCTCAACATCACCATTAGATGCCCCTACCATTTCCCCGCCTTCATCCCCCAAGCCCAAAAAGCCCAAGTTTGAAGCTACCTTCCAGCGCGTCATCAAGGACGGAAGGGTCATCTACCAGTTATGACGGTGTCCGGGGGGTGCGCCCCCCGACTGCCTCAACCACCACCCACCTACAGAGACAGAATGGTGTTGCATGGCCGAGCATTGTCCGCCAGATCACGAGCTTACACCGGGCGCTGCACCCCCCTGCTATGAAGACGGCCCGCGACCGCAGGCCGAAGATCTTGAAGAAATTAACCTGGCTGATCCGGGCGAGGAACCTCGACTGACCTACATTGGCACGAAACTCGCCCCAGGCCGAAGAGAGGAATTGGTTACCCTCCTCCGCGAATATCGCGACGTATTGGCATGGAGTTATAACGAAATGCCTGGATTGGATCCTGCCTTGGTGACGCACCATCTCAACATTACCAACGGGTTCATCCCAGTTCGACAGCATACGCGATCCTTCCGTCCCGAACTTGAAATAAAAATCAAACAAGAGATCGAACGACTTCTGCAGGCTGGCTTCATCGAACCCATCACTCATCCTATCTGGTTAGCCAATATTGTTCCTGTGCAAAAGAAGAGCGGACAAGTTCGCGTTTGTATTGACTTCCGCGATTTGAATAAGGCATGCCCTAAAGATGAGTTCCCACTGCCCAATATTGATATGCTCACGGAGGCTGCCGCCGGACACGAGACCCTGTCCTTCATGGACGGCTTCGCCGGCTACAACCAAATTCGAATGAACCCAGATGACTGTGCCAAGACAGCTTTTCGGACCCCGATGGGTAACTTTTGTTGGAAGGTCATGCCTTTTGGTCTCAAGAATGCGGGTGCCACCTATCAGAGAGCTATGACAGCTATCTTCCACGACATGATACACCGCACGGTGGAAGACTATGTTGACGACCTCATTATTAAATCTAAAAAGGAAAGTGAGCATCTTGCGGACCTGCGGGCAGTTTTTGATCGATGTCGTCAATACAACATGCGGATGAATCCGTTGAAATGTGCCTTTGGAGTCTCCTCCGGCAAATTCCTCGGCTTTTTGGTCAGTCGACAGGGCATTGACATTGACCCTTCTAAGGCCGCCTCTATCCAAGAAATGCCCCCTCCCAAGAGCAGCAAACAATTGAAGAGCTTCCTTGGCAAGATCTCTTACCTCCGCCGATTCATCCCTGCCTTGGCCGAACTCATCACGCCCTTCCAGCACTTGACGCGTAAGAGCGCACCGTGGAGTTGGCATGCGCCCCAACAGCAAGCATTCGAACAGATCAAGGCGGTTCTCATGTCACCGCAGACCATGGTCGTGCCACAACGAGGTATACCACTCTTGCTTTATTTGACCTCCACGCCCAGGTCCATAGGGGCATTGCTTGCTCAAGAGGTGGATGGGGTGGAGCGCCCGGTTTATTATCTCAGCCGATCAATCAGGGGCCCCGAAGCCAATTACTCTGAGCTCGAGAAACACTGCTTAGCCTTGGTCTACGCCTCGCAGAAATTCAGACACTACTTCTTGTCACACCAGATCACACTTGTCACCAAGGCCGATCCATTACGATACATGCTCACGCGCCCTGCCCTGTCTGGCCGGCTTACTCGCTGGTTGCTGTTATTGGCCGAGTTCGGCCTGTCCATCAAGAATCCTACAGCTTTACGAAGTCAAGCACTAGCGGACCTCTTGGCCTTCTTCCCACGCCAACAACATGAACCGACTTCAGATCAATTGCCTGGGGAAGAAACGGCCCTGACCTCTGACATTGGTGAATTGTGGACGCTTGAGTTCGACGGCTCAGCCACTAGCAAAGGACCCCATGGAGCTCCCCTCCGGCAAGGGGGTGCCGGCATTGTCCTTCGAAATTCAGAGGGTGTTACCACATCCCTATCCTTCAAGCTTGCATTCCCGGTGTCTAACAATGAAGCTGAGTATGAGGCACTTGTCATTGGCCTCATGTTGGCTGCCAGTATGGGGGCTAAGGCATTGTGCGTAAAAGGGGACTCGAACTTGATCATGAAGCAGGCCGACGGGGAGTTCGCAGTCAAGGAGCCAGCCTTGGCGCCTTATCGTGCCTTGGTGCAATACTTGGAAGGAAGATTTGGCCATATCCAGTACGAACATCATAACAGGTGCCACAACCGACATGCAGACAGCTTGGCCACGATCGCGTCAAAGATGGAGGTTGATGGTGAGCAGCGAATGCTAACCATCATCAAGAGGACGGAACCATGCACATCATTGAACCTAGTCCCGAAGGACATTACTACAGACGATTGGAGGCAACCAATTGTCGACCAACTTAAGGCGCCATCTCTCGCTACCGCATCTACCCTTGCAGATTTCTTGATGTTGGGAGACGTCTTGTACAGGCGATGCCCCGGAGGCACTCTGGCCAGGTGCTTGGCACCGGAAGAAGCAAAGCGCAAATTACAGTTCGGCCATCAGAAGTGTTGTGGCCTCGACGGTCCCCCTTTATACCGTCGCCTCCAGCGTATGGGTCTCTATTGGCCATCCATGGCCAAGGATGCCTCAGACATACAAGGGGACTGCCACGAGTGTTCGTACGCACCGGACAATACTGAAGCTCTTGTCATTAACGTCGAAGGTGACTGGCGCCAGCCTTTCATCCAGTACTTATCCCACGGGGTTCTACCGCCTGACCGCAGCTCGGCACGATCTATCAAGCGCAAGTCGGTCAAGTATTTTGTGACGGAAGGAGAGTTGTTCCGCAAGGGATTTTCGGGACGCACCCTGCGATGCCTGCAGGGTGCCCAGGCAGTCGAGGTGATTAACGAAGTACACAACGGTGATTGTGGTGAGCATCAAGGCTCTCAGAAGTTGTATGCAGAGTTACTAAGGATGGGATACTACTGGCCAACTATGGAATCTGACGCGATCTCTCATGTCCGACACTGCCAACCATGTCAGAGACACTCCGACAGAATGCACACGCCGGCGTCCGATCTCCGCATGATCTTAGCCCCTTGGCCATTTCACTCCTGGGCTCTCGACCTCATAGGCCCCATCCACCCAACATCACGGGGTCACACTTGGATCATGGTTGCAACGGAACGTTTCACAAAGTGGGTCGAAGCCATACCTCTACGGCGAGCCACGGGAGGCGCCATCGCCAACTTCTTGCGCGACCACATCGTCTGTCGCTTTGGTATCCCCCGGTGTATCATATCCGACAACGGCACGCCATTCATCAACAGGGATGTCCGAGCTTTCATGGAAGGATACAACATCAACCACGCTACATCCACTCCTTACTACCCACAAGGGAATGGTCAAGCCGAAGCTTCTAACAAAACTCTATTGCGGGTATTATCACGAATGGTCCATGATGCAAGTGGTTCATGGTCCGAGAAGTTAAGCTTCGCACTTTGGGCCTACAGAACCTCCAAGCATACAGCAACAAAGACCACACCCTTTTCCCTTGTCTACGGGGACGAGTGTGTCGTACCAGCCGAGATTACAGTCGCATCAGCCAGACTCTCCCTAAGCAGTGGGCTTGGAGAGGAAGAAACCAGAATGACCGCCCTTGAAGGACTTGATGAAAGGAGAGCCAATGCCTTGCGCCGTATGAAGAAATACCACGAACAACTCACCAAGGCATATGGAAAGACTGTGAAGCAAAGAACATTCGTCGAGGGCGACCTTGTTCTTCAAGCCGCCAAACATGTACGCGCCAACATGTCAGCCCCCAAGTTCACACCGAATTGGGAAGGACCACTTCAAGTGCATGAAGCCAGAGACAACGGCTCCTACCTCCTGCTCAACACGGAAGACGGACAAATCACGGCACCTATCAACGGTCGCTATTTGAAGAAGTTTTATGCATGACCAACAGCGGAGTGTTCCCCAGCCCTACCCGCCCAAAGCTTAGAACATTTACACAACATTTTTTTGTATATGCACACATGTTCATGACTTGTAACTTTTGTTGTTTATTACAAGTTCTTGCTTTCTTCATGTAATGGCATTTTGGCCCAAATACTATCAATGCAAAGATCATTCACTCGCCTCAACTACTGTATGTAACGCACTCTTTCATTTACACATCGTTCACTAAGTCGCTTGCTATGGGCGGGGAAGGGGGAACCACAACGGGAGGACACCACATGCAAGATATACGAGTACATCAAAAGCTAAGCATCACCTCACAACAAACACAGGTACAAAATAACCATACAACTGCTATATCAGTATCAACAAAATGCATACAGGTCACAGGTTTGTAGGTCGCTTCAGACCAATGACTACTAGCAAAATGAAAAGTACATCACATATAGCGTAAAGAAGTAAGCAGTGCACCAACAGTATCAGAAGTATACGACTCCAGAGTCTGTCGCTGCACCTGTAAGTCGGACCATCTCTGCTCCAACTCGGCCCGCTGTCTCTCTATCTCTGCCTGCCGAGCCTCCGCCTCGCTAAGCCGGGTCCGTATCTCAGAAACCTCTCGCGTCACATCTGTCAACGCCGCATCAAGCATACGCCTACGGCCCTGACACGCCACCTCCTGCGCTCCTACCACAGTCAGTCCAGCCATGGCCTCAACACTCGGCCCTCTACAATGGACATAGTCGGACAACCACTCCAACTGGAAGCCAAAAGCTACGAACGGCTCGAGCTCTAACATAAACTCTGACCTCATCTCTGAACTCCAAGTTGAGGTCGGCACCGTACTAAGTGTCGCCAACCAGTCCACAAGGGCGGCAAACATCGCCTTGAACAATGCCATGCCCCGCATGGTAATAGAGCCCTCAAATGTCTGGGGTTGTCTCGCCCTAATCATCTCCAACCGCTGGACCACCGCATCAGACAACCCGAGGCCCTCCCAGGACATACCGTCTGCCTGCCCGACTGAAGACCCGCCACTAGCAGCATCAACCCCTGTCGCCCTACCACCCACTGATCTCATGCCAACGGTGGCAGCATGCATCGCCAACAGAGCATCACCCGCATCCACGGCCGACCCCGACAATGTATCCGCTATCGGCTCCACAACAGACGAATCAGGTACACCGCGTCGTGGCAACGAATCTCTAACCACCGCATGTGTGGTCGGCAACCCGGCATGTGCCCCCGCATGTGCCCACCAATCATCACCCTCAAACGTGTGACCCATCGGGCCACCGAATACATCCTCGACCAAGACAGGTGACGGGCTCGAATGACCAACTGGCACGACCGGCTCCACAACATATGCTGCTGTCTGCTCCGGGTGACTGACTGGCTCCACAATGTAGGCCGCTGCCTGCTCTACCGCCGCGGCCTCCCCGAAGGCCTCACTATCCATCGGCCCCCCCTCATAGGCCGGCTCGGCCTCCATCTCCTCGACCTCATCGGCCGCATCTACATCTGCCTCCCCATCCTCCTCAGCTGCCTCAAGATCCATCCCCTCAGTATCATCAGTAACGACCTCGGCATACTCCGTGGTATCGTCTGACTCCACGTCAATGGCACCACCATCATCATCGAACTCCTGTCAAAAAAAAAAGGGAGAGAACCGAGCATTAGAGACCACTTAACATGATAATTGGCAACTGTACAACGAAAGCAAAGCATTACACTAACCTCGGAGTCACACTCCTCCAGCACCTCTCGCGACCTTTTCGGCCTACGTCCACCACCCGTCGAAGGACCTGCGCCTGTCCGCTGTGCACCCACCATCATACCTACTCTCAATGACGAAATGGGACCCTTGCCAGCACCTGGCACCCTCGGACCACCTGCTGCTGCCGGCGCCCGTGGCGCGCGTGCTGGCACCGGTTCATCTAATACGCCTGTAAGTAGTACCGACATACCGTTCTGCCTCGCGACCTGCGCCGTAACAAGTCCCAGTCCTCTGTCCCCCGTAAACACATCGACCTCCTGCCTGTCGGATGGCTCCTGCGACAACCACTCCGACCATGTCGCCAGTACCCGATCCAACCATCGCGCATACTCAACCGTCGTGACTCCCGTCGATAGCGTCCCGGGCCTCCTCCACTCCTCTGTCGGTACCGGCCACTTCCGCGCCCACTTTGAGATCGTATACCCAAAAGCCTTCCTCACCTCCCACGCCCTCGTATAGCCACATGGGGGCTCTAAATCATAACCAAAGCTCGAGGACAATCGATCGGGGCTGTATCTCGCCACATAATATCTGTTCTCAGCCGGCTTCCCGCCATCATCAGTCAATACGGGTAGCCACCCTGGAAAGTACGCCACTAGTAAGGCCACCGCCGTGTCCGTCAGCTCATCTCGACCGTGTAGTCGCACCATAGTGTCCCGCAGATCCATCCATGGAGGAGTACCGTACGAATAATGCATGCCGGTATACGCACGGGGAACGCACTCATCTCGATCGTCAAAAATGTCTGCCAAATCACGCCCGGGCTTCTTCCCGCCTGCCCAGGCATATACTCGGCCACCTGCGTACCAAGCCGCAACCTCACGTGACTTGCCCGGCCGAGTCACCGTAATCATCCGTGGCGACGGATGTACTAAGGGAAGATCACGAGGCCGATAATCCATGTAGACCTCGAATAGATACCGCTGCAAGAACATCCAGTCTACGTACGTCGTCACCTGATAGCGTCCGTACGACCTCTGTACATCATTGGCAAACTGATCTAGACGAGAGTACTGCGTGCCTAAGTAAATGGGGGCCAGCCCGACGCGCCCCCCACCAGCCATACGTACAGCCAACTTGAATACCCTCAGGGACACGCCATCCTCCGGCGTCCCCTCAAATACAAACCTACAAGCATAAGAGCATACAATGTCTATCATAACCTTCTCGCCCTATTCTGAACGTAAACTCTGTTGCATGGCAATATGACTACACTATCTTTCCGACACGTTTTTTTCTCTAAGTATAAAAATTTAGCATTCTACGCATACAAGAACAATGGAAGTACAACATGCAACAATACTAAAGGGAAGACATTATAAGCACGTACCTCGACAAGAACATGATAAGAAACCCCGCTAGCTCGTATCTCTTGTCCTTATAGCAAGGACCCGAACGAAAATTGCTCACCGACG